>JAXLNO010001681.1:0-33942 GCA_038087875.1 Malacoraja senta
CCCTCTCAGCCCTCTCTCTCCTCCATCTCTTCCCCTCTCAAAACTTTTCAAAACTCCTCCCAAACTTTCTCTCACTCATTCCCACCCTCTCTCCCTCATCCCCTCTCTCTCTCTCTCTTGCCTCCCTCTCTTCACCTCCCTCTCTCTGTTCCCTCTCTACCCTCTCTCCTTCAAAAGTTCTCAAACCTTTCAAAACTCTCCCAAACTTTTCTCTCACACTCATTCCCTCCATCTCTCCCTCATCCCTCGCTCTCTATCCTCTCCCTCAAAACTTTCCAAAACTTTCTCTCACATTCATTGCCTCCCTCTCTACCTCCCTCCATCTGTCTCTCTCGCTCTCTCTTCCCTTCTCCCCTCTCTTCCTTCTCTCACTCTCTCCCTTTAAAAATGTTCTCAAAACTTTCTCAAAACTCTCCCAAACTTTCTCTCACTCATTCCCTCCCTCTCTCCCTTCAAAACTTTCTCAAAACTTTCTCAAAACTCTCCCACACTTTCTCTCACCCTTTTCCCTCCCTCTCTCCCTCATCTATCTCTCTCTCTCCCTTCAAAACGTTCTCAAAAGTTTCACAAAACTTTTCAAAACTCTCCCAAACTTTCTCTCACACTCATTCCCTCCCTCTCTCCCTCATCCCTCTCTCGCTCCCTCTTCCTTCAAAACTTTCTCAAAACTCTCCCAAACTTTCTCTCACCCATTCCCTCCCTCTCTCTCTCATCCCTCTCTCTCTCTCTCTCTCTCTCTCCCCCCTCAAAACTTTCTCAAAGGTTTCTCAAAACTTTTCAAACTTTCTCAAATCTCTCCCAAACTTTCTCACATTCATTGCCTCCCTCTCTACCTCCCTCCCTCTCTCGCTCTCTCTTCCCTCAAAACTTTCTCAAAACTCTCCCAACCATTCTCTCACACTCATTCACTCCCTCTCTACCTCCCTCCCTCTCTCTCTCTTCCCTCTTCCTTCTCGCCCTCTCTCCCTTCAAAACGTTCTCAAAAATGTCTCAAATGTTTCTCAAAACTCTCCCAAACTTTCTCTCACACTCATTCCCTCCCTCTCTCCCTTCACAATTTTCTCAAAACGTTCTCAAAACTCTCCAAACTTTCTCTCACACACATTCCCTCCCTCAATCCCTCATCCCTCGCTCCCTCTCTTCCTTCTCTCTCTTCCCTCTCAAAAACTTTTCAAAACTCTCCCAAACTTTCTCTCACACTCATTCCCTCCCTCTCTCCCTCATCCCTATCTCTCGCTCTCTCCCTCGTCCCTCTCTTCCTTCAACATTTTCTCAAAACTTTTCAAAAACTCTCCCCGAACTTTCTCTCACACTCATCCCCTCCCTCTCTCCCTCACCCTCTCTCTCTCGCTCTCTCTCCCTCGTCCCTCTCTCTCCCCTCTCAACCTCCCCTCTCAACTTTCTCAAAACTCTCCCAAACTTTCTCTCACATTCATTGCCTTCCTCTCTACCTCCCTCCATCTCACTCTCTCTCTCTCTTCCCTCTCTCCCCTCAAAAGTGTCTCAAAACTTTTCAAAACTCTCCCAAACATTTTCTCAAAACTTTTCAAAACTCTCCCCGAACTTTCTCTCACACTCATCCCCTCCCTCTCTCCCTCACCCTCTCTCTCTCGCTCTCTCTCCCTCGTCCCTCTCTCTCCCCTCTCAACCTCCCCTCTCAACTTTCTCAAAACTCTCCCAAACTTTCTCTCACATTCATTCCCTCCCTCTCTACATCCCTCCCTCTCTCTCTCTCTCTCTCTCTCTCTCTCTCTCCCCTCTCTTCTTTCTCTCCCTCTCTCCCTTCAAAACGTTCTCAACAATTCCTCAAAGGTTTCTCAAAAGTCTCCCAAACTTTCTCTCACGCTCACCCCTCCCTCTCTCCCTTCCCCGCTCCTCCTTTTTCCTCTCCACCCCACCCTCAATGCACCAAAAAAACAACAATAAAACCCCGGAACCAACAATCGGCGTTTCGCCCTCCACCCGGACGCCCTCCACTCGCCGTCCCCCTTTGCCGGCGCCGGTGCACCGCCCTAAAGCGTCCCCCCTCCCGCCCGGAAGCGCCTTTGTGGATGAGAAGTCCGCCACCCGACCGGAAGCTCCTCGCGAATGCAGCTGTGACGATCAGGTAAAGATCACGGCGCAGGGCGGGCGGGGAGGGCGGACGTCACGACGCAGGGCGGGCGGGAGGGCGGACGTCCACGGCGCAGGGCGGGCGGGGAGGGCGGTCCATCTTCATCTTGTTCCCGCTCCACGTCTCCAACCGCCAACCCCGCGCGCGACCTCACCTGCCCTCACCAAGATGGCCGCCGGCCTCCGCCCCGAGGCCGAGTCTCCCCGTCGACCGCATGAAAATGGCGGCGCGCGGGCCGGCGGTAAAGCGGCAGTTGGTGACGTCGCTGCCGACGGACCTGAGGTAAATAAATAACTAACTGATGATCAGCGGCTGCAGCGGATTGTGCGGGATCGGGTCACGTGGGGGAGAAGTGAGTGGGTGAGTGAGGTCAATGACCACATACAGTACAGTACAGTACAGTACAGTACAGTACAGGCCGGTACAGTCACGTGTGTGGACATGTGTGGGGGGGAGAGAGAGTGAGAGAGAGCTGAGGGCAATCTCCACATAAACCACGTCTGGGGGAATCAAACTGGTCAAACTGGGGTCAATTATATAAACTCACCGTCTGGAGCAGCTTCCTGAGATAAAACACCTTATAAATAAAACACCTTATAAATAAACATCTCCCTCTCTCTGGCCCTCAACCCCCCCTCTCTGGGGGAATAAACCTGGTAAATCTGGGGTAAATAATGTTATGAACACACAGGGGAGCAAATTAAACCCAGTAAAACGGGTTAATAATGTTATAAACACACAAAGGAACAAAGTAAACCCTGTCTGGGGTAAAACTGAGGTAAAGTAAATACGTTTATTGGCCAAGTATTCACATACAAGGAATTTGCCTTGGTGCTCCGCCCACAAGTAACAACATGACATACAGTGACAGTAAATAATGTTATAATACAGTATAATACAGTAAATAATGTTATAAACCCACAGGGGAGCGGAATAAACCCGGTCTGGGGTAAAACTGAGGTAAATAATGTTGTAACCACACAGGGGAACAAAATACATCCAGTCTGTGGTAAAACTGGGGTAAATAATGTTATAAACACACAGGGGAACAAAATAAACCTGGTCTGGGGTAAATAATGTTATAAACCCACAGGGGAACAAAATAAACCCAGTCTGGGGTAAAACTGAGGTAAAGTAAGGAAGTTTATTGGCCAAGTACTCACATACAAGGAATTTGCCTTGGTGCTCCGCCCACAAGTAACAACATGACATACAGTGACAGTAAATAATGTTATAATACAGTAAATAATATTAGAAACACACAGGGGAGCGGATTAAACCCGGTCTGGGGTAAAAACTCGGGTAAATAATGTTATAAACACACA
Source organism: Malacoraja senta (assembly GCA_038087875.1). NCBI lineage: Eukaryota > Metazoa > Chordata > Chondrichthyes > Rajiformes > Rajidae > Malacoraja > Malacoraja senta. The sequence continues at coordinate 3,439 of JAXLNO010001681.1, forward strand.
GGGTAACAAAATACACACACAGCCCCACAGCCATCAGGATATTGAACTCACCTCAAACAAAACTCTAAATATTAATAGCCCATTATCAGTTTTATTTGCACTTTATCTGTTTTATTTATACATGTGTGTATATATTTATACAATGGTATATGGACACACTGATCTGTTCTGTATTCATGCCGTCTATATTCTTTTGTGCTGAAGCAAAGCAAGAATTTCATTGTCCTATCTGGGACACACGACAATAAACTATCTTGAATCTTGAATAAACCCGGTCTGGCGTAAAACTGAGGTAAATAATGTTATAAACACACAGGTGAGCAAATTAAACCCGGTCTGGGGTAAAACGGGGTAACTAATGTTCTAAAGACACAGGGGAGCAGAATAAACTGGGCTGTGGAGTCGTTCCCAAAACATCCGACCCGGACCCCTCGGTAAAATAATTCTAAATCTGGCTGTGATGACATTACACAAGTTGGCATTTCATAAGAACCACATGAATCCTCAGGCTGCCTTTTAAACCCATGTCCATAAAGTTTTAAGTCTAACGGTTGTATCTGTGCTTTGTGGCTTTTTTTAAAATGTTTATTCTTGAAATAAAAACCATAATTCATTATGCTAAAAGAAAAACAAAATGGTAGAAAGGACCATGACAAAATTAAAGTTCCATTGAATTAAGTAAAAATTATAAAAGCGTTACTCCAAAATGTATTAAACTAAGGCCACAGGTATGAGCTAAATGGCTAAATTATGACAAAAAAAACATCATGTGCATAGAAACCATAGAAAATAGGTGCAGGAGGAGGCCATTCGGCCCTTCGAGCCAGCACCGCCATTCATTGTGATCATGGCTGATCGTCCCCAATCAATAACCCATGCCTGCCTTCTCCACATATCCCTTGACTCCACTAGCCCCTAGAGGCTCTATCTAACTATCTCTTAAATCCATCCAGTGATTTGGCCTCCACTGCCCTCTGTGTCAGGGAATTCCATAAATTCACAACTCTCTGGGGTGAAAACTTTTTTTCTCACCTCAGTCTTAAATGACCTCCCCTTTATTCTAAGACTGTGGCCCCTGGTTCTGGACTCGCCCAACATTGGGAACATGTTTCCTGCATCTAGCTTGTCCAGTCCTTTTATAATTTTATATGTTTCCATAAGATACCCCCTCATCCTTCTACACTCCAGTGAATACAAGCCTAGTCTTTTCAATCTTTCCTCATATGACAGTCCCGCCATCCCAGGAATCAATCTCGTGAACCTACGCTGCACTGCCTGAATCACAAGGATGTCCTTCCTCAAATTAGGAGACCAAAACTGTACACAATACTCCAGATGTGGTCTCACCAGAGACCTATACAACTGCAGAAGAACCTCTTTACACCTATACTGAAATCCTCTCGTTATGAAGGCCAACATTCCATTAGCTTTCTTCACTGCCTGCTGTATCTGCACGCCAACTTTCAGTGACCGGTGTACAAGGACACCCAGGTCTCGCCTGCACCTCCCCCTTACCTAACCTAACCCCATTGAGATAATAATCTGCCCCCTTGTTTTTGCCGCCAAAGTGGATAACCTCACATTTATCTATATTATACTGCATCTGCCACGCATCTGCCCACTCACTCAACCTGTCCAGGTCACCCTGCAACCTCCTAACATCCTCTTCACAGTTCACACTGCCACCCAGCTTTGTGTCATCCGCAATAGTGCAATAGAAATTAAAAGTAAATGCCTAGGTAGTTAAGTTTGCTACAAAAGTACATACCTAAAATTTATCAATAACGTCTGAGGAACAGAATTGCTTCTGTCAGAGAGAGAGAGAGAAAGAGAGAGAAAGTGGAGGGAGGAGAGGGGTGAGAGGCTGGAGGTGGAAAGGGGGTGAAGTGAGTAGCGGGGGGAAACAGGCAGCAAAGGGAGGGGGAGGATTCAAGGGGGAGTGGGTTTTGGTGCCGTGGGGGATGAATAGGGGGGAGATAGAGGGGTCAAGTGAGCCAAGAAAGGGGGTAGGGAACCAGGTGGGGTTGGGTTCACATTGTTTAGGGGTGGGGAGCAGGGGGGAGGTAGCAAAGGGGGGTAAGGAGCAGGAGGTGGCAGGGGTAAGGAGCAGGGAGCCACAGGGAGGAGGTCACATTGTTTGGGGGTGGGGAGGGTGTTGCAGTTTAGGAAGTCAAACCAGGGCAGGGTCTTCACTGTGAATGGCGGGGCGCTGGCGGAATGTGTGGAGCCGAGGGATCTAGGAGTGCAAGTACGAGTTGGGACGAAGGGCCTCTTTCCAACGCTGTATCACTTTATGAATCTATGATAAAGCGCTGGAGTAATTCAGCGGGTCAGGCAGCATCTGTGGAGAAGATAGACACAAAGTGCTGGAGTAATTCAGCGGGTCAGGCAGCATCTGTGGAGAGAAGGAATGGGTGACATTTTGGGTCGAGATCCTTCTTTGGTTTAGTTTAGTTTTAGAGATGCAGCGCGGAAACAGGTCTTTCGGCCCACGGACTCTGCGCCGACCAGCGCTCACCCCGTACACTAGCACTATCCTACGCACATCAGGGGACAATTTAACAATTTTGCGGAGTCCGATTAATTTACAACCCTGAACGTCTTTGAAATGTTGGAGGAAACTGGATTACCCGGAGTGAAAACCCACGCAGGTCAAGGGGAGAATGTGCAAACTCTGCACAGACAGCACCCGTAGTCAGGATCGAGCCCGGGTCTCTGGAGGTGAGGCAGCAACTGTACCGCTGCGCCCCTGTGCCGCGCAGAATTATATAACGGTTTCCTCCGCCATAAATGCACCCAAAATGTGCTAGTAATGTCCTGTTTGCCAGCTTGTTGACCCTCTGTGTTCCCCTCCTGCAGGGTTTAGGAGCCGTTGCTGTGGACGGAGAGACGGGGACGTGAGCGGCCATTGAGGGCGGCCAGGGTGCCGGTGAGCCCCCCCCCCCTCCCCATCTGCTCGGTGTGTGGGCTGAGCTTCGAGGGGCTGAGATTCGATGGGGGACCACATGACAGGGCACAACAAGGAGAAGCGTTATGAATGTGACGTATGTGGCAAGGCCTGGCGGTGCCCGAGCCGGCTGGACATCCACCGGCGGGTGCACATGGGAGAACGCCCCTTCAACGGCTCGGAGTGCGACAAGAGCTTCAAGATGGCGAAAACAGCTGAAGATGCACCAGCGGGTTCACACTGGCGAGAAGCCCTATTGCTGCGGCACCTGCGGCAAGAACTTTGCCCGGTTGTCGGGGCTGAGGAACCACCGGCGGGTGCACACCGGCGAGCGCCCCTTCACCTGCGTCCAGTGCGGCAAGGGCTTCACCCTCTCCGGCAGCCTACGGTCCCACCAGCGCACCCACACCGGCGACTGCCCCTTCACCTGCGTCCAGTGCGGCAAGGGTTTCGCCCTCTCCGGCAACCTGCGGTCCCACCAGCGCACCCACACCGGCGAGCGTCCCTACACCTGCAGCTACTGCGGCAAGGGCTTCACCCAGTCCGGTAACCTGCTGTCCCACCAGCGCATCCACACCGGCAAGCGTCCCTACACCTGCAGCTACTGCGGCAAGGGCTTCACCCAGTCCGGTACCCTGCTGTCCCACCAGCGCAACCACACCGCCGAGCGTCCCTACACTTGCAGCTACTGCGGCAAGGGCTTCACCCAGACCAGCAACCTGCTGACCCACCAGCGCACCCACACCGGCGAGCGTCCCTACACCTGCAGCTGCTGCGGCAAGGGCTTCACCCAGTCCAGCAACCTGCTGACCCACCAGCGCACCCACACCGGCGAGCGTCCCTACACCTGCAGCTACTGCGGCAAGGGCTTCACCCAGTCCGGTAACCTGCTGTCCCACCAGCGCAACCACACCGGCGAGCGTCCCTACACCTGCAGCTACTGCGGCAAGGGCTTCACCCAGTCCAGTAACCTGCTGTCCCCACCAGCGCACCCACACCGGCGAGCGCCCCTTCCCCTGTGCCCAGTGCGGCAAGGGCTTCACCCTCTCCACCACCCTGCTGAGGCACCAGCGCACCCACACCGGCGAGCACCCATACACCTGTGCCCAGTGCGGCAAGGGCTTCGCCAGCTCCACCAGACTGCTGTCCCACCAGCGGGTGCACACCGGCGACCGTCCCGTCCCCAGCCGGGTGTGTGGAGAGCGCTTTACCATGGCCTCCCACGCCCTGTCTCACCAGTGCGTGCACACCAGTGGCCAGCCCTACGACTGCCCGTACTGCGGTGAGGAGTTTGACAGCTCGCGGGGGTTGCGGCAGCACCGGCGGACCCACACCGGCGAGCAGCTGCTCCCACTGCGACAAGAGAGCACGGGGGCTGCGGGAGCACCAGTTGATACAAACCGGAGAGAGACATGTGTGCGCTGAGTGTGGCAAGGGTTTCACCCTGCTTGACCGCCTGCTGGAGCACCGACGAGTCCACACCGGCCAGCGCCCCTTCACCTGCCTTCTCTGCAGCAAGCCCTTTGCCCGCTCCTCCAGCCTGCTGGCACACCGCCACGTGGATAGATAGGGGCTGTTTAGGTAGACACAAAATGCTGGAAGGAATGGGTAACGTTTCAGGGTCGAGACCCATCTTCAGTGTCGACCTGAAACATCACCCATTCCTTGTCTCCAGAGATGCTGCCTGTCCCGCTGAGTTACTCCAGCACTCTGAAATGTCACCTATCCATGTTCTCCAGAGATGCTGCCTGACCCGCTGAGTTACTCCAGCACTCTGTGAATGTCACCTATCCATGTTCTCCACAGATGCTGCCTGACCCGCTGAGTTACTCCAGCACTCTGTGTTAGTCATAGAGTGATACAGTGTGGAAACAGGCCCTTCGGCCGAACTTGCCCACACCGACTAACTTGTCCCAGCTACACTAGACCCACCTGCCTGTGTTTGGTCCATATCCCTCCAAACTTGTCCTATCCATGTAACTGTCTAACTGTTTCTTGGGATAGTCACAGGCTCAACTACCTCCTCTGACAGTTTGTTCCATACTCCCACCACCCTCTGTGTGAAAAGGTTACCCCTCAGTTTCCTTTTAAATCTTTTTCCCTTCACCTTGAACCCATGTCCTCTGGTCCTCGATCCCCCCACTCTGGGCAAGAGATTCTGTGCATCTAACTAAATTGTGTTCTATGCAAAATTCCAGCATCTGCAGTATCTTCTGTCTCCCTCACCTATATCCACCTATCACTTCTGAAGAAGGGTCTCAACCTGAAACGTCACCCATTCCTTCTCTCTAGAGATGCTGCCTGTCTCGCTGAGTTACTCCAGCATTTTGTGTCCACCTGTCACTTGCCAGGCTTTGTCCAGCCCCCATCTCCCTTTTCCAGCTTCCTCCCCCCACCCTCTCCACTCTGTCTGAAGAAGGGTCCTGACTCAAAACGTCGTCTGTCCTTTCCCTCTAAAGCAGTGGAGGAACTCAGTAGGTCAGGCCGCACCTGTAGAGGGAAGGGAATCTAAGGCGACCACTCCCTCCTCTCCTTTCCAACTTTCTTCACCCCCCACACCAAGCAGTCTGAAGAAGGGTCCTAACCTAGAATGTTGCCTGTCCATGCTCTCCAGATGTGCAAGTTACTCAGGAGATTGTGTCTCTCTTTGTAAACCGGCATCTGCTGTTCCTTCTTTACGTATGTGAAGAGGAAAACATTAGTTAAGACCAAAGTTTGACTCTTGACTGAAAAAGGTGAATTTATTATGGGGAACAAGGAAATGGCAAATGAGTTGAACAGGTACTTTGGATCCGTCTTCACTAAGGAGGACACAAACAATCTTCCTGATGTACTAGTGGCCAGAGGATCTGGGGTGACGGAGGAACTGAAGGAAATCCATATTAGGCAGGAATGGTGTTGGATAGACTGATGGGACTGAAGGATGATAAATCCCCTGGGCCTGATGGTCTGCATCCCAGAGTATTTAAGGAAGTGGCTCTAGAAATTGTGACGCATTGGTGATCATTTTCCTGTGTTCCATAGATTCAGGATCAGTTGCTGTGGATTGGAGGGTAGCTAATGTTACCCCACTTTTTAAGAAAGGCGGGAGAGAGAAAACGGAATTATAGACCAGTTAGCCTGACATCGGTGGTGGGGAAAATGCTGGAGTCAATTATAAAAGATGAAATAGCCGAACATTTGGATAGCAATAACAGGATCGGTCCGAGTCAGCATGGATTTACGAAGGGGAAATCATTGCTTGACTAATCTGGAATTTTTTGAGGATGTAACTAGGAAAATGGACAAGGGAGAGCCAGTGGATGTAGTGTACCTGGACTTTCAAAAAGCATTTGATAAGGTCCCACATAGGAAATTAGTGGCCAAAATTCGGGCACATGGTATTGGGGGTAGAGTGCTGACATGGATGGAGAAGTGGTTGGCAGACAGGAAACACAGAGTAGGGATTAACGGGTCCCTTTCAGAATGGCAGGCAGTGACTAGTGGGGTGCCGCAAGGCTCGGTGCTGGGACCGCAGCTATTTACCATATCAATGAAGAGATTTAGAAGTAACATTAGCAAATTTGCAAATGACACAAAGCTGGGTGGCAGTGTGAACTGTGAGGAGGATGCTATGAGAATGCAGGGTGACTTGGACCGGTTGGGGGAGTGGGCAGATGCATGGCAGATGCGGTTTAATGTGGATAAATGTGAGGTAGATTATTATCTAAATGGTGTCAAGTTGGGAAATGCGGAGGTACAGCGGGATCTGGGGGTCCTTGTTCCTCAGTGACTGAAAGTAAGCATGTAGGTAATTTAGGGCATAAGGTATTGGGGGTAGAGTGCTGAAATAGATAGAAAATTGGTGGCAGACAGGAAACACAGAGTAGGGATTAACGGGCCACATAGACTGGGAAACATATTCAGTAAAAGGGCTGGATGGTTTGGAGTTTGTAAAATGTGTGCAGGATAGTTTTTTGCAGCAATACATAGAGGTACCTACTAGAGGGGCAGTGCTGGACCTCCTGTTAGGAAATGAGTCATGTCAGTTGACGGAGGTATGTGTTGGGGAGCACTTCGGGTCCAGTGATTACAATACCATTAGTTTCAATATAATTATGGAGAAGGTCAGAACTGGATCTCCCGGTTCCCAACCATTTTAACTCCCCTTCCTACTCCCACACTGATGTTTCTGTCCTGGGCCTCCTCCATTGCCAGAGTGAGTAGACACGCAAACTGGAGGAACAGCACCTCATAGCAAACAGCCCAATGACATGAACATTGAATTCTCCAAATTAAGGAAACTCCCCCCTCCTAATCAAGTCCTGGAGTCTGTCCCAACCGCATCTCTTTATTCCAGCTTTCACCCCCGACTCCATCAGTCCAAAGAAGGGTCCAGACTCGATACGTCGCCTGTCCATTCCCCTCCAAAGTCCCGGTACTACTCAGCAGGTCAGCCATCCGTGGTGAGAACTTTGGCCCTTCCAGCCATCACCGCCATTCAATGTGATTCTGCTGTGTGGATGTTTATGTTAGATTTTATTTTATGTGGCTGTGTGTCTTGTTGCTATTTACTCAGTATGGCTGTATGGTAACTCAAATATCACTGTACCATAATTGGTGCATGTGACAATAAATTCCAACTTGAACTTGATCAGCTTTTGTCTATATATTAAAAAAAGGATAATGCTGACTGATCGTGCACAATTGTGACGGCTTGATTTCAAGGACAGGACAGGACAGGGGCATTCCGTGAGGGATTCGGGTGGTTGGAAGAGGTTTTGTCTGTGTTTTTCCCCTCGGTTGTTGTCCGGGGATGAAGGTGGCGGCACTCGGCCCATCGGGGCTAGGATGCGCGGGAGGAAGGCTGAGCTTGCATTGAGGCTTGGAAGGCTGAGCTCGCCTCCCTGCCCCGACCCGCATCCGGTCCACCACGGAGGGGGAAGCGAGCAAACTCCACACGGACAGCGTCGGTGGTCGCCCTGCCCGGCGACAGGCCCCTCGGCCAAAAAAGTGTACAATGTATCACCCAGTACACTTGCTCCATCCTACACACATTAGGGACAATTTTACAGAAGCCAATTAACGTACAAACCAGCAGGTCTTTGGAATGCGGAAGGAAACCGGAGCACCCGGAGAAAACCCACGCAGGTCACGGGGAGAACGTGCAAACTCCGTACAGACAGCTCCCGTATTCAGGATGGAACCCGGGTCTCTGGCGCTGTGAGGCAGCAACTCTACCGTTGCACAACTGTGTATTTTACTATCTATCATTTCATTTATTACTCACACCAGCAGAGTTGTGCACAAATGGTTCACATTAATAATGTCAATCTGAGGGGCAACTTTTCCACACAGAGGGTGGTGGGTGTATGGAATGAGCTGCCGGAGGAGGTAGTTGAGGCAGGGGACTATCACAACGTTTAAGAGACACTTGGATAGGATAGGTTTGGAGGGATATGGGCCAAACGCGGGCAGGTGGGACTAGTGTAGATGGGGCATGTTGGTCGGGGTGGGACTAGTGTAGATGGGGCATGTTGGTCGGGGTGGGACTAGTGTAGATGGGGCATGTTGGTCGGGGTGGGACTAGTGTAGATGGGGCATGTTGGTCGGGGTGGGACTAATGTTGATGGGGCATGTTGGTCGGGGTGGGACTAGTGTAGATGTGGCATGTTGGTCGGGGTGGGACTAGTGTAGATGGGGCATGTGGGTCGGGGTGGGACTAGTGTAGATGGGGCATGTTGGTCGGGGTGGGACTAGTGTAGATGGGGCATGTTGGTCGGGGTGGGACTAGTGTAGATGGGCATGTTGGTCGGGGTGGGACTAGTGTAGATCGGGCATGTTGGTCGGGGTGGGACTAATGTAGATGGGGCATGTTGGTCGGGGTGGGACTAGTGTAGATGGGGCATGTTGGTCGGGGTGGGACTAGTGTAGATGGGGCATGTTGGTCGGGGTGGGACTAGTGTAGATGGGGCATGTTGGTCGGGGGTGGGACTAGTGTAGATGGGGCATGTTGGTCGGGGTGGGACGAGTGTGAATGGGGCATGATGGTCGGGGTGGGACGAGAGTAGATGGGGCATGTTGGTCGGGGTGGGACTAGTGTAGATGGGGCATGTTGGTCGGGGTTGGGACTAGTGTAGATGGGGCATGTTGGTCGGGGTGGGAACGTGTAGATGGGGCATGTTGGTCGGGGTGGGACGAGTGTAAATGGGGCATGATGGTCGGGGTGGGACGAGTGTAGATGGGGCATGTTGGTCGGGGTGGAAAATTTGCTAATGTTCCTTGTAATCCCTTCATCTAAATCATTGATGTTATATTGTAAATAGCTGCGGTCCCAGCACCGAGCCTTGCGGTACCCCACTAGTCACTGCCTGCTATTCTGAAAGGACCCGTTAATCCCTAGTCTTTGTTTCCTGTCTGCAACCAATTTTCTATCCATGTCAGCACTCTACCCCCAATACTATATGCCCTAATTTTGCCCACTAATCTCCTATGTGCGACCTAATCACTAGGTCTTCCCCTTCCCCCTTGAACCAGGTGACCACAGCTACTCCCCACCCACACCCACATCAGTCTGAAGAAGGGTCTCGACCCGAATCGTCACCTATTCCTTCTCTCCATAGATGCTGCCTCACCCGCTGAGATACTCCAGTAACACTAGCAGATGTGGACTCCATGGCCAAAGCAAAGATAGGAATGCGGAAACGGAAGCCGGTTACGGAAATGGGGCCGAAGATCACCCATGAATCTACCCATGACCGTACTACGTCTTTTTCGTCGAGTGCAATATCTTGCTCGCCATAGGTTCTTTGATGCCCACGATCCCCTTTGGATTTGAGTATAGGAGCAGGGAGGTTCTACTGCAGTTGTACAGGGTCTTCGTGAGACCACACCTGGAGTATTGTGTACAGTTTTGGTCTCCTAATCTGAGGAAAGACATTCTTGCCATAGAGGGAGTACAGAGAAGGTTCACCAGACTAATTCCTGGGATGTCAGGACGTTCATATGAAGAAAGACTGGATAGACTCGGCTTGTACTCGCTGGAATTTAGAAGATTGAGGGGGGATCTTATTCAAACTTACAAAATTCTTAAGGGGTTGGACAGGCTAGATGCAGGAAGATGGTTCCCGATGTTGGGGAAGTCCAGGGAAAGGGGTCACAGTTTAAGGATAAAGGGGAAATCTTTTAGGACCGAGATGAGAAAAACATTTTTCACACAGAGAGTGGTGAATCTGTGGAATTCTCTGCCACAGAAGGTAGTTGAGGCCAGTTCATTGGCTATATTTTAAGATTGAGTTAGATGTGGCCCTTGTGGCTAAAGGGATCAGGGGGTATGGAGCGGGGGTACAGGATACTGAGTTGGATGATCAGTCATGATCACATTGAATGGCGGTGCTAGCTCGAAGGGCCTAATGGCCTCTACTCCTGCACCGATTGTCTATTGAGCTTCCCTGTGGGAGGAGGGGGAGCATTAGGTCCCGGCGCGGTCAGACCACGTGGTGTGAGAGTCTGCAGCGTGGAGACTCCAGGCCCGGTAAGACTCTGGTAAGGCGACGGCTGCTGCCCACTGGTGCGCGGTGGAGTGGCCAGGGCTGGTCGAGGCCCACGGGGAGTGGAATGGTACGCGGGCGAAGTGCCGGGTCAGTGGATGAACTGGAAGGCAGCGAGGTCGGCGGCAACGGTCACGGGTGAGGCCGCGCGGGTAGATCGACGACAGCGGCATCCTTGGTGGTCCAGGCCCGAGAACGGTCAGGAAGGCGGTGAGTGTTGGTGTTGCTCCTCGTGGCAGCAATGTTTGTCGCGGGGCTGTTAGTTCCGCCTGTCCCTTACTCCCCCAAGCTGGCTACCTCCCCATTCCCCTTAGTCCCCCAAGCTGGCTACCTCCCATTCCCCTTGCTCCCCCAAGCTGGCTACCTCCCATTCGCCTTACACCCCCAAGCTGGCTACCTCCCATTCCCCTTACTCCCCCCACCTGGCAACATCCCATCCCCCTGACTCCCCCAAGCTGGCCTGGCTCCCATTTCCCTTACTCCCCCAAGCTGGCTACCTCTCCCACCCACCTTACTCCCCCAAGCTGGCCTGGCTCCCACCGCACTGTCACGGGCTGTGGGCCGGCAGAGCAAACAAAAACACAAACAAAAAAGGCGAGAAAAAAAAAAAAAAAAAACACACACACACACACACACACACACACGCACACACACACACGCGCACACACGCGCACGCGCACACGCGCACACACGCACACACGCACACACACACACACACACACACACACACACACACACACACACACACACACACACACACACACACACACACACACACACACACACACACACACACACACACACACACACACAAAAAAAAAAAAAAAAAAAAAAAAAAAAAAAAAACCGGCAACATCCCCGTCAGCTGCAGCAGAGTTGGTGACAGTCTGGTCCCTCCACCCACCCAGAGTCACTGACCGAGCTGCACCGGCACCACGACTCCCCTACCAGGGTGATTCCACCCCCACCGACCCACACACTGGAGTGATTCCCCCCCCCAAACCTCACACAGTGGTGATTTCACCCCCCCCCCCCGATCCACACACCGCGGTGATTCACACCCCGACCCCACACACCGTGGTGATTCACCCCCCCCCCCCGAACCCCCACACCGTGGTGATTCAACCCCTCCCCCGACCCACACACTGAGTGATTAAACCCCCCCCCCCGACACACACTATGGGGTGAAATCACCCCCAACCCCCCGGACCCCCACAATGGGGTGATTCACCCCCCCCAAACCCCGGACACCCACAGTGGGTTGATTCACACCCCCCGGACCCCCATAATGGGGTGATTCACCCATGCTCCCTGTCGCCCTGCTGCCGCCAAAACACCAAACGATATTGCCAAGTGCAGGAACTATCTTTGAAGTAGTGGGGAGGTGTCCGACTGCCCTATGGCGACAAATATGCATGGGAGGCGGGAATAATTTCTTATCATTTCTGGAGTTGGTTGGCATTTTCTTTCATTGTTGATAGTACAACCTTAATTCTGAAGAATTCCAAAGAGCACAGTTTTCAAAGTTCGTCCCTTAAAGAAAGCAGACAGCAAACAAAATTGTTAAAGGTAAACCAAAGCAATCTTTTAATCAATTTGCCAGAGGGGAGTGGCGAGATCTACAAAGAGCACACACGTTGCTCAGTGCTTCTCGGGCTCCACTCAAAGAACAAAGGAATGTTTGTGTAATTATACATTTTCTTATCAATAAAACACACCTTCTAAATCTGAGTGAAAGATCTGTAGCCTAAGGGAAACAAGGGAGGCTGGTCCCATATATTTGCAATATCAGCCTTATTCTCAAATCTTGGCACAGCTTCAGTACAGCTGCCTGCCCATTCCGGAAGGACAACTAACTCCATTTTGTTTTCCAAATGACTTCCATCTTGGTTCCAGAATGGGCATCCGTCTGAACTAAAACAAGGCTTGTAAGACTTGGATGAAAAGCCACTACCTTGTCCTTAGCTGGGACAGGCAGTTCAGACACATATCTAATCTGAGGAAGGACATTCTTGCCATAGAGGGAGTACAGGGAATGTTAACCAGACTGATTCCTGGGATGTCAGGACTTTCATATGAGGAAAGACTGGATAGACTCGGCTTGTACTCGCTGGAATTTAGAAGACTGAGGGGGGGATCTTATAGAAACTTACAAAATTCTTAAGGGGTTGGACAGGCTAGATGCAGGAAGATTGGTCCGATGTTTGGGGAGTCCAGAACAAGGGGTCACAGTTTAAGGATAAAGGGGAAATCTTTTAGGACTGAGATGAGAAAAACATTTTTTACACAGAGAGTGGTGAATCTCTGGAATTCTCTGCCACAGAATGTAGTTGAGGCCAGTTCATTGGCTATATTTAAGGGGGGGTTAGATGTGGGCCCTTTGTGGCTAAAGGGATCAGGGGTATGGAGAGAAGGCAGGTACAGGATACTGAGTTGGATGATCAGCCATGATCATATTGAATGGCGGTGCAGGATCGAAGTGCAGAATAGCCTACTCCTGCACCCATTTTCTATGTTTCTATGTTTCTATGGTGCTATGCCAAGACAATACATCTCTATGTTAATACATTGTCAATACATTGTTTCAATGATTAGTACAAACCAAGCTTTTAAGATTTCCATAACTTTATTCTGCTGGGAAAATTATCTTTTAAATTTGATTGCTTTATGTTATTCAGCAAATTTAAAAGCAACGGTGTGCCAGCAGGCTGGAGGTGCGGGCAAAGGCCTTGCCACAGGAGCAGGTAAGGTGAGGGGGTGCTGGCCGGTGTGGACTCGCCGGTGCTCCAGCAGGTGGTCAAGGCGGGTGAAGCCCTTTCCACAGGACGGGCAGGGGAAGGGACGCTCACTGCTGTGGGTACGCCGGTGCTGCCACAGGCTGGACATTTGGGTGAAACCCTTGCCACACTCAGCGCACACAAAGGGTGTCTCTCCGGTGTGTATCCGCTGGTGCTCCCGCAGCCCCCATACTCTCTGGTCACAGTGGGAGCAGCTGCTCGCCGGCGTGGGCCCGCCGGTGCTGCCGCAACCCCCGCGAGCTGTCAAACTCTCACCGCAGTACGGGCAGTTGTAGGGCTGGCCACTTTTGTGCACGTGCTGGTGAGACAGGGCGTGGGAGGCCATGGTAAAGCGCTCTCCACAAACCGGGCTGGGGACGGGACAGTCGTCGGCGTGCACCTGTGGGTGGGACAGCAGATATGTGGAGCGGGTGAAGCCCTTGCCGCACCGGGTGCAGGTGTAGGGGCGCTTGCTGGTGTGGGTGCGCTGGTGGGACAGCATGTGACCGGACTGGGTGAAGCCCTTGCCGCACTGGGTACAGGTGTAGGGGCGCTCACCGGTGTGTGTGCGCTGGTGGGACTGAATGATGCTGGAGAGGGTGAAGCCCTTGCCACACTGGGTGCAGGTGTAGGGACGCTCGCCGGTGTGGGTGCGTTGGTGCTCCAGCAGGGTGCTGGAGCGGGTGAAGCCCTTGCCGCACTGGGTGCAGGTGTACGGACGTTCGCCGGTGTGGGTGCGCTGGTGGAACAGCAGGTAGCTGGACTGGGTGAAGCCCTTGCCGCACTGGGCGCAGGTGTAGGGACGCTCACCAGTGTGGGAGCGCTGGTGGGACAGCAGGTGACCGTACTGGGTGAAGCACTTGCTGCAGTCGCTGCAGGTGTAGAGTCGTTCCCCGGTGTGCAGGCGCCTGTGCACCTTCAGTTCCTTTGACGACTTGAAGCTCTTTCCGCACTCCGAGCAGTCGAAGGGGCGTTCTCCCGTGTGAACCCGCCGGTGGATCTCCAGCTTGCTCGGCCTCTGCCAGGCCTTGCCACACACGTCACACTCATAACGCTTCTCCTTGTTGTGCCCCCGCATGAGGTCCTCCATCGAAGCTCAGCCCCTTGAAGCTCAGCCCACACACCGAGCAGTTTGGGGGGGGGGCTCACCGGCACCCAGGCCGCCCGCAATAGCCGCTCACGTCCCCGTCTCTCTGTCCACAGCAACAGCTCCTAATCCCTGCAGGAGGGGAACACAGAGGGTCAACAAGCTGGCAAACAGGACATTACTAGCACATATTGGGTGCGTTTATGGCGGAGGAAACCGTTATATAATTCTGCGCGGCACAGTGGCGCAGCGGTACAGTTGCTGCCTCACCGCCAGAGACCCGGGCTCGATCCTGACTATGGGTGCTGTCTGTGCGGAGTTTGTACATTCTCCCCTTGACCGGCGTGGGTTTTTACTCCGGGTGCTCCGGTTTCCTCCAACATTTCAAAGACGTTCATGGTTGTAGATTAATCGGCCTCCGCAAAATTGTTAAATTGTCCCTGATGTGCGTAGGATAGTGCTAGTGTACGGGGTGATCGCTGGTCGGCGCAGAGTCCATGGGCAGAAAGACCTGTTTCCGTGCTGCATCTCTAAACTAAACTAAAGAAGGGTCTCGACCCAAAATGTCACCCATTCCTTCTCTCCACAGATGCTGCCTGACCCGTTGAGTTACTCCAGCACTCTCTCTCTGTCACCCTCTGTCTGTCTGTCTCTTTTTCTGTCTCTCTCTCTCTTTCTCTTTGTCTGTCTCTCCCTCTCTCTCCCTCTCATCTCTCTCTCTCTGTAACTGTCTTTCTCCCTCTCTCTTTCTCTCTATCTCTCTCTCTCTCTCTCTCTCTCTCTCTCTCTCTCTCTCTCTCTCTCTCTTACTCTGTCTCTCTCTGTCTGTCTCTCTCTCTCTGTCTCTCTCTCTCTCTGTCTCTCTCTGTCTTTTTCTCTCTCACTGTCTCTCTGTCGCCTTCCCTCTCTCCCTGTCTCTCCGTCTCTCTGTCTCTCTCTCTCTGTTTCTCTCTCTGTCTGTCTCTCTCTCTCTCTCTCTCTCTCTCTCTCTCTCTCTCTCTCTCTCTCTCTCTCTCTCTCTCTCTCTATCTATCTATCTCTCTCTGTCCCTCCCTCTCTCTCCCTCTCTCTGCATCTCTCTCTCTCACTCTCTGTCTCTCTCTCTCTGTCTCTTTCCCCTCTCTGTCTCTCCCTATGTGTCTCTCTGTTTCTCTCCCTGTCTCTCTCTGTCTCTGTATCTCTTTCTTTGTCTCTCTCCATCTCTGTCTCTCTCTCTGTCTCTCTCTCTGTCTCTCTCTGTGTCTCTCTCTCTGTCTCTCTCTGTCTCTCTATCTCCCTCTGTCTCTCCCTCTGTCTCTCCCTCTGTCTCCCTCTGTCTGTCTCTGTCTCTCTCTGTCTTTGGGAAGTGGTTTTGGGTAAATTGAATGGATTAAAGGCCGATAAATCCCCAGGGCCAGATAGGCTGCATCCCAGAGTACTTAAGGAAGTAGCTCCAGAAATAGTGGATGCATTAGTAATAATCTTTCAAAATTCTTTAGATTCTGGAGTAGTTCCTGAGGATTGGTGGGTAGCAAACGTAACCCCACTTTTTAAGAAGGGAGGGAGAGAGAAAACAGGGAATTACAGACCAGTTAGTCTAACATCGGTAGTGGGGAAACTGCTAGAGTCAGTTATTAAAGATGGGATAGCAGCACATTTGGAAAGTGGTGAAATCATTGGACAAAGTCAGCATGGATTTACGAAAGGTAAATCATGTCTGACGAATCTTATAGAATTTTTCGAGGATGTAACTAGTAGCGTGGATAGGGGAGAACCAGTGGATGTGGTGTATCTGGACTTCAAGAAGGCTTTCGACAAGGTCCCACATAAGAGATTAGTATACAAACTTAAAGCACATGGCATTGGGGGTTCAGTATTGATGTGGATAGAGAACTGGCTGGCAAACAGGAAGCAAAGAGTAGGAGTAAACGGGTCCTTTTCACAATGGCAGGCAGTGACTAGTGGGGTACCGCAAGGCTCAGTGCTGGGACCCCAGCTATTTACAATATATATTAATGACCTGGATGAGGGAATTGAAGGCAATATCTCCAAGTTTGCGGATGACACTAAGCTGGGGGGCAGTGTTAGCTGTGAGGAGGATGCTAGGAGACTGCAAGGTGACTTGGATAGGCTGGGTGAGTGGGCAAATGTTTGGCAGATGCAGTATAATGTGGATAAATGTGAGGTTATCCATTTTGGTGGCAAAAACAGGAAAGCAGACTATTTTCTAAATGGTGGCCGACTAGGAAAAGGGGAGATGCAGCGAGACCTGGGTGTCATGGTACACCAGTCATTGAAAGTAGGCATGCAGGTGCAGCAGGCAGTGAAGAAAGCGAATGGTATGTTAGCTTTCATAGCAAAAGGATTTGAGTATAGGAGCAGGGAGGTTCTACTGCAGTTGTACAGGGTCTTGGTGAGACCACACCTGGAGTATTGCGTACAGTTTTGGTCTCCAAATCTGAGGAAGGACATTATTGCCATAGAGGGAGTGCAGAGAAGGTTCACCAGACTGATTCCTGGGATGTCAGGACTGTCTTATGAAGAAAGACTGGATAGACTTGGTTTATACTCTCTAGAATTTAGGAGATTGAGAGGGGATCTTATAGAAACTTACAAAATTCTTAAGGGGTTGGACAGGCTAGATGCAGGAAGATTGCTCCCGATGTTGGGGAAGTCCAGGACAAGGGGTCACAGCTTAAGGATTAGGGGGAAATCCTTTAAAACCGAGATGAGAAGAACTTTTTTCACACAGAGAGTGGTGAATCTCTGGAACTCTCTGCCACAGAGGGTAGTCGAGGCCAGTTCATTGGCTATATTTAAGAGGGAGCTAGATGTGGCCCTTGTGGCTAAAGGGATCAGAGGGTATGGAGAGAAGGCAGGTACGGGATACTGCGTTGGATGATCAGCCATGATCATATTGAATGGCGGTGCAGGCTCGAAGGGCCGAATGGCCTACTCCTGCACCTAATTTCTATGTTTCTATGTTTCTATGTTTCTCTGTCTCTCTCTGTCTCTCTCTGTCTCTCTCTGTCTCTCTCTCTGTCTCTCTCTCGCTGTCTCTCTCTGTCTCTCTCTCTCTCTCTGTCTCCCTCTCTGTCTCACTCTCTCTCTCTCAATTTTCAATTTCAATTTAAAAACTTCATTGGCATGATTTAAAAAAAACATTGTTATATTGCCAAAGTATAAAACGTGACATACAAATTTCAAATGCATAAGTATAAATACAAGTATAGTGCATGGATAGATATGTCCCTGTACATAAACTCGCAATAGTCCTATAGCCCTTTATTGATTACTACACGTTCTTGCAGCTGTAAGCAGTACAACAGAATAGCAAGTTTAGCAATTCAATATTAATTTCTTAGTGTCAGTTAATGTCAATTGATGTATGCGTACATATGTGCATATTGGTCATTCACCGTCTCTCAGGTTATGGCATGCTGTTACGTATTGTGCACCAAGATGTGCCGTACTTCCTTCACCAAGGATTATTCTTAGTTTTGATGTATCATCCAGTTCTTTAAAATCAGGGGTTGCCAGACTGAGTTTGTCAAAGTATGTTTTCCTTGTTTTGTCAAATTGTTTGCATTTTAGGAGGAAGTGCACCACTGTTTGAACCTCATCTGTCAAACAGTTGCCGCATATTCTGCTTTTTCTTGGTTGCCAGAATCTCTTCTGTTTTCCTTTTTCAACTGCCAAGTAGTGGTCGCTTAACCTGTATTTGGTGAGGGTCTGTCTCTGCTTTATGTCTCTAACAGTTGAGAGATAGTCTGCCAATTTATAATCTGTTTTTAGGGCACGGTATCATTCTAATCTGCTTTGGCTTTTGGTTTCTTTATCCCAATGTTCCAAATACGTTTCTTTTCATTGTTTGATAATTTGGTTCACTCTAACTGGTGATAGGGGTCAGTATTGATCTGAGGCTGGTCAGGATTTAACTGGATAGGGTTTAACTGAATAGGGGTAGTTATTTTAAGCCAGATTTTAATTGGTATTTGGATGTTGTAAAATCTTCTTTTTATTGCATAGAGAGCTCTTCGACCTTTCTCTTTTAGTGCATTCACTGCCATGTTGAAGCTCCCTGATGCTGCAACAGTTAGACCAAGGTAAGTATAGCTCATAGTGTGTTCGATAATAATACCATTGAGAGTAAATTTGTGTTTATCTTCCTGACATCTGGGTCTTTTCTGAAAAAGCATGATGTTGGTTTTCTTTAGATTTACTGCCAGGGCCCAATTTTGGCAGTACTCATCAAGTAGGTCCAACTGTTGCTGCAGTCCCTGTTCTGTGGGGGACAGCAGAACTAAGTCATCCGCATAAAACTGGTATTTTACCTCTCCGTCCAGAAGACAGAGGCCCAGCGCTGTGCTCTGGTCCAGCTTTACTGCCAAATCGTTGATATATACATTATACATATATACAGACAGTATACATTAAACGTTGATATACACATTAAACACTCTCTCTTTCTGTCTCTCTCTTCTGTCATTGTATATGTCTATCTCTGTTTCTCTCTCTCTCTCTCTCTCTCTCTCTCTCTCTCTATCTCTCTCTTTCTCTCTCTCTCTGTTTCTCTGTCTCTCTCATTCCCTCTCTCTCTCTGACTCTCCCTCTGTCTCCCTCTCTCTCTGTGCTTCTCTCTCTCTCTCTCTTTCTGTCTATTTCTGTCTCTGTCTCTCACTGAGTCTCTCTCTCTGTCTCTCTCACACTGTCTCTCTCTCACTCCCTCTCTCTCTGTCTCTCTCTACCTCAGTCTCTCTCTACCTCAGTATCTCTCTCTTCTTTATTCCTCTCTCTCTTTCTCTGTCTCGCTCTGTCATTGTATATGTCTATCTCTGTTTCTCTCTCTCTCTCTCTCTCTCTCTCTCTCTCTCTCTCTCTCCCTCTCTCTCTATCTCTCTCTCTGTTTCTCTGTCTCTCTCATTCCCTCTCTCTCCCTGACTCTCCCTCTGTCTCCCTCTCTCTCTGTGCTTCTCTCTCTCTCTCTCTCTTTCTGTCTATTTCTGTCTCTCTCTCTCACCGAGTCTCTCTCTGTCTCTCTCACACTGTCTCTCTCTGTCACTCCCTCTCTCTCTGTCTCTCTCTACCTCAGTCTCTCTCTACCTCAGTATCTCTCTACCTCAGTCTCTCTCTCTCTCTCTCTCTCTCTGTCTCTCTCTCTCCCTCTCTCTCTCTCTCCCTCTCTCTCTCTCCCTCTCTCTCCCCCCTCTCTCTCTCTCTCTCTATCTATCTATCTATCTATCTGTCTCTCTCTCTTTCTCTCTATCTTTCTCTCTCCCTCACCCTGCCTCTCTCTCTCTCTCTCTCTCTCTCTCTCTGTGTCTCTCACTCTCTCTCTCAGTCTTTCTCTCTGTCTCTCTCCCCTTTTCTCTGTATCTCACCCTCTCTCTCTCTCAGTGTATCTCTCTCTGTCTATATCTGTCTCGCCCCCTCTCTCTCCCTCTGTCTCTCTCTCTTTCTCTCTCTCTCTCTCCCACTGTCTCTCCTTCTGCATCTCTCTCTGTCTCTTTCCGTCTCTCACTGTCTCTCTCTCTCTCTTTCTCTCTCTCTCTCTTTCTCCCTCTCTCTCTGTCTCTCTCTCTCTTTTTTCTCTGTCTGGCTCTCCCTCTCTCTGTCTCTCTCTCTTTCTCTCTGTCTCTGTCCCTCTCTCTGACTCACCCTCTCATCCTCCCTCTTCTCTTTCTTTCTCGCTCTCTCTGTCCCACTCTCTGTTCCTCTCTCTCTCTCTGTCTCTCCCTCAGCGTGTGTCTCTCTCTCTTTATGTCTCTTTCTCCCTCTCTTTCTCCCTCTCTTTCTGCCTCTCTCTCTCTCTCTCTCTCTCTCTCTCTATCTCTCTCTCTCTCTCTCCCTGTCTATCTCCCTCTGTGTCTCATTCTCTCTCTCTCTTTCTCTCTCTGTCTCTGTCTCTCTCTCTGTGTCTCTCTCTCAGTGTCTCTCTGTCTCTCTCCCTGTCTCTTTCCCTGTCTCTCTCCCCGTCTCTCTCCCTATATCTCTCTCTCTTTGTCTCTATCTCTATCTCTCTCTGTCTCTCTCTCTCTCTCTCTCTCTATCACTCTCTCTGGGACAGAGGATTTGGGTGAACATAGACCCATTCCTGCCAACTGTGGGCCTAACTGAAGATAGATACATAACGTACTCAACACATAGGACAGGAAAGAGAAATGATCTGCAAATAGAAACACCATTGGCCAGGACAGATATTTATAAGGACTCGTTCTTTGTAAGAACCGCAATGGAATGGAATAAAAGAGACAACAATATCGTCTAAATGTTTAAGAAGGAACTGCAGATGCTGGAAAATCGAAGGTAGACACAAAATGCTGGAGTAACTCAGCGGGTGAGGCAGCATCTACGGAGCGAAGGAATAGTTGACGATTCGGGTCGAGACCCTTCTTCAGACTCAAGAACCATTTCCTTCTCTCCATAGATGCTGCCTCACACGCTGAGTTTCTCCAGCATTTTTGTCTACCAGCAATAGAGTCAAATCACCTTCACTGGACAATAGACAACAGGTGCAGGAGGAGGCCATTCGGCCTTTCGAACCAGCACCGCCATTCACTGTGATCATGGCTGATCATTCCCAATCAGTACCCCGTTCCTGCCTTCTCCCCATATCCCGTGAATCCGCTATCTTTAAGAGCCCTATCTAGCTCTCTCTTGAAAGTATCCAGAGAACTGGCCTCCACCGCCCTCTGAGGCAGAGAATCCCACAGATTCACAACGCTCTTGGTGGAAAAGTTTCTCCTCATCTCAGTCCCAAATGGCCACAGATTCACAACTCTCTGGGTGGAAAAGTTTCTCCTCATCTCAGTCCCAAATGGCCACAGATTCACAACTCTCTGGGTGGAAAAGTTTCTCCTCGTCTCCGTTCTAAATGGCTTACTCCTTATTCTTAAACTGTGTGTGGCCCCCGGTTCTGGAGTACCCCAACATCGGGAACATGTTTCCTGCCTCTAGCGTGTCCAAACATTTAATAATCTTATATGTTTCAATAAGATCCCCTCTCATCCTTCTAAACTCCAGAGTGTACAAGCCCAGCCGCTCCATTCTCTCAGCATATGACAGTCCCGCCATCCCGGAAATTAACCTGGTGAACCTACGCTGGGCTTCCTCAATAGCAAGAATGTCCTTCCTCAAATTAGGGGACCAAAACTGCACACAATAACCATATAACCATATAACAATTACAGCATGGAAACAGGCCATCTCGGCCCTTCAAGTCCATGCTGAACACTTTTTCTCCCCTACTCCCATCTACCTGCACTCAGAGCATAACCCTCCATTCCTTTCTCGTCCATATACCCATCCAAACTATTTTTAAATGATAAAATCGACCCTGCCTCCACCACTTCCACTGGAAGCTCATTCCACACAGCTACCACTCTCTGAGTAAAGAAGTTCCCCCTAATGTTACCCCTAAACTTCTGTCCCTTAATTCTCAAGTCATGTCCTCTTGTTTGAATCTTCCCTACTCTCAATTGGAAAAGCTTATCCACGTCAACTCTGTCTATCCCTCTCATCATTTTAAAGACGTCTATCATGTCCCCCCTTAACCTTCTGCGCTCCAAAGAATAAAGACCTAACTTGTTCAGCCTTTCTCTGTAATTTAGTTGCTGAAACCCAGGCAACATTCTCGTAAATCTCCTCTGTACTCTCTCTATTTTGATGACATCCTTCCTATAATTAGGTGACCAAAATTGTACTCCATACTCCAGAATTGGCCTCACCAATGCCTTGTACAATTTTAACATTACATCCCAACTTCTATACTCAATGCTCTGATTTATAATGGCCAGCACACCAACAGCTTTCTTTACCACCCTATCTACATGAGATTCCACCTTCAGGGAACTATGCACAGTTATTCCTAGATCCCTCTGTTCAACTGCATTCCTCAATTCGCTACCATTTACCATGTACGTCCTATTTTGATTTGTCCTAGATACATAGATACATAGAGAATAGGTGCAGGAGTAGGCCATTCGGCCCATCGAGCCTGCACCGCCATTCAATATGATCATGGCTGATCATCCAACTCAGTATCCCGTACCTGCCTTCTCTCCATACCCCCTGATCCCCTTAGCCACAAGGGCCGCATCTAACTCCCTCTTAAATATAGCCAATGAACTGGCCTCAACTACCCTCTGTGGCAGAGAGTTCCAGAGATTCACCACTCTCTGTGTGAAAAAGTTTTTCCTCATCTCGGTCTTAAAGGATCTCCCCCTTATCCTTAAGCTGTGACCCCTTGTCCTGGACTTCCCCAACATCGGGAACAATCTTCCTGCATCTAGCCTGTCCAATCCCATAAGAATGTTGTACGTTTCTATAAGATCCCCTCTCAATCTCCTAAATTCTAGCGAGTATAAGCCAAGTCTATCCAGTCTTTCCTCATATGAAAGTCCTGACATCCCAGGAATCAGTCTGGTGAACCTTCTCTGCACTCCCTCTATGGCTATAATGTCCTTCCTCAGATTTGGAGACCAAAACTGTACGCAATACTCCAGGTGTGGTCTCACCAAGACCCTGTACAACTGCAGTAGGACCTCCCTGCTCCTATACTCAAATCCTCTTGCTATGAAGGCCAACATACCATTCGCTTTCTTCACTGCCTGCTGCACCTGCCTGCCTACTTTCAATGACTGGTGTACCATGACACCCAGGTCTCGCTACATCTCCCCATTTCCTAATCGGCCACCATTTAGATAATAGTCTGCCTTCCCGATTTTGCCACCAAAGTGGATAACCTCACATTTATCCACATTATACTGCATCTGCCAAACATTTGCCCACTCACCCAGCCTATCCAAGTCACCTTGCAGTCTCCTAGCATCCTCCTCACAGCTAACACTGCCCCCCAGCTTAGTGTCATCCGCAAACTTGGAGATGTTGCTTTCAATTCCCTCGTCCAGATCATTAATATAAATTGTAAAGAGCTGGGGTCCCAGCACTGAGCCTTGCGGTACCCCACTAGTCACTGCCTGCCATTGTGAAAAGGACCCGTTTACTCCTACTCTTTGCTTCCTGTTTGCCAGCCAGTTCTCTATCCACATCAATACTGAACCCCCAATACCGTGTGATTTAAGTTTGTATCCTAATCTCTTATGTGGTACCTTGTCGAAAGCCTTCTGAAAGTCCAGATACAACACATCCACTGGTTCTCCCCTATCCACTCTATTAGTTACATCCTCGAAAAATTCTATGAGATTCGTCAGACACGATTTACCTTTCGTAAATCCATGCTGACTTTGTCCAATGATTTCACCACTTTCCAAATGTGCTGCTATCCCATCTTTAATAACTGACTCTAGCAGTTTCCCCACTACCGATGTTAGACTAACTGGTCTGTAATTCCCCGTTTTCTCTCTCCCTCCCTTCTTAAAAAGTGGGGTTACGTTTGCTACCCTCCAATCCTCAGGAACTACTCCAGAATCTAAAGAGTTTTGAAAAATTATCACTAATGCATCCACTATTTCTGGAGCTACTTCCTTAAGTACTCTGGGATGCAGCCTATCTGGCCCTGGTGATTTATCGGCCTTTAATCCATTCAATTTACCCAACACCACTTCCCGACTAACCTGGATTTCACTCAGTTCCTCCATCTCCTTTGACCCCTGCTATTTCCGGCAGATTATTTATGTCTTCCTTAGTGAAGACGGAACCAAAGTAGTTATTCAATTGGTCCGCCATATCCTTGTTCCCCATGATCAATTCACCTGTTTCTGACTGCAAGGGACCTACATTTGTTTTAACTAATCTCTTTCTCTTCACATATCTATAAAAACTTTTGCAATCAGTTTTTATGTTCCCTGCCAGTTTCCTTTCATAATCTATTTTCCCCTTTCCTAATTAAGCCCCTTTGTCCTCCTCTGCTGGTCTCTGAATTTCTCCCAGTCCTCTGGTATGCTGCTTTTTCTGGCTAATTTGTACGCATCATCTTTTGCTTTGATACTATCCCTGATTTCCCTTGTTATCCACGGATGCACTACCTTCCCTGATTTATTCTTTTGCCAAACTGGGATGAACAATTTTTGTAGTTCATCCGTGCAGTCTTTAAATGCCTTCCATTGCATATCCACCGTCAACCCTTTTAGAACTAATTGCCAGTCAATCTTGGCCAATTCACGTCTCATACCCTCAAAGTTACCTTTCTTTAAGTCCTGCCAAGATGTAGCACCTCACATTTATCAGCATTAAACTCCATCTGCCATCTTTCAGCCCACTCTTCCAAATGGCCTAAATCTCACTGTAGACTTTGAAAATTTGCAATTTATCTTCAAAACTGGTGTATTTCCATGTAAAATGAAAACTGCCAAAGTCATCCCACTATACAAAGCTGGAGACAGAAATCAATTTACAAATTACAGGCCGGTGTCGTTACTCTCTCAGTTCTCAAAATATTAGAAAAACTGTAGGTAAGTAGATTAGATAACTTTATCAAGAAGCACGAATTGCTAGTTGATAGTTAATATGGAATCAGGTCAAACAGATCGACATCCATGGCATTAATGGAGTTAATTGAAGACATTACCAGTTCTATAGATAACAAGAAATATGCAGTGGGTGTATTTATAGATTTGAAAAAGCATTCGATACAATTGATCATCATTTGCTAATCAAAAAACTGGAAAAGTATGGAATCAGAGGGGTTGTACTAGAGTGGATGAGAAGCTACATAAGTAAAAGACATCAGTTTGTGCAAATAGGGGACTGCAAATCAACTTGCTTAGAAATAACTTGTGGAGTCCCACAGGGGTCGGTTTGGGCCCCAAATTATTTATTTTGTATATTAATGATATATGTAGGGTGTCAAACCTCTTGAAATTTGTGTTATTTGCAGATGACACTAATATTTTCTGTGATGGGGACAATTTGCAGCAGCTTTTGGAGGTGGTCACAGCAGAAATGAGTAAACTAAAACATGGTTTGATTTGAATAAATTATCATTAAATTTAAACAAAACCAAACTGATGCTGTTTGGAAAAACGCAAAATAATACACATGTAAAAGTAATGATAAATAATGTTGAAATAGAAAGAGTGTATGAAAATAAATTTCTGGGTGTGATTCTTGATCACAAAATCTGATGGAAACCCCATATAAAACATGTGAGAGCAAAAGTAGCTAGCACGGAGTATTCGAGTGATGGGGAAAGCAAGGCATGTTTTGAATGAGAGAGCACTGTATATTCTGTACAGCTCACTTGTGTTACCATATTTAAATTACTGTGTGGAAGTATGGGGCAACACCTACAAAACCACCTTACAATCACTAAGCACACTACAAAAAAGAGCTATTCGTATAGTAAACAATGTAGGATATCATGAACACACTAATATACTGTATTTAAAATTACACACCTTAAAGATTAAGGATCTGGTAGAATTTAAGACTGCACAAATAATTTATAAAGCAAAAAATAAACTGCTACCTGTAAACATACAAAAACTGTTCAAAGACAGAGAGGGGGTTATAACTTTAGAGGGAAACTAAACTTGAAACAGCATTATGCTCGGACCAATTTAAAAAGTATGTGTATTTCCATTTGGGGGGTGGTTTTGTGGAATGGTCTTGACGAACGATTAAACAAAGTATGAATATAATGCAATTAAAAAAAATGTACAAAAGATATATCTTTGAAAAGTACAGTAATGAGGAAGGAGAATGTAAATCTCACAGATGTTAATGGTGCTTGTTCTTTGTGTTCTTTTCTTTTTTTATTCTTTTTTTCTTAGTAGCTTGATGGAGTAGTTTTATTTGAATTGTCTGTTTAGTTTATTTTATTGAATTTTGCATTTGTTAATGGTGAAGAATGGGGGTAGGACTTGACAAGCATAGGCTTCTTTCTATCCCTTTTCAAACGAGTCTAATGTGTATTATGTTGAAATTGGCTTTTGATTTTTTAATTTATGTATGTACGTGTGTGTGTGTGTGTGTGTATATGTGTGTGTGTATGTGTGTGTATATGTACATGTATATGTATGTATGTATGTGTGTATGTGTTTGTGTATGTATGTATGTATGTGTATGGTTTTCCTATGTTTATTGTTCATTATCATCTTTTCTTTTCTTCTTTTTTTGATCGTTCGAAAAAAAATAAAAAAAAAATAAAATAAAAAAATATACTTCATTATCCACAACACCACCTATCTTAGTATTATCTGCATACTTACTAATCCAATTTACCACACCATCATCCAGATCATTGATGTACATGACAAACAACAGTGGACCCAACACAGACCCCTGAGGCACCCCACTAGTCACCGGCCTCCAACCTGACAAACAGCCATCCACCATTACTCTCTGGCATCTCACATTCAGCCACTGTTGAATCCATCTTGCTACTCCACCATTAATACCCAACAATTGAATCTTCTTAACCAACCTTCCATGAGGAAACTTGTCAAAGGCCTTACTGAAGTCCATATAGACAACATCCACTGCAATTTCCCTAGTAACCTCGTCGAAAAATTCAAGAAGATTAGTCAAACATGACCTTCCAGGCACAAATCCATGTTGACTGTTCTTAATCAGACCCTGTTTATCCAGATGCTTATATATATTATCCCTAAGTATCCTTTCCATTGACGTCAAACTAACAGGTCTATAATTGCTAGGTTTACTCTTAGAACCCTTTTTAAACAATGGAACAACATGCGCAGTACGCCAATCCTCCGGCACTATTCCCGTTTCTAATGACATTTGAAATATTTCTGTCATAGCCCCTGCTATTTCTACACTAACTTCCCTCAATGTCCTAGGGAATATCCTGTCAGGACCTGGAGACTTATCCATTTTCATATTTTTCAAAAGTGTCCACACGTCCTCTTCTTTGAATCTCCTAGTTTCCATTGCTACTCTGCTCGTTTCCCTTACCTCACATATTCAATATCAATTCTCCTTGGTGAATACCGAAGAAAAGAAATTGTTCAATATCTCCCCATCTCTTTTGGCTCTGCAGATAGCTGTCCACCCTGACTCTCTAATCGACCAATATTATTCCTTGTTATCCTTTTGCTATTAATATAGCTGTAGAAACCCTTTGGGTTTACTTTCACCTTACTTGCCAAAGCAACCTCATATCTACTTTTAGCTTTTCTAATTTCTTTCTTAATATTCTTTTTACATACTTTATACTCCTGCAGCACCTCATTTACTCCATGCCGCCTATAATTATTGTAGCTCTCTCTCTTTTTCAGAACCAAGTGCCAATTTCCCTTGAAAACCAAGGCTCTTTCCAATTTTTACTATTTCCTTTCACCGAACAGGGACATAAAGATTCTGTACTCTTAAAATGTCACCTTTTACATGTCCTCATTTCTCTTCTACTCCTTCCCATAAAACAACATGTCCCAATTCACTCCTTTTAAATCCTTTCGCATCTCCTCAAAGTTAGCCTTTCTCCAGTCAAAAATCTCAACCTTAGGTCCAGTTCTGACCCTCTCCATATTATATTGAAACTAATGGTATTGTGATCACTGGAACCAAAGTGCTCGCCAACGCATACCTCCGCCACCTGCCCAGTCTCATTTCCGAACAGGAGGTCCAGCACTGCCCCTTCTCTTGTAGGTACCTCTATGTATTGCTGCAAAAACTATCCTGCACATATTTTACAAACTCCAAACCATCCAGCCCTTTTACAGAATGTGTTTCCCAGTCTATGTGTGGAAAATTGAAATCTCCCACAATCACTACCTTGTGCTTATTACTAATATCTGCTATCTCCTTACTTAATTGCTCTTCCAATTCTCGCTCTCCATTAGACGGTCTATAATACACCCCTATAAGTGTTGCTACCCCTTTCCCATTTCTCAGTTCCACCCAAATAGCCTCCCTAGACGAGCCCTCTAATCTATCCTGCCAAAGCACTACTGTAATATCTTCCTTGACAAGCAATGCAACACCCCCACCTCTTGCCCCTCCAACTATCACACCTAAAGCAACGAAATCCTGGAATATTTACTTTCCACTCACAGCCCTCCTGCAACCATGTTTCACTGATCGCCACAACATCATACTTCCAGGTGTCAATCCAGGCTCTAAGCTCATCCACCTTTCTTACAATGCTCCTAGCATTTAAATATACACATTTAAGAAACCCACCATCACTTATTCTCTGTTTATTATCTTTTTCTTCTTTCTCCCCTACATTTTGGGTCCGAGTCCTTCCCTTCTCTGCCTCCTGCCTCACACCCTGACTACTAGCTTTCCCTATTTAAGTCCCTCCCCCTAACCGTTCTAGTTTAAAGTCTCCCCAGTAGCCTTTGCAAATCTCCCCGCCAGGATATTGGTCCCCCTCGGGTTCAAGTGCAACCCGTCCTTTATGTATAGGTCACACCTTCCCCAAAAGAGGTCCCAATGATCCAGAAACTTGAATCCCTGCCCACTGCACCAGTCCCTCAGCCACGGATTTATCCTCCACCTCATTCCATTCCTACTCTCACTGTCTCGTGGCACAGGCAGTAATCCTGAGATTGTTATATTTGTGGTCCTTCTCCTTAACTCTCCTCCCAACTCCCTAAATTCTCCTTTCAGGACCTCTTCTCTCTTTCTGCCTATGTCATTGGTACCTATATGTACCACGACCTCAGGCTCCTCTCCCTCCCATTTCACGATATCTTGGACATGTTCAGCCACATCCCTGACTCTGGCACCAGGGAGGCAAACTACCATCCGGGTCTCCTGACTGCGTCCACAGAATCGCCTATCTGACCCCCTAACTATAGAGTCCCCTATTACTATTGCCCTCCTCTTCTTTTCCCTACACTTCTGAGCAACAGGGCCAGTCTCTGTACCGGAGGGCTGGCTGCTGTCGCTACCCCCAGATAGGCTGTCCCGCCCAACCGTACTCAAACATGAGTACTTATTTTCAAGGTGTACAGCCACCGGGGTACTCACTAGTCCTTGCCTCTGCCTCTTGCCCTTCCTAACAATGACCCACTTGTCTGCCTCCCGTGGTCTTGGAGTCACCACCTCCCTATAACTCCTCTCTATGACCTCCTCACTCTCCCTGATCAGACAGAGGTCATCGAGCTGCTGCTCCAGGTTCCTAACACGGTCCCTTAGGAGCCCCATCTGGACACACCTGGCGCAGATGTGGACGTCTGGAGGGGTATCAGACTCCATGACCTCCCACATCAGACATTCAGAACAGTAAACTGCCCTGGCCCTCATACTCCCCCTCTTACCCTGGATACAATACAAAGCCTTACCCTGGATACAATATAAAGCCTTACCCTGGATACAATACAAAGCCTTACCCTGGATACAATACAAAGCCTTACCCTGGGTACAAGCCAATCAGCGGCTTACCCTAGTCCGTTTCCACCAATCAGGGGCTTCCTCAAGCCCATTTAATTTGAAGTGTGAACTGCGGATGGAAAACTCCAGGTGTGGTCTCACCAGGGCTCTGTACAACTGCAGAAGGACCTCTTTGCCCTATACTCAACTCCTCTTGTTGTGAAGGCCAACAGGGCCAAAACTGCACACTATACTCCAGGTGTGGTCTCACCAGGGCCCTGTACAACTGCAGAAGGACCTCTTTGCTCCTATACTCAACTCCTCTTGTTGTGAAGGCCAACAGGGCCAAAACTGCACACTATACTCCAGGTGTGGTCTCACCAGGGCCCTGTACAACTGCAGAAGGACCTCTCTGCTCCTATACTCAACTCCTCTTGTTGTGAAGGCCAACAGGGCCAAAACTGCACACTATACTCCAGGTGTGGTCTCACCAGGGCCCTGTACAACTGCAGAAGGACCTCTTTGCTCCTATACTCAACTCCTCTTGTTGTGAAGGCCAACAGGCCAAAACTGTACACAATACTCCAGGTGTGGTCTCACCAGGGCCCTGTACAACTGCAGAAGGACCTCTTTGCTCCTATACAAAATGTAAAGCACTTTGGCCAACGAGAGTTGTTTTTTAAATGAGCTATATAAATAAATGTGACTTGACTTGACTTGATACTCAACTCCTTTTGTTATGAAGGCCAACAGGCCAAAACTGCACACCATACTCCAGGTGTGGTCTCATTAGGGATGGAGGGAGAGAGAGAGGGGGGGGGAGAGAGGGGAGAGGAGAGAGAGAGGGGGAGAGAGAGGGGGAGAGAGAGAGAGGGGGGAGAGAGAGGGGAGAGAGGGAGGGGGGAGAGAGGGAGGGGGAGAGAGACGCAGAGAGGGTGAGGGAGA
>JAXLNO010001682.1:0-33463 GCA_038087875.1 Malacoraja senta
CCATCGAGTTGCTCCAGCACTGACACAATTTACAACCACAGCAACACCCCAGTTACATCAAATACCCATTATATTTCACAAGTGTTCTCCCAACCATGTTGCCCGATGCCTTACTCCTCACGTGGACATTTAAACGTTAGATATAAACAAACATTCAGTGGTGTCCAGATAGTTAAAAATACCTGGAAAAACCTAATCCCACAGAGCTCCAGTCAAATATATTAAACTCTACTTTCCCTGTAACAGGAGCCAACTACAACCAGGGAACATGGCTCTGTCCAAAGATGAAGTGCTGGAGGCATTCAGCATTACAGGCACAATCTGCCTGACTGCAAGTGGAATGGACAGATGACATCAGGTCCGCAACCTTCCTCAGACTGATGAAAGAGAGTGAAAAGATGCAGAGGCACGCAGGACAAAGTCAGCAAGTAAATAGGTGGTACATGTGAGGCGTGATGAGCATATGGATAGAGTGAGTGCCAAAGGCTCAAGGTGAAAGGGACAAAATGCCAAGTAAGCAGAGAACGGAAATATGAAACTAGGAGAGATGGGTGGAAGGGACAGAGGGAATATGGGACTGTTTGAGAGATGAGCGTACAAGAAAGGACTAGTTAGTTGGTATTACTATTTAGTTGGTATTACTATTTAGTTATTATTATTAAGTTATTATTATTAAGTTATTATTATGTAGTTATTATTATTATTTAGTTATTACTATTTTTTAGTTATTACTGTTACTTAGTTAATGAAGGGACATATGCTCATCTCTCAACTGTCCCATATTTCCCTTTTACCTTCCAACTCCACCTCACCCTGGTTTCACATTTCACAGTTTTTGTCCTTATCCAACATGTTTCATCACTTCCACCTTCAGACTTTGGCACTTATTCCATCCATTTGCCCATCACCCACGCACCTGTAATCCACCATCACCCGTCAGGCAGTGCCCACCCCCCACCTCATTTCCAGCTCTCCCCCATATTTCAGACTGAGAGCTCCTGACCCGATGAGTCATCTGTCCATTTCTTCAGAGGTTGTCAAACCCACCAAGTTCCTCCAACACTGTGTATTTACTCACGATTCAAGCATGGGGTGGCTCGTGTTGCAAAAAAGTATGTTTGCAACACGAGGAATTTCATTTACCATCCACTCATACCAATAAAAAGCAACAGAACACAAATTTAAAACTCTTCCCTTCTTTGGTCTCCCGCGGTCTGGGGCCTCGAGCCTTCCGTTGATGCACGATCTTGACTCCCGTAGCCCGCGGTCGGGCCGTCCGTGTCGGGGGTCCTGCATCGGGGGGTTCAATCACAGCTCACTCGAGGTCTAGTCGAATCTTTTGCGTTCTTTGGAGCATCCCGACATCGGTCTCTACCAGAGACTGCGAGCTCCTCGACGTTGAAGAAACAAATTTTGAAAAGCCATCAATAATGTAACACATCTATCCCATTGAACTGAAGAGGGTTAGAAATAGGTACCTTACCTTCCTATGACATCCATAAAGACCAAATCCAGGTAGACTTGATGCTGAAAAATCAAATTAACATAACATTTTAAAGTTTGAAATGTTCCAACTTCCTTCTCTACAATTAGACAAAGTGCTGGAGTAACAGTGGGTCGGACAGTCCTGGGTGTGAAGATTCTATTCCTCAAGGTAACAACACTTGGGGACATGTGGACAATGCCTGGACATGTATCTCCAACTTTCAAGAGAGCTAGATAGGGCTCTTAAATATAGCAGAGCCAGGGGATATGGGGAGAAGGCAGGAATAGGGTACTGATTGGGGATGATCAGCCATGATGACATTGAATGGCGGTAAAGGCCCGAATGGCCTACTCCTGCACCAATTGTCTATTGTCAACCAGGACTATTGTGGCTCTGCAGTCAGGACTCCTACAGTTTGGACCAATAATAAGGTAGTTGAATATATTTAGACTACCTTAAGAGTTTAAGGTCTGAAGAGTCCCAACCCAGAATTACCAATCAATATTCTCCAGCGATGTTGCTGTACCCATCGAGTTGCTCCAGCACCGACACAATTTACAAGCACAGCATATAACCATATAACCATTACAGCATGGAAACAGGCCATCTCGGCCCTTCAAGTCCGTGCCGAACATTAAAAATTTTTTTTTAAAAAAACTTCCCCCTAGTCCCATCTACCTGCACTCAGACCATAACCCTCCATTCCTTTTCCATCCATATACCCATACAATCTATTTTTAAAGGATAAAATCAAACCAGCCTCCACCACTTACACTGGAAATTTATTCCACACAGATACTACTCTCCGAGTAAAGAAGTTCCCCTTAAAGTTACCCCTAAACATCTGTCCCTTAATTCTCAAGTCATGTCCCCTTGTTTGAATCTTCCCTACTCTCAATAGAAAAAGCTTATCCACGTCAACTCTGTCTAACCCGCTCATAATTTTAAAGACCTCTATCAAGTCCCCTCTTAACCTTCTGCGCTCCAAAGAATAAAGACCTAACTTGTTCAACCTTTCTCTGTAACTTAGTTGCTGAAACCCAGGCAACATTCTAGTAAATCTCCTCTGTACTCTCTATTTTGTTGACCTCCTTCCTATAATTAGGCGACCAAAATTGTACTCCATACTCCAGAATTGGCCTCACCAATGCCTTGTACAATTTTAACATTACATCCCAACTTGTATATTCAATGCTCTGATTTATAAAGGCCAGCACACCAAAAGCTTTCTTTACCAACCTATCTACATGAGATTCCACCTTCAGGGAACTATGCAGTTATTCCTAGATCCCTCTGTTCAACTGCATTCCTCAATTCTCTACCATTTACCATGTACGTCCTATTTTGATTTGTCCTGCCGAGATGTAGTTAACCTCACATTTATCAGCATTAAACTCCATCTGCCATCTTTCAGCCCACTCTTCGAAATGGCCTAAATCTCTCTGTAGACTTTGAAAATCTACTTCATTATCCACCACACCACCTATCTTAGTATCATCTGCATACTTAATAATCCAATTTTCCACACCATCATCCAGATCATTGATGTACATGACAAACAACAGTGGACCCAACACAGACCCCCGAGGCACCCCACTAGTCACCAGCCTCCAACCTGACAAACAGCCATCCACCATTACTCTCTGGCATCTCCCAATCAGCCATTGTTGAATCCATCTTGCTACTCCACCATTAATACCCAACAATTTAATCTTCTTAACCAACCTTCCATGAGGAACCTTGTCAATGGCCTTACTGAAGTCCATATAGACAACATCCACTGCTTTACCCTCATCAATTTCCCTAGTAACCTCTTCGAAAAATTCAAGAAGATTAGTCAAACATGACCTTCCAGGCACAAATCCATGTTGACTGTTCCTAATCAGATCCTGCTTATCCAGATGCTTATATATATTATCTTTAAGTATCCTTTCCATTAATTTGCCCACCATTGACGTCAAATTAACAGGTCTATAATTGCTAGGTTTACTCTTAGAACCCTTTTTAAACAACGGAACAACATGCGCAGTACGCCAATCCTCCGGCACTATTCCCGTTTCTAATGACATTTGAAATATTTCTGTCCTAGCCCCTGCTATTTCTGCACTAACTTCTCTCAATGTCCTCGGGAATATCCTGTCAGGACCTAACCAGTCATATATCCTGTCATTAGCACCACCCCAGTTACATCAAATATCCATTATATTTCACAAGTGTTCTCCCAACCTTGTTGCCCGATGCCTTATTCTTCACGTGGACATTTAAACGTTAGATATAAACAAACATTCAGTGGTGTCCAGATGGTTAAAAATACCTGGAAAACCCCAACCCCCCGAGCTTCAGTCAAAAATATTAAACTCTACATTCCTTGCAACAGGAGCCAACTACAACCAAGGAACATGGCTCTGTCCAAAGACAAAGTGCTGGAGGCATTCAGCAGTACAGGCACAATCTGCCTGACTGCAAGTGGAATGGACAGATGACATCTCAGGTCAGCAACCTTCCTCAGACTGATGAAAGAGTGAAAAGATGCAGAGGCACGCAGGACAAAGCCAGCAAGTTAATAGGTGGTACATGTGAGCTGTGATTAGCATATGGATGGAGTGAGTGCCAAAGGCTCATGGTGAAAGGGACAAAATGCCAAATAAGTAGAACTGAAATATGAAACTAGGAGACAGATGGGTGGAAGAGATAGAGGGAATATGGGACTGTTTCTGAGAGATGATCGTACTAGAAAGGGCTAGTTAGTTGTTGTTATTATTTAGTTGTTATTATTTAGTTGTTACTTAGTTATAATTATTTAGTTATTATTAATTAGTTATTACTTAGTTAATGAAGGGAAGTACACTCATCTCTCAACTGTCCCATATTTCACTTTTACCTACCAACCCCACCTCACCCAGGTTCACATTTCAGAGTTCTTGTCCTTATCCAACATGTTTCATCACTTCCACCTTCAGACTTTGGCACTTACTCCATCCATTTGCCCACCACCCACTCACTGGTAATCCACCCATCACCTGTCAGGCAGTGCCCAACCCCCACCTCATTTCCAGCTCTCCCCCGTATTTCAGACAGAGCTCCCGACCCGATGAGTCATCTGTCCATTTATTCAGAGGTTGTCAAACCCACCAAGTTCCTCCAGCAGTGTTTACTCACGATTCAAGCATGGGGTGGCACATGTTGCAAAAAATGTATGTTTGCAACACAAGGGATTTCATTTACCATCCACTCATACCAATAAAAAGCAACAGAACACAAAGTTCAAACTCTTCCCTTCTTTGGTCTGGGGCCTCGAGCCTTCCATTGATGGGACAATCTTGACACCCATAGCCGGCAGTCGGGCCGTCCGTGTCGGGGGTCCTGCATCGGGGGGTTCAATCACAGCTCACTCGGTGTCTAGTCGAACCTTTTGCGTTCTTTGGAGCTTCCTGACATCGGTCTCTACCAGAGACTGCGAGCTGCTCGATGTTGAAGAAACAAATTTGGAACAGCCATCAATAATGTAACAGAATTATTCCATTAAACTGAAGAGAGTTAGAAATATGTGCCTTACCTTTCTATGACATCCATAAAGACCAAATCCAGGTACAGTTGATGCTGAAAAATCAAATTAACATAACATTTTAATGTTTGAAATGTTCCAACTTCCTTCTCTACAATTAGACAAAGTGTGGGAGTAACTTAGAAACATAGAAAATAGGTGCACGAGGAGGCCATTCGGCCCTTCGAGCCAGCACTGCCATTCATTGTGATCATGGCTGATCATCCCCCATCAATAACCCTTGCCTGCCTTCTCCCCATATCCCTTGACTCCACTAGCCCCTGGAGCTCTATCCAACTCCCTCTTAAATCCATCCAGTGATTTGGCCTCCACTGCCCTCTGTGGCAGGGAATTCCAAAAATTCACAACTCTGGGTGAAAACGTTTTTTCTCACCTCAGTCTTAAATGACCTCCCCTTTATTCTAAGACTGCGGCCCCTGGTTCTGGACTCGCCTAACATTGGGAACATTTTTCTTGCATCTAGCTTGTCCAGTCCTTTTATAATTTTATAAGTTTCTACAAGACCCCCCCCCTCATCCTTCTAAACTCCAGTGAATACAAGCCTAGTATTTTCAATCTTTCCTCATATGACAGTCCTGCCATCCCAGGGATCAATCTCGTGAACCTATGCTGCACTGCCTCAATCACAAGGACTGTCCAACCCACTCAGTGCGTAGGACAGTCCT
The DNA here is from genome assembly GCA_038087875.1 of Malacoraja senta. Classification (NCBI taxonomy): domain Eukaryota; kingdom Metazoa; phylum Chordata; class Chondrichthyes; order Rajiformes; family Rajidae; genus Malacoraja; species Malacoraja senta. The sequence continues at coordinate 5,717 of JAXLNO010001682.1, forward strand.
GGGTGAGAAGATTCTAGTCCTCAAGTTAAAACACTTGGACAATGCCTGGAGTTGTATCTCCAACCAGGACCATTGTGTCTCTGCAGTCAGGACTCCTACAGGTTGGACCAATATTATGGTAGTCGAATATATTTAGACTACCTCAAGAGATTAAGGTCTGAAGAATCCCAACCCAGAACTCCCAATCCATGTTCTCCAGCGATGTTGCTGTACCCATCGAGTTGCTCCAGCACTGATCAATTTACAAGCACAGCAACACCCCAGTTATATCAAATACCCATTATATTTCACAAGTGTCCTCACAACCTTGTTGCCTGATGCCTTACTCTTCACGTGGCCATTTAAACATTAGATATAAACAAACATTCAGTGGTGTCCAGATGGTTAAAAATACCTGGAAAAACCCAAACCCCCAGAGCTTCAGTCAAAAATATTAAACTCTACTTTCCCTGTAACAGGAGCCAACTATAACCAGGGAACATGGCTCTGTCCAAAGACAAAGTGCTGGAGGCATTCAGCAGTACAGGCACAATCTGCCTGACTGCAAGTGGAATGGACAGATGACATCTCAGGTCAGCAACCTTCCTCAGACTGATGAAAGAGAGTGAAAAGAGGCAGAGGCACGAAGGACAAAGCCAGCAAGTAAATAGGTGGTACATGCGAGGCGTGATTAGCATATGGATGGAGTGAGTGCCAAAGGCTCACGGTGAAAGGGACAAAATGCCAAATAAGTAGAACTGAAATATGAAACTAGGAGAGAGATGGGTGGAAGAGATAGAGGGAATATGGGACTGTTTCTGAGAGATGATCGTACAAGAAAGGGCTAGTTAGTTGTTGTTATTATTTAGTTGTTATTATTTAGTTGTTACTTAGTTATAATTATTTAGTTATTATTAATTAGTTATTACTTAGTTAATGAAGGGAAGTACGCTCATCTCTCAACTCCTTGTCCCATATTTCACTTTTACCTACCAACCCCACCTCACCCTGGTTCACATTTCAGAGTTCTTGTCCTTATCCAACATGTTTGATCACTTCCACCTCCAGCCTTTACTCCATCCATTTGCCTATCACCCACGCACCTGTAATCCACCCATCACCTGTCAGGCAGTGCCCAACCCCCACGTCATTTCCAGCTCTCCCCCGTATTTCAGACAGAGCTCCGGACCCAATTAGTCATCTGTCCATTTTTCAGAGGTTGTCAAACCCACAAGTTCTTCCAGCACTGTATTTACTCACGATTCAAGCATGGGGTGGCTCGTGTTGCAAAAAAAGTATGCTTTGCAACATGAGGAATTTCATTTACCATACACTCATACCAATAAAAAGCAACAGAACACAAAGTTCAAACTCTTCCCTTCTTTGGTCTGAGGCCTCGAGCCTCCCGTTGACGGCACGACCTTGACTCCCGTAGCCAGCGGTCGGGCCGTCTGTGTCGGGGGTCCTGCATCGGGGGGTTCAATCCCAGCTCACTCGGGGTCTAGTCGAACCTTTTGCGTTCTTTGGAGCTTCCCGACATCAGTCATCAATAATTTAACACATTTACCCCATTAAACTGAAGAGGGTTAGATATAGGTACCTTATCTTCCTATGACATCCATAAAGACCAAATCCAGGATGACTTGATGCTGAAAAATCAAATTAACATAACATTTTAATGCTTGAAATGTTCCAACATCCTTCTCTACAATTAGACAAAGTGCGGGAGTAACTCAGTGGGTCGGACAGTCCTGGGTGAGAAGATTCTAGTCCTCAAGGTAACAACACTTGGAGACATGTGGACAATGCCTGGAGATGTATCTCCAACTAGGACCATTGTGTCTCTGCAGTCAGGACTCCTACAGGTGGACCAATATTAATGTAGTAGAATATATTTAGACTAGCTCAAGAGATTAAGGTCTGAAGAGTCCCAACCCAGAATTACCAATCCATGTTCTTCAGCGATGTTGCTGTACCCATCGAGTTGCTCCAGCACTGACACAATTTACAACCACAGCAACACCCCAGTTACATCAAATACCCATTATATTTCACAAGTGTTCTCCCAACCATGTTGCCCGATGCCTTACTCCTCACGTGGACATTTAAACGTTAGATATAAACAAACATTCAGTGGTGTCCAGATAGTTAAAAATACCTGGAAAAACCTAATCCCACAGAGCTCCAGTCAAATATATTAAACTCTACTTTCCCTGTAACAGGAGCCAACTACAACCAGGGAACATGGCTCTGTCCAAAGATGAAGTGCTGGAGGCATTCAGCATTACAGGCACAATCTGCCTGACTGCAAGTGGAATGGACAGATGACATCAGGTCCGCAACCTTCCTCAGACTGATGAAAGAGAGTGAAAAGATGCAGAGGCACGCAGGACAAAGTCAGCAAGTAAATAGGTGGTACATGTGAGGCGTGATGAGCATATGGATAGAGTGAGTGCCAAAGGCTCAAGGTGAAAGGGACAAAATGCCAAGTAAGCAGAGAACGGAAATATGAAACTAGGAGAGATGGGTGGAAGGGACAGAGGGAATATGGGACTGTTTGAGAGATGAGCGTACAAGAAAGGACTAGTTAGTTGGTATTACTATTTAGTTGGTATTACTATTTAGTTATTATTATTAAGTTATTATTATTAAGTTATTATTATGTAGTTATTATTATTATTTAGTTATTACTATTTTTTAGTTATTACTGTTACTTAGTTAATGAAGGGACATATGCTCATCTCTCAACTGTCCCATATTTCCCTTTTACCTTCCAACTCCACCTCACCCTGGTTTCACATTTCACAGTTTTTGTCCTTATCCAACATGTTTCATCACTTCCACCTTCAGACTTTGGCACTTATTCCATCCATTTGCCCATCACCCACGCACCTGTAATCCACCATCACCCGTCAGGCAGTGCCCACCCCCCACCTCATTTCCAGCTCTCCCCCATATTTCAGACTGAGAGCTCCTGACCCGATGAGTCATCTGTCCATTTCTTCAGAGGTTGTCAAACCCACCAAGTTCCTCCAACACTGTGTATTTACTCACGATTCAAGCATGGGGTGGCTCGTGTTGCAAAAAAAGTATGTTTGCAACACGAGGAATTTCATTTACCATCCACTCATACCAATAAAAAGCAACAGAACACAAATTTAAAACTCTTCCCTTCTTTGGTCTCCCGCGGTCTGGGGCCTCGAGCCTTCCGTTGATGCACGATCTTGACTCCCGTAGCCCGCGGTCGGGCCGTCCGTGTCGGGGGTCCTGCATCGGGGGGTTCAATCACAGCTCACTCGAGGTCTAGTCGAATCTTTTGCGTTCTTTGGAGCATCCCGACATCGGTCTCTACCAGAGACTGCGAGCTCCTCGACGTTGAAGAAACAAATTTTGAAAAGCCATCAATAATGTAACACATCTATCCCATTGAACTGAAGAGGGTTAGAAATAGGTACCTTACCTTCCTATGACATCCATAAAGACCAAATCCAGGTAGACTTGATGCTGAAAAATCAAATTAACATAACATTTTAAAGTTTGAAATGTTCCAACTTCCTTCTCTACAATTAGACAAAGTGCTGGAGTAACAGTGGGTCGGACAGTCCTGGGTGTGAAGATTCTATTCCTCAAGGTAACAACACTTGGGGACATGTGGACAATGCCTGGACATGTATCTCCAACTTTCAAGAGAGCTAGATAGGGCTCTTAAATATAGCAGAGCCAGGGGATATGGGGAGAAGGCAGGAATAGGGTACTGATTGGGGATGATCAGCCATGATGACATTGAATGGCGGTAAAGGCCCGAATGGCCTACTCCTGCACCAATTGTCTATTGTCAACCAGGACTATTGTGGCTCTGCAGTCAGGACTCCTACAGTTTGGACCAATAATAAGGTAGTTGAATATATTTAGACTACCTTAAGAGTTTAAGGTCTGAAGAGTCCCAACCCAGAATTACCAATCAATATTCTCCAGCGATGTTGCTGTACCCATCGAGTTGCTCCAGCACCGACACAATTTACAAGCACAGCATATAACCATATAACCATTACAGCATGGAAACAGGCCATCTCGGCCCTTCAAGTCCGTGCCGAACATTAAAAAAAATTTTTTAAAAAAACTTCCCCCTAGTCCCATCTACCTGCACTCAGACCATAACCCTCCATTCCTTTTCCATCCATATACCCATACAATCTATTTTTAAAGGATAAAATCAAACCAGCCTCCACCACTTACACTGGAAATTTATTCCACACAGATACTACTCTCCGAGTAAAGAAGTTCCCCTTAAAGTTACCCCTAAACATCTGTCCCTTAATTCTCAAGTCATGTCCCCTTGTTTGAATCTTCCCTACTCTCAATAGAAAAAGCTTATCCACGTCAACTCTGTCTAACCCGCTCATAATTTTAAAGACCTCTATCAAGTCCCCTCTTAACCTTCTGCGCTCCAAAGAATAAAGACCTAACTTGTTCAACCTTTCTCTGTAACTTAGTTGCTGAAACCCAGGCAACATTCTAGTAAATCTCCTCTGTACTCTCTATTTTGTTGACCTCCTTCCTATAATTAGGCGACCAAAATTGTACTCCATACTCCAGAATTGGCCTCACCAATGCCTTGTACAATTTTAACATTACATCCCAACTTGTATATTCAATGCTCTGATTTATAAAGGCCAGCACACCAAAAGCTTTCTTTACCAACCTATCTACATGAGATTCCACCTTCAGGGAACTATGCAGTTATTCCTAGATCCCTCTGTTCAACTGCATTCCTCAATTCTCTACCATTTACCATGTACGTCCTATTTTGATTTGTCCTGCCGAGATGTAGTTAACCTCACATTTATCAGCATTAAACTCCATCTGCCATCTTTCAGCCCACTCTTCGAAATGGCCTAAATCTCTCTGTAGACTTTGAAAATCTACTTCATTATCCACCACACCACCTATCTTAGTATCATCTGCATACTTAATAATCCAATTTTCCACACCATCATCCAGATCATTGATGTACATGACAAACAACAGTGGACCCAACACAGACCCCCGAGGCACCCCACTAGTCACCAGCCTCCAACCTGACAAACAGCCATCCACCATTACTCTCTGGCATCTCCCAATCAGCCATTGTTGAATCCATCTTGCTACTCCACCATTAATACCCAACAATTTAATCTTCTTAACCAACCTTCCATGAGGAACCTTGTCAATGGCCTTACTGAAGTCCATATAGACAACATCCACTGCTTTACCCTCATCAATTTCCCTAGTAACCTCTTCGAAAAATTCAAGAAGATTAGTCAAACATGACCTTCCAGGCACAAATCCATGTTGACTGTTCCTAATCAGATCCTGCTTATCCAGATGCTTATATATATTATCTTTAAGTATCCTTTCCATTAATTTGCCCACCATTGACGTCAAATTAACAGGTCTATAATTGCTAGGTTTACTCTTAGAACCCTTTTTAAACAACGGAACAACATGCGCAGTACGCCAATCCTCCGGCACTATTCCCGTTTCTAATGACATTTGAAATATTTCTGTCCTAGCCCCTGCTATTTCTGCACTAACTTCTCTCAATGTCCTCGGGAATATCCTGTCAGGACCTAACCAGTCATATATCCTGTCATTAGCACCACCCCAGTTACATCAAATATCCATTATATTTCACAAGTGTTCTCCCAACCTTGTTGCCCGATGCCTTATTCTTCACGTGGACATTTAAACGTTAGATATAAACAAACATTCAGTGGTGTCCAGATGGTTAAAAATACCTGGAAAACCCCAACCCCCCGAGCTTCAGTCAAAAATATTAAACTCTACATTCCTTGCAACAGGAGCCAACTACAACCAAGGAACATGGCTCTGTCCAAAGACAAAGTGCTGGAGGCATTCAGCAGTACAGGCACAATCTGCCTGACTGCAAGTGGAATGGACAGATGACATCTCAGGTCAGCAACCTTCCTCAGACTGATGAAAGAGTGAAAAGATGCAGAGGCACGCAGGACAAAGCCAGCAAGTTAATAGGTGGTACATGTGAGCTGTGATTAGCATATGGATGGAGTGAGTGCCAAAGGCTCATGGTGAAAGGGACAAAATGCCAAATAAGTAGAACTGAAATATGAAACTAGGAGACAGATGGGTGGAAGAGATAGAGGGAATATGGGACTGTTTCTGAGAGATGATCGTACTAGAAAGGGCTAGTTAGTTGTTGTTATTATTTAGTTGTTATTATTTAGTTGTTACTTAGTTATAATTATTTAGTTATTATTAATTAGTTATTACTTAGTTAATGAAGGGAAGTACACTCATCTCTCAACTGTCCCATATTTCACTTTTACCTACCAACCCCACCTCACCCAGGTTCACATTTCAGAGTTCTTGTCCTTATCCAACATGTTTCATCACTTCCACCTTCAGACTTTGGCACTTACTCCATCCATTTGCCCACCACCCACTCACTGGTAATCCACCCATCACCTGTCAGGCAGTGCCCAACCCCCACCTCATTTCCAGCTCTCCCCCGTATTTCAGACAGAGCTCCCGACCCGATGAGTCATCTGTCCATTTATTCAGAGGTTGTCAAACCCACCAAGTTCCTCCAGCAGTGTTTACTCACGATTCAAGCATGGGGTGGCACATGTTGCAAAAAATGTATGTTTGCAACACAAGGGATTTCATTTACCATCCACTCATACCAATAAAAAGCAACAGAACACAAAGTTCAAACTCTTCCCTTCTTTGGTCTGGGGCCTCGAGCCTTCCATTGATGGGACAATCTTGACACCCATAGCCGGCAGTCGGGCCGTCCGTGTCGGGGGTCCTGCATCGGGGGGTTCAATCACAGCTCACTCGGTGTCTAGTCGAACCTTTTGCGTTCTTTGGAGCTTCCTGACATCGGTCTCTACCAGAGACTGCGAGCTGCTCGATGTTGAAGAAACAAATTTGGAACAGCCATCAATAATGTAACAGAATTATTCCATTAAACTGAAGAGAGTTAGAAATATGTGCCTTACCTTTCTATGACATCCATAAAGACCAAATCCAGGTACAGTTGATGCTGAAAAATCAAATTAACATAACATTTTAATGTTTGAAATGTTCCAACTTCCTTCTCTACAATTAGACAAAGTGTGGGAGTAACTTAGAAACATAGAAAATAGGTGCACGAGGAGGCCATTCGGCCCTTCGAGCCAGCACTGCCATTCATTGTGATCATGGCTGATCATCCCCCATCAATAACCCTTGCCTGCCTTCTCCCCATATCCCTTGACTCCACTAGCCCCTGGAGCTCTATCCAACTCCCTCTTAAATCCATCCAGTGATTTGGCCTCCACTGCCCTCTGTGGCAGGGAATTCCAAAAATTCACAACTCTGGGTGAAAACGTTTTTTCTCACCTCAGTCTTAAATGACCTCCCCTTTATTCTAAGACTGCGGCCCCTGGTTCTGGACTCGCCTAACATTGGGAACATTTTTCTTGCATCTAGCTTGTCCAGTCCTTTTATAATTTTATAAGTTTCTACAAGACCCCCCCCCTCATCCTTCTAAACTCCAGTGAATACAAGCCTAGTATTTTCAATCTTTCCTCATATGACAGTCCTGCCATCCCAGGGATCAATCTCGTGAACCTATGCTGCACTGCCTCAATCACAAGGACTGTCCAACCCACTCAGTGCGTAGGACAGTCCTGGGTGAGAAGATTCTAGTCCTCAAGTTAAAACACTTGGACAATGCCTGGAGTTGTATCTCCAACCAGGACCATTGTGTCTCTGCAGTCAGGACTCCTACAGGTTGGACCAATATTATGGTAGTCGAATATATTTAGACTACCTCAAGAGATTAAGGTCTGAAGAATCCCAACCCAGAACTCCCAATCCATGTTCTCCAGCGATGTTGCTGTACCCATCGAGTTGCTCCAGCACTGATCAATTTACAAGCACAGCAACACCCCAGTTATATCAAATACCCATTATATTTCACAAGTGTCCTCACAACCTTGTTGCCTGATGCCTTACTCTTCACGTGGCCATTTAAACATTAGATATAAACAAACATTCAGTGGTGTCCAGATGGTTAAAAATACCTGGAAAAACCCAAACCCCCAGAGCTTCAGTCAAAAATATTAAACTCTACTTTCCCTGTAACAGGAGCCAACTATAACCAGGGAACATGGCTCTGTCCAAAGACAAAGTGCTGGAGGCATTCAGCAGTACAGGCACAATCTGCCTGACTGCAAGTGGAATGGACAGATGACATCTCAGGTCAGCAACCTTCCTCAGACTGATGAAAGAGAGTGAAAAGAGGCAGAGGCACGAAGGACAAAGCCAGCAAGTAAATAGGTGGTACATGCGAGGCGTGATTAGCATATGGATGGAGTGAGTGCCAAAGGCTCACGGTGAAAGGGACAAAATGCCAAATAAGTAGAACTGAAATATGAAACTAGGAGAGAGATGGGTGGAAGAGATAGAGGGAATATGGGACTGTTTCTGAGAGATGATCGTACAAGAAAGGGCTAGTTAGTTGTTGTTATTATTTAGTTGTTATTATTTAGTTGTTACTTAGTTATAATTATTTAGTTATTATTAATTAGTTATTACTTAGTTAATGAAGGGAAGTACGCTCATCTCTCAACTCCTTGTCCCATATTTCACTTTTACCTACCAACCCCACCTCACCCTGGTTCACATTTCAGAGTTCTTGTCCTTATCCAACATGTTTGATCACTTCCACCTCCAGCCTTTACTCCATCCATTTGCCTATCACCCACGCACCTGTAATCCACCCATCACCTGTCAGGCAGTGCCCAACCCCCACGTCATTTCCAGCTCTCCCCCGTATTTCAGACAGAGCTCCGGACCCAATTAGTCATCTGTCCATTTTTCAGAGGTTGTCAAACCCACAAGTTCTTCCAGCACTGTATTTACTCACGATTCAAGCATGGGGTGGCTCGTGTTGCAAAAAAAGTATGCTTTGCAACATGAGGAATTTCATTTACCATACACTCATACCAATAAAAAGCAACAGAACACAAAGTTCAAACTCTTCCCTTCTTTGGTCTGAGGCCTCGAGCCTCCCGTTGACGGCACGACCTTGACTCCCGTAGCCAGCGGTCGGGCCGTCTGTGTCGGGGGTCCTGCATCGGGGGGTTCAATCCCAGCTCACTCGGGGTCTAGTCGAACCTTTTGCGTTCTTTGGAGCTTCCCGACATCAGTCATCAATAATTTAACACATTTACCCCATTAAACTGAAGAGGGTTAGATATAGGTACCTTATCTTCCTATGACATCCATAAAGACCAAATCCAGGATGACTTGATGCTGAAAAATCAAATTAACATAACATTTTAATGCTTGAAATGTTCCAACATCCTTCTCTACAATTAGACAAAGTGCGGGAGTAACTCAGTGGGTTGGACAGTCCTGGGTGAGAAGATTCTAGTCCTCAAGGTAACAACACTTGGAGACATGTGGACAATGCCTGGAGATGTATCTCCAACTAGGACCATTGTGTCTCTGCAGTCAGGACTCCTACAGGTGGACCAATATTAATGTAGTAGAATATATTTAGACTAGCTCAAGAGATTAAGGTCTGAAGAGTCCCAACCCAGAATTACCAATCCATGTTCCCCAGCGATGTTGTACCCATCGAGTTGCTCCAGCACTGACACAATTTACAACCACAGCAACACCCCAGTTACATCAAATACCCATTATATTTCACAAGTGTTCTCCCAACCATGTTGCCCGATGCCTTACTCCTCACGTGGACATTTAAACGTTAGATATAAACAAACATTCAGTGGTGTCCAGATAGTTAAAAATACCTGGAAAAACCTAATCCCACAGAGCTCCAGTCAAATATATTAAACTCTACTTTCCCTGTAACAGGAGCCAACTACAACCAGGGAACATGGCTCTGTCCAAAGATGAAGTGCTGGAGGCATTCAGCATTACAGGCACAATCTGCCTGACTGCAAGTGGAATGGACAGATGACATCAGGTCCGCAACCTTCCTCAGACTGATGAAAGAGAGTGAAAAGATGCAGAGGCACGCAGGACAAAGTCAGCAAGTAAATAGGTGGTACATGTGAGGCGTGATGAGCATATGGATAGAGTGAGTGCCAAAGGCTCAAGGTGAAAGGGACAAAATGCCAAGTAAGCAGAGAACGGAAATATGAAACTAGGAGAGATGGGTGGAAGGGACAGAGGGAATATGGGACTGTTTGAGAGATGAGCGTACAAGAAAGGACTAGTTAGTTGGTATTACTATTTAGTTGGTATTACTATTTAGTTATTATTATTAAGTTATTATTATTAAGTTATTATTATTAAGTTATTATTATTAAGTTATTATTATTTAGTTATTATTATTATTTAGTTATTACTATTTTTTAGTTATTACTGTTACTTAGTTAATGAAGGGACATATGCTCATCTCTCAACTGTCCCATATTTCCCTTTTACCTTCCAACTCCACCTCACCCTGGTTTCACATTTCACAGTTTTTGTCCTTATCCAACATGTTTCATCACTTCCACCTTCAGACTTTGGCACTTATTCCATCCATTTGCCCATCACCCACGCACCTGTAATCCACCCATCACCGTCAGGCAGTGCCCACCCCCCACCTCATTTCCAGCTCTCCCCCATATTTCAGACTGAGAGCTCCTGACCCGATGAGTCATCTGTCCATTTCTTCAGAGGTTGTCAAACCCACCAAGTTCCTCCAACACTGTGTATTTACTCACGATTCAAGCATGGGGTGGCTCGTGTTGCAAAAAAAGTATGTTTGCAACACGAGGAATTTCATTTACCATCCACTCATACCTATAAAAAGCAACAGAACACAAATTTAAAACTCTTCCCTTCTTTGGTCTCCCGCGGTCTGGGGCCTCGAGCCTTCCGTTGATGCACGATCTTGACTCCCGTAGCCCGCGGTCGGGCCGTCCGTGTCGGGGGTCCTGCATCGGGGGGTTCAATCACAGCTCACTCGAGGTCTAGTCGAATCTTTTGCGTTCTTTGGAGCATCCCGACATCGGTCTCTACCAGAGACTGCGAGCTCCTCGACGTTGAAGAAACAAATTTTGAAAAGCCATCAATAATGTAACACATCTATCCCATTGAACTGAAGAGGGTTAGAAATAGGTACCTTACCTTCCTATGACATCCATAAAGACCAAATCCAGGTAGACTTGATGCTGAAAAATCAAATTAACATAACATTTTAAAGTTTGAAATGTTCCAACTTCCTTCTCTACAATTAGACAAAGTGCTGGAGTAACAGTGGGTCGGACAGTCCTGGGTGTGAAGATTCTATTCCTCAAGGTAACAACACTTGGGGACATGTGGACAATGCCTGGACATGTATCTCCAACTTTCAAGAGAGCTAGATAGGGCTCTTAAATATAGCAGAGCCAGGGGATATGGGGAGAAGGCAGGAATAGGGTACTGATTGGGGATGATCAGCCATGATGACATTGAATGGCGGTAAAGGCCCGAATGGCCTACTCCTGCACCAATTGTCTATTGTCAACCAGGACTATTGTGGCTCTGCAGTCAGGACTCCTACAGTTTGGACCAATAATAAGGTAGTTGAATATATTTAGACTACCTTAAGAGTTTAAGGTCTGAAGAGTCCCAACCCAGAATTACCAATCAATATTCTCCAGCGATGTTGCTGTACCCATCGAGTTGCTCCAGCACCGACACAATTTACAAGCACAGCATATAACCATATAACCATTACAGCATGGAAACAGGCCATCTCAGCCCTTCAAGTCCGTGCCGAACATTTAAAAAAAAAAAAAAAAAAAAAAACTTCCCCCTAGTCCCATCTACCTGCACTCAGACCATAACCCTCCATTCCTTTTCCATCCATATACCCATACAATCTATTTTTAAAGGATAAAATCAAACCAGCCTCCACCACTTACACTGGAAATTCATTCCACACAGATACTACTCTCCGAGTAAAGAAGTTCCCCTTAAAGTTACCCCTAAACATCTGTCCCTTAATTCTCAAGTCATGTCCCCTTGTTTGAATCTTCCCTACTCTCAATAGAAAAAGCTTATCCACGTCAACTCTGTCTAACCCGCTCATAATTTTAAAGACCTCTATCAAGTCCCCTCTTAACCTTCTGCGCTCCAAAGAATAAAGACCTAACTTGTTCAACCTTTCTCTAACTTAGTTGCTGAAACCCAGGCAACATTCTAGTAAATCTCCTCTGTACTCTCTATTTTGTTGACATCCTTCCTATAATTAGGCGACCAAAATTGTACTCCATACTCCAGAATTGGCCTCACCAATGCCTTGTACAATTTTAACATTACATCCCAACTTCTATATTCAATGCTCTGATTTATAAAGGCCAGCACACCAAAAGCTTTCTTTACCAACCTATCTACATGAGATTCCACCTTCAGGGAACTATGCACAGTTATTCCTAGATCCCTCTGTTCAACTGCATTCCTCAATTCTCTACCATTTACCATGTACGTCCTATTTTGATTTGTCCTGCCGAGATGTAGTACCTCACATTTATCAGCATTAAACTCCATCTGCCATCTTTCAGCCCACTCTTCGAAATGGCCTAAATCTCTCTGTAGACTTTGAAAATCTACTTCATTATCCACCACACCACCTATCTTAGTATCATCTGCATACTTAATAATCCAATTTTCCACACCATCATCCAGATCATTGATGTACATGACAAACAACAGTGGACCCAACACAGACCCCTGAGGCACCCCACTAGTCACCAGCCTCCAACCTGACAAACAGCCATCCACCATTACTCTCTGGCATCTCCCAATCAGCCACTGTTGAATCCATCTTGCTACTCCACCATTAATACCCAACAATTTAATCTTCTTAACCAACCTTCCATGAGGAACCTTGTCAAAGGCCTTACTGAAGTCCATATAGACAACATCCACTGCTTTACCCTCATCAATTTCCCTAGTAACCTCTTCGAAAAATTCAAGAAGATTAGTCAAACATGACCTTCCAGGCACAAATCCATGTTGACTGTTCCTAATCAGATCCTGCTTATCCAGATGCTTATATATATTATCTTTAAGTATCCTTTCCATTAATTTGCCCACCACTGCCGTCAAATTAAAAGGTCTATAATTGCTAGGTTTACTCTTAGAACCCTTTTTAAACAACGGAACAACATGCGCAGTACGCCAATCCTCTGGCACTATTCCCGTTTCTAATGACATTTGAAATATTTCTGTCATAGCCCCTGCTATTTCTGCACTAACTTCCCTCAATGTCCTCGGGAATATCCTGTCAGGACCTAACCAGTCATATATCCTGTCATTAGCACCACCCCAGTTACATCAAATATCCATTATATTTCACAAGTGTTCTCCCAACCTTGTTGCCCGATGCCTTACTCTTCATGTGGACATTTAAACGTGAGATATAAACAAACATTCAGTGGTGTCCAGATGGTTAAAAATACCTGGAAAATCCCAACCCCCCCCAGAGCTTCAGTCAAAAATATTAAACTCTACATTCCTTGCAACAGGAGCCAACTACAACCAAGGAACATGGCTCTGTCCAAAGACAAAGTGCTGGAGGCATTCAGCAGTACAGGCACAATCTGCCTGACTGCAAGTGGAATGGACAGATGACATCTCAGGTCAGCAACCTTGCTCAGACTGATGAAAGAGTGAAAAGATGCAGAGGCACGCAGGACAAAGCCAGCAAGTTAATAGGTGGTACATGTGAGCTGTGATTAGCATATGGATGGAGTGAGTGCCAAAGGCTCATAGTGAAAGGGACAAAATGCCAAATAATTAGAACTGAAATATGAAACTAGGAGACAGATGGGTGGAAGAGTGGTGAAATCATTGGACAAAGTCAGCATGGATTTACGAAAGGTAAATCGTGTCTGACGAATCTTATAGAATTTTTCGAGGATGTAACTAGTAGAGCGGATAGGGAAGAACCAGTGGATGTGTTGTATCTGGACTTTCAGAAGGCTTTCGACAAGGTACCACATAAGAGATTAGGATACAAACTTAAATCACACGGTATTGGGGGTTCAGTATTGATGTGGATAGAGAACTGGCTGGCAAACAGGAAGCAAAGAGTAGGAGTAAACGGGTCCTTTTCACAATGGCAGGCAGTGACTAGTGGGGTACCACAAGGCTCAGTGCTGGGACCCCAGCTATTTACAATTTATATTAATGATCTGGACGAGGGAATTGAAAGCAACATCTCCAAGTTTGCGGATGACACTAAGCTGGGGGGCAGTGTTAGCTGTGAGGAGGATGCTAGGAGACTGCAAGGTGACTTGGATAGGCTGGGTGAGTGGGCAAATGTTTGGCAGATGCAGTATAATGTGGATAAATGTGAGGTTATCCACTTTGGTAGCAAAAACGGGAAGGCAGACTATTATCTAAATGGTGGCCGATTAGGAAATGGGGAGATGCAGCGAGACCTGGGTGTCATGGTACACCAGTCATTGAAAGTAGGCATGCAGGTGCAGCAGGCAGTGAAGAAAGCGAATGGTATGTTGGCCTTCATAGCAAGAGGATTTGAGTATAGGAGCAGGGAGGTTCTACTGCAGTTGTACAGGGTCTTGGTGAGACCACACCTGGAGTATTGCGTACAGTTTTGGTCTCCAAATCTGAGGAAGGACATTATAGCCATAGAGGGAGTGCAGAGAAGGTTCACCAGACTGATTCCTGGGATGTCAGGACTTTCATATGAAGAAAGACTGGATAGACTTGGCTTATACTCGCTAGAATTTAGGAGATTGAGAGGGGATCTTATAGAAACGTACAAGATTCTTATGGGGATGGACAGGCTAGATGCAGGAAGATTGTTCCCGATGTTGGGGAAGTCCAGGACAAGGGGTCACAGCTTAAGGATAAGGGGGAAATCCTTTAAGACCGAGATGAGGAAAAACTTTTTCACACAGAGAGTGGTGAATCTCTGGAACTCTCTGCCACAGAGGGTAGTTGAGGCCAGTTCATTGGCTATATTTAAGAGGGAATTAGATGTGGCCCTTGTGGCTAAAGGGATCAGGGGGTATGGAGAGAAGGCAGGTACGGGATACTGAGTTGGATGATCAGCCATGATCGTATTGAATGGCGGTGCAGGCTCGAAGGGCCGAATGGCCTACTCCTGCACCTAATTTCTATGTATCTATGTAAGAGATAGAGGGAATATGGGACTGTTTCTGAGAGATGATCGTACAAGAAAGGGCTAGTTAGTTGTTGTTATTATTTAGTTGTTATTATTTAGTTGTTACTTAGTTATAATTATTTAGTTATTATTAATTAGTTATTACTTAGTTAATGAAGGGAAGTACGCTCATCTCTCAACTGTCCCATTTTTCACTTTTACCTACCAACCCCACCTCACCCAGGTTCACATTTCAGAGTTCTTGTCCTTATCCAACATGTTTCATCACTTCCACCTTCAGACTATGGCACTTACTCCATCCATTTGCCCATCATCCACTCACCTGTAATCCACCCATCACCCGTCAGGCAGTGCCCAACCCCCACGTCATTTCCAGCTCTCCCCCGTATTTCAGACAGAGCTCCGGACCCAATTAGTCATCTGTCCATTTTTCAGAGGTTGTCAAACCCACAAGTTCTTCCAGCACTGTATTTACTCACGATTCAAGCATGGGGTGGCTCGTGTTGCAAAAAAAGTATGCTTTGCAACACGAGGAATTTCATTTACCATACACTCATACCAATAAAAAGCAACAGAACACAAAGTTCAAACTCTTCCCTTCTTTGGTCTGAGGCCTCGAGCCTCCCGTTGACGGCACGACCTTGACTCCCGTAGCCAGCGGTCGGGCCGTCTGTGTCGGGGGTCCTGCATCGGGGGGGTTCAATCCCAGCACACTCGGGGTCTAGTCGAACCTTTTGCGTTCTTTGGAGCTTCCCGACATCAGTCTATACCAGAGACTGCGAGCTCCTCGATGTTTAAGAAACAAATTTGGAAAAGCCATCAATAATTTAACACATTTACCCCATTAAACTGAAGAGGGTTAGATATAGGTACCTTATCTTCCTATGACATCCATAAAGACCAAATCCAGGATGACTTGATGCTGAAAAATCAAATTAACATAACATTTTAATGCTTGAAATGTTCCAACATCCTTCTCTACAATTAGACAAAGTGCGGGAGTAACTCAGTGGGTCGGACAGTCCTGGGTGAGAAGATTCTAGTCCTCAAGGTAACAACACTTGGAGACATGTGGACAATGCCTGGAGATGTATCTCCAACTAGGACCATTGTGTCTCTGCAGTCTGGACTCCTACAGGTGGACCAATATTAATGCAGTAGAATATATTTAGACTAGCTCAAGAGATTAAGGTCTGAAGAGTCCCAACCCAGAATTACCAATCCATGTTCTTCAGCGATGTTGCTGTACCCATCGAGTTGCTCCAGCACTGACACAATTTACAACCACAGCAACACCCCAGTTACATCAAATACCCATTATATTTCACAAGTGTTCTCCCAACCATGTTGCCCGATGCCTTACTCCTCACGTGGACATTTAAACGTTAGATATAAACAAACATTCAGTGGTGTCCAGATAGTTAAAAATACCTGGAAAAACCTAATCCCACAGAGCTCCAGTCAAATATATTAAACTCTACTTTCACTGTAACAGGAGCCAACTACAACCAGGGAACATGGCTCTGTCCAAAGATTAAGTGCTGGAGGCATTCAGCATTACAGGCACAATCTGCCTGACTGCAAGTGGAATGGACAGATGACATCAGGTCAGCAACCTTCCTCAGACTGATGAAAGAGAGTGAAAAGATGCAGAGGCACGCAGGACAAAGCCAGCAAGTAAATAGGTGGTACATGTGAGGCGTGATGAGCATATGGATAGAGTGAGTGCCAAAGGCTCAAGGTGAAAGGGACAAAATGCCAAATAAGCAGAGAACGGAAATATGAAACTAGGAGAGATGGGTGGAAGGGACAGAGGGAATATGGGACTGTTTGAGAGATGAGCGTACAAGAAAGGACTAGTTAGTTGGTATTACTATTTAGTTGTTATTATTATTTAGTTATTATTATTTAGTTATTATTATTTAGTTATTATTATTTAGTTATTATTATTTAGTTATTATTATTTAGTTATTATTATTTAGTTATTATTATTTAGTTATTATTATTTAGTTATTATTATTTAGTTATTATTATTTAGTTATTATTATTTAGTTATTATTATTTAGTTATTATTATTTAGTTATTATTATTTAGTTATTATTATTTAGTTATTATTATTATTTAGTTATTATTATTATTTAGTTATTACTATTATTTAGTTATTACTATTTTTTAGTTATTACTATTTTTTAGTTATTACTGTTACTTAGTTAATGAAGGGACATGTGCTCATCTCTCAACTGTCCCATATTTCCCTTTTACCTTCCAACTCCACCTCACCCTGGTTTCACATTTCACAGTTCTTGTCCTTATCCAACATGTTTCATCACTTCCACCTTCAGACTTTGGCACTTATTCCATCCATTTGCCCATCACCCACGCACCTGTAATCCACCCATCACCTGTCAGGCAGTGCCCACCCCCCACCTCATTTCCAGCTCTCCCCCATATTTCAGACTGAGAGCTCCTGACCCGATGAGTCATCTGTCCATTTCTTCAGAGGTTGTCAAACCCACCAAGTTCCTCCAACACTGTGTATTTACTCACGATTCAAGCATGGGGTGGCTCGTGTTGCAAAAAAAGTATGTTTGCAACACGAGGAATTTCATTTACCATCCACTCATACCAATAAAAAGCAACAGAACACAAATTTCAAACTCTTCCCTTCTTTGGTCTCCCGCGGTCTGGGGCCTCGAGCCTTCCGTTGATGCACGATCTCGACTCCCATAGCCGGCGGTCGGGCCGTCCGTGTCGGGGGTCCTGCATCGGGGGGTTGAATCCCAGCTCACTCGGGGTCTAGTCGAACCTTTTGCGTTCTTTGGAGCTTCCCGACATCGGTCTACCAGAGACTGCAAGCTCCTCGATGTTGAAGAAACAAATTTTGAAAAGCCATCAATAATTTAACACATTTATCCCATTGAACTGAAGAGAGTTAGAAATAGGTACCTTATCTTCCTATGACATCCAGAAAGACCAAATCCAGGAAGACTTGATGCTGAAAAATCAAATTAACATAACATTTTACTGTTTGAAATGTTCCAACGTCCTTCTCTACAATTAGACAAAGTGCTAGAGTAACTCAGTGGGTCAGACAGTCCTGGGTGGGAAGATTCTAGTCCTCAAGGTAACAACACTTGGACATGTGGACAATGCCTGAAGATGTACCTCCAACCAGGACCATTGTGTCTCTGCAGTCAGGACTCCTACAGGTTGGACCAATATTAAAGTAGTCGAATATATTTAGACTAAAATTCTTAAGGGTCTGAAGAGTCCCAACCCAGAATTACCAATCTATATTCTCCAGTGACATTGCTGAACCCATCGAGTTGCTCCAGCACTGACTTGCAATTGACAAGCACAGCAACACCCCAGTTACCCCATCAAATACACATTAAATTTCACAAGTGTTCTCCCAACCTTGTTGCCCGATGCAGTACTCTACACGTGGACATTAAAACGTTCTATAAAAACAAACATTTAGTGGTGTCCAGTTGGTTAAAAATACCTGGAAAAACTCAACCCCCCAGATTTTCAGTCAAAAATTGTCGTGTCAGAATGGAAAGGCCAAGAGCAGAGCCAAGGATGAGAGTAGAACCGAGAGTACTGAAGAAATGGATAGTAACAATGTAGATGCACCCAAATGTATGGTGAGACAACGAGCTGGAGTAACTCAGCAGGTCAGGCAGCATCTCTGGTGAGAAGGAACAGGTGACATTTTGGGACGAGATCATCATTCAGACCCCGTAACGTTCAACGCCAATGAGATTTGCAAAGGCAACTGGGGAGACTTTAAACTAGAATGGTTGGGGGGAGGGACTCGAATAGGGAAAGCTAGTAGTCAGGGTGCAAGGCAGGAGGCAGAGAAGGGAAGCACTCGGACCCAACATGTAGGGGAGAAAGAAGAAAAAGATAATAAACAGAGAATAAGAGGTGGTGGGTTTCTTAAATGTGTATATTTAAATGCTAGGAGCATTGTAAGAAAGGTGGATGAGCTTAGAGCCTGGATTGACACCTGGAAGTATGATATTGTGGCGATCAGTGAAACATGGTTGCAGGATGGCTGTGATTGGAAACTAAATATTCCAGGATTTCGTTGCTTCAGGGGTGATAGAATTGGAGGGGCAAGAGGTGGGGGTGTTGCATTGTTCGTCAAGGAAGATATTACAGCAGTGCTTTGGCAGGATAGATTAGAGGGCTCGTCTAGGGAGGCTATTTGGGTGGAACTGAGAAATGGGAAAGGGGTAGCAACACTTATAGGGGTGTATTATAGACTGCCAAATGGGGAGCAAGAATTGGAAGAGCAAATATGTAAGGAGATAGCAGATATTAGTAGTAAGCACAAGGTAGTGATTGTGGGAGATTTCAATTTTCCACACATAGACTGGGAAACACATTCTGTAAAAGGGCTGGCTGGTTTGGAGCTCGTAAAATGTGTGCAGGATAGTTCTTTGCAGCAATACATAGAGGTACCTACAAGAGAAGGGGCAGTGCTGGACCTCCCGTTAGGAAATGAGACAGGGCAGGTGGCAGAGGTACGTGTTGGGGAGCACTTCGGGTCCTGTGATCACAATGCCATTAGTTTCAATATAATTATGGAGAGGGTCAGAACTGGACCTAAGGTTGAGATTTTTGACTGGAGAAAGGCTATCTTTAAAATTTGGGAATGAAATTTTTGAAATTTTCACTAAATTATTTAAAATAAAACTGAAACCGAATGCAGAACTGATTATTTTTGGAACAATAGAAGCAAGTTTGGAGCTGACTGCGTTTCAAAGGAGTTTTCTTAGTTATGGCTTAATAACGGCAAAAAAAATGATACTGAACTTTTGGAAAAATGCTCCTACGCCAACAATAAAAATGTGGGCTTCTAATATGTCGGAATTGTTACATCTAGAAGATATGAGATTCCTCCTAGCAGGTAAACAAGACCAATTCCAAAAGATTTGGTCTCCATATATCGACTTATTACAAACATAGGGTGCAACAAAATGATGATAATAAATGGTTTTAGGACCTGGCGAGGGGCGAGTAAAGATAAGAAGTAGGTACATCCCTTCCATATTGTCCTATCTTATTTTCTTTTTTCTCTTTTTTTCTTTTCTTCTTTAACTACTTCTCGTGGTTTAGGTTCACATGTGTGTTCCTGGACCACTTTTTCATTCACTCACTGACTGTCTTTGCTAGCTCTTTCTATCCTTTTTTTCTATTTAAGTTGAAAAACAGAAGTGGTACAAGAACTGTATAAATTTACGTTATTGAAGATTACTGTAATGTAAAACACTTCTAATAAAAAAATAAAAAAGAGAAAGGCTAACTTTGAGGAGATAGAAACATAGAAAATAGGTTCAGGAGTAGGCCATTCGGCCCTTCGAGCCTGCACCGCCATTCAATATGATCATGGCTGATCATCCAACTCAGTATCCTGTACCTGCTTTCTCTCCATACCCCCTGATCCCTTTAGCCACAAGGGCCACATCTAACTCCCTCTTAAATATAGCCAATGACCTGGCCTCAACTACCTTCTGTGGGAGAGAATTCCAGAGATTCACCACTCTGTGTGAAAAAATGTTTTCCTCATCTCGGTCCTAAAAGATTTCCCCCTTATCCTTAAACTGTGACCGCTTGTTCTGGACTTCCCCAACATCAGGAACAATCTTCCTGCATCTAGCCTGTCCAACCCCTTAAGAATTTTGTACGTTTCTATAACATCCCCCCTCAATCTTCTAAATTCTAGCGAGTACAAACCGAGTCTATCCAGTCTTTCTTCATATGAAAGTCCTGACATCCCAGGAATCAGTCTGGTGAACCTTCTCTGTACTCCCTCTATGGCAAGAATGTCCTTCCTCAGATTAGGAGACCAAAACTGTACGCAATACTCCAGGTGTGGTCTCACCAAAACCCTGTACAACTGCAGTAGAACCTCCCTGCTCCTATACTCAAAAGGATGCAAAAGGATTTAAAAGGAGTGAATTGGGACAAGTTGTTTTATGGGAAGGATGTAGAAGAGAAATGGAGGTCATTTAAAGGTGAAATTTTAAGAGTACAGAATCTTTATGTCCCTGTTCGGTTGAAAGGAAATAGTAAAAATTGGAAAGAACCATGGTTTTCAAGGGAATTTGGACACGGTTCGGAAAAAGAGAGAGATCTACAATAATTATAGGCAGCATGGAGTAAATGAGGTGCTGCAAGAGTATAAAGAATGTAAAAAGAATCTTAAGAAATTAGAAAAGCTAAAAGAAGACGAGGTTGCTTTGGCAAGTAAGTTGAAAGTAAATCCAAAGGGTTTCTACAGCTATATTAATAGCAAAAGGATAACGAGGGATACAATTGGTCTATTAGAGAGTCAGAGTGGACAGCTATCTGCAGATCCAAAAGAGATGGGGGAGATATTGAACAATTTCTTTTCTTCGGTATTCACCAAGGAGAAGGATATGGAATTATGTGAGGTAAGGGAAACAAGCAGAGTAGCGATGGAAACTATGAGATTCAAAGAAGAGGAGGTGTGGACACTTTTGAAAAATATGAAAACGGATAAGTCTCCAGGTCCTGACAGGATATTCCCTAGGACATTGAGGGAAGTTAGTGTAGGGGCTATAACAGAAATATTTCAAATGTCATTAGAAACTGGAATAGTGCCGGAGGATTGGCGTACTGCGCATGTTGTTCCATTGTTTAAAAAGGGTTCTAAGAGTAAACCTAGCAATTATAGACCTGTTACTTTGACGTCAGTGGTGGGCAAATTAATGGAAAGGATACTTAGGGATAATATATATAAGCATCTGGATAAACAGGGTCTGATCAAGAACAGTCAACATGGATTTGTGCCTGGAAGGTCATGTTTGACTAATCTTCTTGAATTTTTCAAAGAGGTTATTTGGGAAATTGATGAGGGTAAAGCAGTGGATGTTGTCTATATGGACTTCAGCAAGGCCTTTGACAAGGTCTTTGACATGGAAGGCTGGTTAAGAAGATTCAATTGTTGGGTATTAATGGTGGAGTAGCAAGATGGATTCAACAGTGGCTGAATGGGAGATGCCAGAGAGTAATGGTGGATGGCTGTTTGTCAGGTTGGAGGCCGGTGACTAGTGGGGTGCCTCAGGGGTCTGATGGGTCCACTGTTGTTTGTCATGTACATCAATGATCTGAATGATGGTGTGGAAATTTGGATTAGTAAGTATGCAGATGATACTAAGATAGGTGGTGTTGTGGATAATGAAGTAGATTTTCAAAGTCTACAGAGAGATTTAGGCCATTTGGAAGAGTGGGCTGAAAGATGGCAGATGGAGTTTAATGCTCATAAATGTGAGGTGCTACATCTTGGCAGGACAAATCAAAATAGGACATACATGGTAAATGGTAGCGAATTGAGGAATGCAGTTGAACAGAGGGATCTAGGAATAACTGTGCATAGTTCCCTGAAGGTGGAATCTCATGTAGATAGGGTGGTAAATAAAGCTTTTGGTGTGCTGGCCTTTATAAATCAGAGCATTGAGTATAGAAGTTGGGATGTAACGTTAAAATTGTACAAGACATTGGTGAGGCCAATTCTGGAGTATGGAGTACAATTTTGGTCGCCTTATTATAGGAAGGATGTCAACAAAATAGAGAGTACAGAGGAGATTTACGAGCATGTTGCCTGGGTTTCAGCAACTAAATTACAGAGAAAGGCTGAACAAGTTAGGTCTTTATTCTTTGGAGCGCAGAAGGTTAAGGGGGGGGACTTGATAGAGATCTTTAAAATGATGAGAGGGATAGACAGAGTTGACGTGGATAAGCTTTTCCCATTGAGTAGGGAAGATTCAAACAAGGAGACATGACTTGAGAATTAAGGGACAGAAGTTTAGGGGTAACATTAGGGGGAACTTCTTTACTCAAAGAGAGTGGTAGCTGTGTGGAATGAGCTTCCAGTGGAAGTGGTGGAGGCAGGTTCGATTTTATCATTTAAAAATAGATTGGATGGGTATATGGACGAGAAAGGAATGGAGGGTTATGGTCTGAGTGCAGGTAGATGGGACTAGGGGAGAAAAAGTGTTTGACATGGACTTGAAGGGCCGAGATGGCCTGTTTCCGTGCTGTAATTGTTCAGCATGGTTATATGGTTAACGCCCTTGCTAATCAAGAATCTATCTCCAATTTAAAAATATCCATCGACAGCCTCCACAGCCCTCTGTAGCAGTGAATTCTACAGATTCACCGCCCTCCAACTAAAGAAATTCCTCACTGTGCGGTATGCGGTGCAACGCAGTAAGTGTGGACAAAAAGATACTCCTGTCTACGTTCTCCAGAGATGCTGCCTGACCAGAGTTAAACGTACTTTGACCACGTCACATCGACCTGCAGTGCAGCGGATCACCACACGGTGGGAGTGTTGACCACAAACTGGATGGGCCTGCAGTGCAGCGGATCACCACGGTGGGAGTGTTGACCACAAACTGGATGGGCCTGCAGTGCAGCGGATCACCACACGGTGGGAGTGTTGACCACAAATTGGATGGGCCTGCAGTGCAGCGGATCACCACACGGTGGGAGTGTTGACCACAAACTGGATGGGCCTGCAGTGCAGCGGATCACCACACGGTGGGAGTGTTGACCACAAATTGGAGCGACCTGTTGTCCAATTTCACTGCACATTGGGTGTGCTGTCTACAAATTAGATATAATAGTTCTCTTTACTGCAAAATGGTGCTTTATTGGTCTGGGATCTGTTTCCTTTCCCTGTAATGCACCCATTGTACAGATGCCAAAGTTTGTAAAAGCCCTGAAACCAGGGAAGATTTGGGATGAAAATCAAGGAACTGCAGGTGCTGGTTTACAAAAAAAAATAGACAGTGCTGGAGTAACTCAGCGGGTCAGGCAGCATCTCTGCAGAACATTTATAGGTGATGTTACAGAACAAGACCCTTCTTCACATTGTACTAAAATAAATACATTAAGACAAACTAAAGTGTGGAAACAGGCCCTCTGGTCCACCAAGTCAGCACAATCCACCAATCACCCCGTACACTAGCACTATCCTACACACTAGGGACAATTTACTAAAACCAATTAACCTGCAAATCAGAATGTCTTTGGTGTTGGAAGCCAGAACACCTGGAGAAAACCCACATGGTCACAGGCAGAACATACAAACTATACAGACAACACATGTTGTCAGGATTGAACCCAGGTCTCTGGTGCTGTGAGGCAGCAACTCTACCACTGTGCTGCCCAATATTTCCCCAAACACTGAAACCCAAGAGGTTTTGAAACAGGGGCCTTGCCTTAAAGTAATCTCCAGAAAGACCAGATCCCAAGAGCTGACAAAGATGTACAAAACAGTCAAATTAATACACCACAAATATTAAACTCTACTTTCCCTGTAACAGGACCCAAACTATACAATTACTTTAACCAGGGAACTTGGCTCTGTCCAAAGACAGTGCTGGAGGCATTCAGCAGTTCAGGCACAATCTGCCTGACTGCAAGTGGAATGGACAGATGACATCTCAGGTCAGCAACCTACCTCAGACTGATGAAAGAAAGTGAAAAGAGGCAGAGGCACGCAGGACAAAGCCAGCAAGTAAATAGGTGGTACATGTGAGGCGTGATGAGCATATGGATGGAGTGAGTGCCAAAGGCTCAAGGTGAAAGGGACAAAATGCCAAATAACTAGGAGAGATAGGAGTGGAAGATAGAGAGGGAAATATGGGACTGTTTGAGAGATGAGCGTACAGAAGAAGGGAAAGGACCAGTGTTAGTTAGTTAGTCGGTCGGTCGGTCGGTCGGTCGGTCGGTCGGTCGGTCGGTCGGTCGGTCGGTCGGTCGGTCGGTCGGTCGGTCGGTCGGTCGGTCGGTCGGTCGGTCGGTCGGTCGGTCGGTCGGTCGGTCGGTCGGTCGGTCGGTCGGTCGGTCGGTCGGTCGGTCGGTCGGTCGGTCGGTCGGTCGGTCGGTCGGTCGGTCGGTCGGTCGGTCGGTCGGTCGGTCGGTCGGTCGGTCGGTCGGTCGGTCGGTCGGTCGGTCGGTCGGTCGGTCGGTCGGTCGGTCGGTCGGTCGGTCGGTCGGTCAGTCAGTCAGTCAGTTAGATAATTAGCACATAAGGGTGTTTGGGGGTGGGGTGAAGGGAAGTACACTCATCTCCCATCTCCTTGTCCCACATTTCCCTTTTACCTTCCCAACCCACCTCCCTCTGGCTTTACATTTCACAGTTCTTGTCCTTATCCAACACATGTTATCACCTCCACCTTCAGCCTTTGTCACTTACTCCACCCATCTGCCCATCACCCACTCACCTGTATCCACCCATCACCTGTCAGGCAGTGCCCCACCCCCACCTCATTTCCAGCTTTCTCCTGTATTTCAGTCTGAAGGCTCCCGACCTGATTAGTCATCTGTCCATTTCTTCAGATACTGCCTGACCCACCAAGTTCCTCCACCACTGTTGTTTATGCTCAAGATTCCAGCGCCCCGAATTGAAAGAACTGTGAATAAAAAATAATTAGATAGTGTGGAAACAGGCAGTCTGGCCCACCGAGTCTGCACAATCCAGCGATCACCCCGTACACTAGCACTATCCGCAACAATCCAGCGATCACCCCGTACACCAGCACTATCCTACACACTAGGGACAGTTTACTAAAACCAATTAACCTACAAATCTCCGAGCCAGCCTACAGATGCTGCCTGACCTATCGAGTTCCTCCAGCTCTGCTTTTATTGCTAAAGATCCAGCATCCTGAATTATAAAACCCTTGACCAAAAATAAATAGGAAACCCCATTGTTAATCTTTCAAAAACTTCTCACTGAAACCAAAAGAGGGGTTGAAATAGGAGCCTTACCTTCACACCATCTCCATGAAGATCAAATCCAGATAGACTGGATAAGGTTGCAGGAATGTTACAGGGCGTGCAGCAGTCCACAATGTCAGATGAAACCCGACCGCAACAGACCAGACTTTACTTTAACTGACAAAAACATTGAATTAAATGAGACTTGTGTATCAGGAGAACAACAATGGGGAAGAAGTTTATTCCATCTTACACCAACATTTGGCAGAACGGGAAGACTGTAACCCCAGCAGATACTTCCAGCAACACAGGTCCAGTCCTTGGAGATCCTGGGTAGAAACAAACAAATTATTCAGAGGATGAAAGCAGAAAGCAAACAGATTACAGCAACGCAGACACTCGCCAAACCAAATATATAGACCGACTCTAAAGAACTACAGTAGGGTGAATGGAAGGGGCAGGATGGGTAAATTGTAATAAAACTCAAGAGCCATGACTATTAAACTCACTTTCCCTCAGATAACTTTAACCAAGGAATAACTAGGTCAGAAACAGTGCTGGAGGTACTCAGTGGGTCAGGCACCATCTGCCCGACTGCAAAGGAATGGACAGATGTTTCAGATCAGGACCTTTCTTCAGACTGATGGAGTTGGGAGAAAGCTGGAAAGAGATGGGAGCAGGACAAAGCCTGGTGAGTGATGCTGGATACAGTTGGGACTGATTAGCAGATAGGGGAGTAGTGACAAAGGCTAGAGGTGAAGAGGAGACAAGTATCAGACAAGAAGAGGTGTGACATGCAAAGCCAGAGGGAAGGATCTGGGTAAGACGGGAATGTGGGACAAGGATGAGCATACATTAGAGGGGAAAGGAGTAGGGTGACTGGAGTGTTGAGTGAGGTGCACACCAGGGTGGGGAGTGTAGGGAAAGAGGGGGTGTCCCTTCATCAGTACACTCATCCCCATCTCAAAATCACATTCCCTTTTATCCCTTCTGGTCCCATTACACCCGGATACCCATCCCATTATAACCGCAGACCCGTCCCATTACACCCACAAACCCAGCTCCAGCTTTACATTTCACACCTCTGAATGTTTTGTCATCTTTTCACCTCTAGCCTTTGTCCTTTTCTCCTCCATCTGCCCATCATCCCTTCACCTGTATCCACCCATCACTTGCCAAGCTTTGCCCCATTTCCCTTTTCCAACCTTCTCCCACTACTCCAGTCTGAAGGCTTCCAAGCTAAGTCATCTGTCCATTTCCTCCACAGATGTTGCCTGACCCGCCGAGTTCTGCCAGCACTTTTTATTTGTTCCATGGCATGGCCAAAACCCAGATAAATCCCTGTTAAGATGAAGGCCAAGATAATGAGGAAGTGGGGAGTCTAATGAAGGCAAGTGGATTTGGACAAGGGTAATGATCTCATGGGCCAGACCAAAGTGGCCGTTCCCCAGCCAAGACCTCAGATTGGACGAGTCTTCAGGTCATCGTTTCCTCAAGCACAAGTACACACCACACAAAGTCCAGAGACAGAAGGCAGTGCCATCCAGTCAAGTGCTGACAGGAGAAGGTGATCATTGGTATCATGCTGGTGGAGGGGAATCCACCACATTGGCATGTGGAACCAATATCTCACCCCCCATACATCCCCCTCACTGTCCCCACCCTGACCAACAGCCCCAGGTACAGGCAGAAACTCACTACTAAATAGATACACAAGTACACACCAGTGGTCCCTGTTAAACTCCTTCAAGTAGGCCCAGACCACAACTTTAGTGAATAAACCCTAACGAGGGGGAGGGGAAATGTAATCTTTAAACTAAAGTGGCCTCAAGCTG
>JAXLNO010001683.1:0-19491 GCA_038087875.1 Malacoraja senta
ACGCAGGTCACGGGGAAAACATACAAACTCCGTACAGACAGCAACCGGAGGTCAGCATCGAACCCGGATCTCTGGCACTGTAATGGGGCTGTCCCACTGTACGAGTTAATTCAAGAGTTCTCCCGAGTTTCCTCTGATTCGAACATCGGAGAATTACGATAATAGCCACTCGTAGGTACTCGGGGCTCGCGTGGACATTTTTCAACATGTTGCGAAATCTTCACGTGTCTTCCCGAGCTTACCGCGTTTCTGCCGTTAGCGTTACGAGCCACTAAGAGACGTCCCGAGCTCCGACGTACCCGCTACGTACATTCTACCTGCTCCCATGAGTTTGATTTTTTTTTAAACTCGGGAGAGCTCTTGGGTGAACTCGTACAGTGGGACAGGGCCATTAGGCTGCAACTCTACCGTTGCGCCACCGTGCTGCCCAATGTCAGAACCCTTTTATCAAGGTGGAAATGTCTTACACTGGACGGGATAGGCATAAGGTGAGAGGGGGAAAGTTGATTGGAGATGTGCGGGGCAGGTTTTTTTAACATGGGTGTGGAACACGCTGCCAGAAGTGGTGGTGAAGGCAGAGAGGATAGTGGTGTTTAATGCAGCTGGGACATGGAGTGCAGGGAATGGATCACATGCAGGCAGATGAGATCAGTTTAACTTGGAGCCATGTTCAGCACCAACATTGTGGGCCGAAGGGCCTGTTCCTGTGCAGTTCTAGGTTGTATAATGTTCTAATCAA
This sequence comes from Malacoraja senta, assembly GCA_038087875.1. Classification (NCBI taxonomy): domain Eukaryota; kingdom Metazoa; phylum Chordata; class Chondrichthyes; order Rajiformes; family Rajidae; genus Malacoraja; species Malacoraja senta. Next base: position 740 of record JAXLNO010001683.1, read on the forward strand.
CCCCTTCTTTGCTCAGGCATGTATTTCCCCCACACATCTTCTTTAAATTATGCCCCTTCTCACCTCAAACTTACGTCCTCTGGACTTCAACATTCCCAACCTGGAGAAAAGGTTCCGAATGTCAGCCCTCTTGATAATTACGCCTGTCATAATCTTACACACTTCTATCTGATCATCCTTCAGCCACCAATGCTCTAGAGAAAACAAACCTAGTCTGTCCAAGGTAGTCAAAAATGCTAGAGAAACTCAGCGGGTGAGGCAGCATCTATGGATTCCAGCATTTCTGTCGACCTTCGATTTTCCAGCATCTGCAGTTCCTTCTCAAAACACTAGTCTGTCCAATCCCTTTATCTGGCTAATGCCCTCTCATCCAAGCAGCATTCTTGTGAACCCCTTTTTCTGCACCCTCTCCAAAGCCTCCACAACCTTCCAAATGGAACTAGCCTAATGTGCCTTGTATAATGGCTAGCAAACTTTACAAATCCTCCCCCTTCTGTTGTGGGGTAGACTGAGACCGACCCTCCCCCCCACCCCCTCCCCAATCTTTCCACTCATCACTTTAATTTCATGTTTCATATAATAGTAAGATTAAACGAGAACTTACCAGTTTGAAGTTTGATCTGTATTTTATGAGGAGTTACGATGAGGGATTACGTGAAGAGCCCGTCCAACACGCATGCGCGACATTCTTCAAAGCAGCGGTGTGGAATCACAGGAAACACAATAATTGAAATAAACATAGTAAAGAAAAGGAGAACTAAGATACCAGTTGATCTATAATTGAGGGTGGGAGCGGAGGGCACGTAATCCCTCATCGTAACTCCTCATAAAATACAGATCAAACTTCAAACTGGTAAGTTCTCGTTTAATCTTACTATTTTACTTCGGAGTCACGTGAGTGACTACGTGAAGATTTTAAAGCTCTGTGATTTCAAACCGTGTAACAGTTCATACTTCACTCGCTGCCGAAGTCATTCAAGGGAGGAAGTATGTTATCGTAATCAACCATAATCTGTTTGTAAACAATAATGGTATCTATTAAACAATAACAAAACACAAAATGCTCCCCCGGGCTTAAATTATATATTTTTGCAGATTTTAAAACTCTTTCTGCAAATAACACAGGTTCTGCTAGCGGCTTGTGGTAGAACGTTTGGAACGTTTTCTCCATGTTCATTCTTTTAGCCGCCGATGTGGATGCTGCCCTGGTGGAGTGAGATGTATATACATCAGTATCTACTCCAGCAGCTCCCAGTACCTGCTTGAGCCATCTCGAGATGGTTTGGCTCGACACCCAACCATGAGGTTTCTTGTGGCTGACCCATAAGGCTTTTTTTAAATTTTTTTATTTTTTTATTTTTTTATTTTTTTTTCCCTTCTCCCTCGAGAATCTCTTGTTGTGTTGATGTAAGTGAATAAGTGAGTCATGACACACAACCGTAGGTCAGGTGGGTATGCCCGGAAATCCATAACTAGGACTCAAGTTCCTGGCCTGCTCTGCTTTAGCAGCTGAATGGTGAATGAGACCCGGTCTGGTGTTATAACCATGTTGTCCAGTCGCAGTCAGTGGAGGGACTGGATTCTTTCTGCTGAGACTAGTGGCATCAGCATGACCGTTTTCAGGGTTAGCTTTTCCAGGGTGAGAGACCTGGCTGGGGACCATCCCCTTAGGTATGTCAGGACCACACTGACATCCCAGATTTGGGTATACCTAGGTCTAAGAGGGTTGGAGTTGACGATACTCCTCATGAGTTTGATCGCCAGCGGGTAAGACCCTATGGCCTGTTGTCCTGGCACCTGTTTTAAGTAGGCTGACAGCGCACGTCTGGCAGTATTGATGGCGCTGTAGCTCAATCCTTCATTATGGTGAAGGCCCCCCAGGAACTCCAGTACATTGGTTATGGTTGCAGATGAGTACGTTGTCCCAGTAGTCGAGCAGTATCTTTCCCACTTCCTGATGCTCGATAGGTATTGTTTCCTGGTGGACATACGGTGTCATCATGTTGATGGTCCTGTCAGACAATCCCAGTCCCAGCAGTGGTCTTTTGATAATCTGCAACCCAGTAGGTTAATTTTGTCATGGCATGGATGACTTATGCCTGATACAGGGTGCGGCAATAGGTCTGGGCTACTGGGAAAGGTCATAGGAGTTTCGATGACCATGTCGAGGACCACTGGGAACCATGGCTGTGTAGGCCAGTTGGTACTATCAAAATACCTGAAGCAGAGTCCATCTGTATTTTGCGTAGTACCCTACAGATTAAGGTAGAAGGGGAAAAAGCATAGAAGAAATAGGTCCTCCAGTTCAGTGCGAATCCATCTATCGCTGCTGCCTCAGGGTGTGGTTCCCAAGGGACATACATTGGTACGTGGTGATTTAGTCTGGATGCAAAGAGATCGATATCTGGTGTGCCATATTGGTTTGTAATTTTAGCAAAAGCTCTAGGATTTAACATCCATTCGGTGTTTATCATTGAATTTGCGTGACCTGGCACTGTATTTAGCTTACCTGGTAGGTATGTTGCTGATAGCCAAATATGTCTATTGACCCACCATTACCAGATTGTGTTGACCCAATTGTCACATGATATCGATTTTATTCCGCCCATATGGTTAATATAGGCCACCACCGTGATATTATCAATTTGTAAACGAACATGCAAATTGTGCATATTCCTAGAATATGCTTTTAAACCATAAAACGCACCCAACATTTCCAAATAATTTATGCCCAGTGTTTGTAGTAAAGATGAGTCTAGGTTAGTCCATCTACCACCTGTGCTGGATATGGTATTAGTTGCTCCCCAACCTTGAGCACTGGCATCTGTTTGTATAGTTAACATTGGGTTATTGATGATGATAGGGCTGGAACTATGCCAAATGTGTTATATCCACCATTGTAACTGATATTGCTTCAATGGGTAGTTTCATGGTTCGGTCAAAGTGACCTGCATGTCTTTTCAACGCCTGCACTTTTGCCCTTTGTAGGTGCTGATAGTGCAGGGGTCCAAATTGTGTAGCTGGAAATGCTGCTACCATTTTGCCAATTACTCTTGCCACTTGTCAGATGGTTGGTCGATTGCTTACCATTAAATTGTTGCACGTCTGTGCCAATTCTGCTGCTTTGCCTTTTGGCAACGTTACAGACATGTGGATTGAGTTAATTGTGAATCCCAGATAGTCCATAGTTGTGGATGGCGTCAACTTAGATTTATCTGGATGTATGACAAAACCCAGGGTTTCAAACAATTGTTTGGTAGCTGATACAGCTGATTTAGCCAACTCCATGGTTTTGCCTACTATTAGGATATCATCAAGGTATGCCATGACAATATGTCTTTGTTTCGTTAATGTTGCCAAGGCTGGTTTTAATATCTTGGTAAATAGTCTAGGGCTGATGTCAACCCATTAGGCAACGCTTTATACTGCCATAGTTGCCCCATCCAGGTAAATTTCAGGTATCTGCGATGACCCTTGTGAATTCGGTACTGAATAGTAGGCATCTTTTAAATCAATGCTTGCCATAAAGTATCCTTTGGAAATCAGTTGTTTGGCGGTTACAAATGTTTCCATTTTGAAAATGTACATACTTAACAAAGGTATTTAGTGAGGTTAAGTCAATGATGATGCGACATCCACCATCTTTTTTGCTTTTGGTAAATATATTTGAGACAAATTCCAAAGGTTCATGTTTGGATTTCTCAATGACATCCTTTGTAAGTAACCTCACCAGTTCTGCTTGAGCCTCTAGTTCTCTTTGACTGAGAGGGTAAAGACCCTTTGGGGTACGTGCTGAACTGGTGGCATGTTTTCTTGAATGAACTCTATTTTGTATCCCCGAATACTGTTAAGTATATAACTATCATTCGTGAGACACCTCCATGCTTCAATGTACAGGTGTAATCTCCCCCCTGTTAGTACAGTTCCCCCATTTTACATGCTGGTAGGAACTAGACCCACCTACCTCCTTAGTTATGGTAGTGTTCCTTTCTTCTGTTTGTTCATCCGTCGTTGTACTGCTGATGTACTGCTGATTGGGGGTGGCGCATTTTCCATGGGGTCCGCTCTGGGCCCTGGCCTAAAAAGGCTTTCGGGGATAGTATGCGGACCCCGAGCTTTCACCAGTTCCATAAATTTGACCTCGACTGGTGGACGCGGTGGGGTACTGCCGTCTGGTTTTGTGTGTGGGTCTGCTCGTTCCGGGGCCTGCCCTCATGAGGCCAAATGCTTTGGACTCTCCTCCAGGTCTTTCACTTGCCCTTCCAAATAACAGGATCTGCGGCTCTGAGGCCGGTGTTTTACACAGTCCTGCAAACCTGGGATTGAGGGCAGGTCTTATTCTCTCCTTGCGGAGGTTGTTTCTCATATTGGGTGTTGCACAGCAGAGCCAGAGTGTCTTGCTGGTTTATGGTCATTCCACCCCATCCACGGAACGAGCATAGGCTGTTATCCCTGTCGTCAGGAGCTTGAGGATTTTAGCTCCTGGTTCCGGATACTCTGTCCCACATACCGCACCCCAGATTTGGCTGTTAACAGCCGGTACATTGAGCGAACTGCAGTTTTCCAGCTCTAGTGCCTCATTAAGTACCTGTCTTGTAGGGGTTTGAGGGACAGGTGGTTAATGCTGGCCGCCAGTTTTGGCTGCAACGGCCGCCCTGCTCGTGGTGTAACCACGTAGCGAATCTCCACACCCAGCAGCTCTTCCTGATCCTGTACCCCAAGCGTACTCCCGACATCTTCAGCCAATGACCCCTGTTCCTGACCAGCCCAGTCCTGGTCGCCAACGCTGCCCTCGGCTGAGGGGAAAGCGATGGCCAGTGCATTGTAGAGCACTGCTGTTGGAGTGCCTGATCCCCCTGGCGAGACTGCTCTAGCTCCTGAAGCAAGTCTCGCTGGAGCATTTGCTCCATGAGCCTTTCCATGCGGCTCAGGCAGCTAGCTCTGCCGCTCTAAGGCGGAGAGCCTCCTCATCGGAGTGAGACATAACCGGCCGGTATGTTTTGCCTTGATTTGCCTCCAGCCTGCTGCTGTTGGTCAGGCTGCATTAGCGGGACTGGGTTCGGCTCGGTCTCGATGAGGGTGGACCGCAGCATATACGGTCCAGGTGCCGCCTCTCGCCCCCCACTGATGGAACACTCCCGTTCTGTTGGAGTCGAACGGGGGGCGGTTTTCTCCTTTGCCGTGCTACTCATTTTTCCAGTTCCCCTGGAATACAGAGCAGAGCACAACTTGCTGATTACAACCTCAGAGTAAACTTACCTGATGGTCCGCTGTTTATTTTAGCCACCGACCTGTAGCGGGAGCGCCTGTACTCCCGGTCGTCGCTGTTGCACTGCGTGAACGCTAATGTCGCGCATGTGTGCTGGACGGGCTCTTCACGTAGTCACTCACGTGACTCCGAAGTAAAATTTGTGTTTTTTGGCTGTTGGCAGATCAATTTCACTCCTGGGATAAATAAATTTCTATCGTATCGTAGTCGCCAAAAAAATTGCCTAAGTGGGACAGGGGCTTAAAACTTCCTGATTCTTCTACTCAATGCCTCGACCCTTGAACATACCATGTGCCTTCTTGACCATTCTATCTACTTGCGTGGCCACTTCCAAGGAGCCATGGACTTGGACACTGAGATCACTTTGTACATCAATGGTGTCAAGGGTTTGGGAGGGGGAAGAACAATGGACAAAGGAGGACTCGACTTGGGAGGATGGTAGAATTCCGTGAGGAGTGGGGGGGCGATGGGGAGAGAACAAAGGGAGTCCTGGAGCGGGATACTTTGTATGTGCTCTTTAAGTGGTGACTATTTGTATACCTTGGGTACGCAAGCAAAGAATTTCACTGTGACTTGTCACATGTGTCAATAAAGCATTCAATTCAAATCATTAATTGCACAGTTTCCCCGTACATTCGACCACCTCCTTCTTCTTCATCTTGCGTTTGTGGCAGCAGAAGTCCACAGCAGGGTGATGCCATCCGGTTCGACATCCGTAGGTGCCCGCCCTAAAAAGGGCGCATGCTCCGGGTTGGCGCCAGGCTGCTGCTGTCTCTGTTTGTTGTCGTTCGCCCGGCTGAGGTCAGTTGACAGGGCTCACCATGGGGAGGTCGACAACATGAGCCCCATTCGACCATCCAAAGTGCAACATCTCACACTTGTTCGGATTAAACTCCATCTGCCATTTCTCCACCCATTTCTGTAGCTGATCTATATCCCGCCATATACCTTGACAGCCTTCCTCACTGTCCGCGACTCCACCCATTTTGGTGTCATGTCAGAGTGTTATACAGCGAGAAAACAGGCCCTTTGGCCCAACTTGGCTATGCCGACAAGCATGCCCCATCTACACAAGTCCCATCTACCAGTGTTTGGCCCATGTCCCTCACAACTTTTTCTACGCATCTGTCCAAATGTTTCTTAAACATTTGAAACCTGCATCAACTATCTCCTCCACCACCCTTTGTGTGAAAAAGTTGTCCCTCAGAATCCTTTTAAATCTTTCCCCCCTCACCTTAAACCAATGTCCTCTGGTTCTTGATTCTCCCAACCATATACAGTGCATTCAGAAGGTATTCAGACCCCTTCACTTTTCCCACATTTTGTTACGTTGCAGCCTTATGCTAAAATGGATAAAATTCTTTTTTTTTAAATCATAAATCTACACAGTGCCCCATAATAAAAAAGTGAAAACAGGTGTTTAGAAATTTTTGCAAAGTAACATAAAGCTTTATTCAATGCCAATTTTATACCTTTAATAAATAAATTTAATATAATGATTAAATTTTGAAAAACACTTCCTTTATCATTAATAGGTAGAATAAACGCTACAAAAATGATCTTTCTACCACAGTTATTATACCTATTTCAGTCTATAGCAGTATATGTACCAAAATATTTTTTTTCTAAATTAAACTCTAATATTACAAATTTTGTTTGGGACTATAAATCACATAGAATTAAAAAAGAACACTTATGTAAACCAAAAGATGTCGGGGGACTTTCACTCCCGAATTTTCTGTATTACTATTGGGCAATACATATTAAGAATATAATTTACTGGTTGGATAGTTCTACCCAACAGACAGAATGGATAAAAATGGAGAAAGAGGATTGTTTCCCTTGTAATATAGGAACGATCCTCTTCTCCCCGAAAAAAATGAACAATACAATATATAAGAAGAACCCAATTATACAAGATACAATAAGAATATGGAAACAAATAAAATTATCCTTAAAATTAAGAAACCTATCATTGTTAACACCAATAGCGAATAATCCTTTATTTAAACCATCTCTTATGGACAAAATATATAATCAATGGGAAAGTTTAGGAATTAAAAGGATCGGGGATATGTATGAAATGGGAGATTTACTATCATTTCAACAATTACAATTTAAATTTAAATTGAAAAACAATCATTATTTTAAATATTTTCAGATTTGCAATTTCTTGAAGACATATATACAAGGATATCAAAAAATAATTCCCGATTTATTGGAAGTAGTAATGAATATTAAAGCTGATACACAAAAATTAATATCATATTTATATAATAGTATGTTAAATATAGATTTACCAGCGACAGAGGTAATTAGAGAAGAGTGGGAACGGGAATTAATGCTAAAAATTACGAAGGTTACATAGGAAAAGTATTTGACATATTCACAAATGTTCGATTAATGCAAGATAATTTAATTCAATTTAAAATTTTACATAGATTCTATTACTCAAAAACAAGATTAAATAAATGTTACCCAAATATATCCCCCACTTGCGATAAATGTTTAACACAAGATGCAACTATAACACACTCTTTTGCTTCCTGTATAAAACTTTATAGATTTTGGAGTGATATTTTCAAAATATTCACAACATTATTTAAGAAAAAAATGGAACCTAATAATGAATTGATTATATTTGGGGTAATGGAAGATGGGAATAAATTGAATCCATCTCAAAAAATATTTTTTAATTATGGTTTAATAATAGCAAAAAATACTTAAATTTTGGAAAAATACACCAATACCAACGCTCAAAATGTGGATTGCAAGTATGTTGGACACCGCACATCTTGAGGAAATGCGATTCCTCCTAATAGATAAATTTGACCAATTCACAACGAGTTGGTCTCCATTTGTCGTCTTTTTGGAATCATATGGTGCAACACAATTGTAAAAGCTAACTCGTGACTGGGCGAGGGATGGTCAAGTTATAAATAAGATCTCCTTACTTCTTTTTTCTTCTCTTTTCTTCTTTTATTCTCTTTTTCCTATTTTCTATTCTTTAACTTTCTTCTTTCACTTTCTATTTTTCTTTTTCACACACTATATATCTCACACTTTTCTATACTTCATTATCTAACTTCTTTTTCTTCTTTATTATAAATTTAAAAAAAGAAGCTGTACATAAAATGTATTATGAAAATATGATTGTATACAATTGTACTTCTAATAAAATTAAAATATATATTTTTTTTAATTAAAAAAAAAAAATTTAAAAGAAATAAGTGAAATATCATATTTGCATAAGTTTTCAGACCCTTTACTCAGTACTTTGTTGAGACACCTTTTGCATCGATTACAGCCTCAAGTCTTCTTGGGTATGACGCTACAAGCTTGGCACACCTGTATTTGGGTAATTGCTCCCATTCTGCTCTGCAGATCCTCTCAAACTCTGTCAGGTTGGATGGGGAGCGTACTCTGTGTATTGTATGCAAAAACAAAGAATTTTAGCATTCCTGGACCTAGTTACATGTGACTTTAAAATATCATCGAATTGTGGTTACTTTAAAAATCTCAATCAAATTCATGCGACGTGACCCGTATTCTCAAAATCATACTGCGTATCCCTAATCAGAACAGTCAGGATAGTTTAGTTTAGTTTAGTGATACATCGCAGAAGCAGGCCCTTTGGCCCACCGAGTCCGCACCGACCAGCGATCCCCGCACACTAACACTACGCACACCATGGACAATTTGACACTTAGACCAAGTCAATTAACCTACAATCCTGCACGTCTTTGGAGTGTGTGTTGGGCACTGAAGATCTCGGAGAAAACCCACGCAGGTCACGGGGAAAACGTACAAACTCCGTACAGACAGCACCGGAGGTCAGCATCGAACCCGGATCTCTGGCACTGTAATGGGGCTGTCCCACTGTACGAGTTAATTCAAGAGTTCTCCCGAGTTTCCTCTGATTCGAACTTCGGAGAATTACGGTAATGGCCGCTCGTAGGTACTCGGGGCTCTCGAGGACATTTTTCAACATGTTGCAAAATCTTCACATGTCTTCCCGAGCTTACCATGTTTCCCGAGTACCTGCCGTTAGCGTTACGAGTCGCTAAGAGACGTCCCCGAGCTCCGACGTACCCGCTACGTACATTCTACGTGCTTCCACGAGTTTGATTTTTTTTTTAAACTCGGGAGAGCTCTTGGGTGAACTCGTACAGTGGGACAGGGCCATTAGGCTGCAACTCTACCGTTGTGCCACCGTGCCGCCCAATGTCAGAACCCTTTTTATCAAGTTGGAAATGTCTTACACTGGACGGGATAGGCATAAGGTGAGAGGGGGAAAGTTGATTGGAGAAGTGCGGGGCAATGTTTTTTTAACATGGGTGTGTGGAACACGCTGCCAGAAGTGGTGGTGAAGGCAGAGAGGATGGTGGTGTTTAATGCAGCTGGGGACATGGAGTGCAGGGAATGGATCACATGCAGGCAGGTGAGATCAGTTTAACTTAGAGCCATGTTCAGCACAGACACGTGGGCCGAAGGGCCAGTTCCTGTGCTGTTCTAGGTTGTATAATGTTCTAATCAACCCTTCTTTGATCAGGCATGTATTTCCCCCACACATCTTCTTTAAACTATGCCCCTTCTCACCTCAAACTTACGTCCTCTAGACTTCAACATTCCCACCCTGGAGAAAAGATCCGAATGTCAGCCCTCTTGATAATTACGCCTATCATAATCTTACACACTTCTATCTGATCATCCCTCAGCCACCAATGCTCTAGAGAAAACAAACCTAGTCTGTCCAAGGTAGTCAAAAATGCTGGAGAAACTCAGCAGGTGAGGCAGCATCTATGGATTCCAGCATTTTTGTCGACCTTCGATTTTCCAGCATCTGCAGTTCCTTCTTAAACACTAGTCTGTCCAATCCCTTCCCCTGGCTAATGCCCTCTAATCCAAGCAGCATTCTTGTGAACCCTTTTTCTGCACCCTCTCCAAAGCCTCCACAACCTTCCAAACAGAACCAGCCTAATGTGCCTTGTATATTGGCTAGCAAACTTTACAAATCCTCCCCCTTCTGTCGTGGGGTGGACTGAGATCGACCCTCCTCCCACCCCCCTCCCACCCCCCCCAATCTTTGCACATCCCCCAAGCCTTTCCACTCATCACCTTAATTTCATGTTTCATATAATTTGTGTTTTTTGGCTGTTGGCAGATCAATTTCCCTCCTCGGATAAATAAAGTTCTATCGTATCGTATAAAAACAAACAATAATAGCGTGAATAATCGTGATCCCCTTCTGCACCTTCTCCAAAGCCTCCACGTCCTACCTGTAATGGGCCGACCAGAACTGCACACTATACTCCTGATGTGGCCCGACCAATGTCCTGACTAAAGGGCCTGTCCCACTTAGGCATTTTTTTTCGGCGACTGCCGGCGATTGTCACAGTCGTAGCAGGTCACCGAAAAAGCGGCGACTGGACCCCCCTCTACAACAATGTCTACGACTAGCTACGACAACCTACCACCTAGTCAACGTCAAACTACGTCAAGCTACCGACAACTGGCGACCTATTAGGACGTCCACTTATGACCACACTGGTGACAACCTACGACAACCGAGGTCAACCTACGTCCACCCGCGACAAGCTACGACAAGCAACGACCCTGTCGGCGACAACTGAAGACAATTCAGTCGCCGGTACCTGTCGCCAGTTGGTGTAGGTAGTTGCCAATGGAATTCACCGAAGTCAACACCGGCGACAACCAACGTCACCTGGCGACAACCTGCGTCATCCTGGCGACAACCTACATCAGCACCTACAACAGGAGGAGACAAGCAACGACAAGCCCACAGTCGCCGAAATGTTTTCAACATTTTAAAATCCAGTGGCGACCAGAAAAACGTTACGACTCTTTAGGTGACTTGAGGAGACTACTCACGACCATACAGGCGTCACCCCGCAACCATGTGAAAACAGCTTAGTTGCCTGTAGTCGCCGAAAAAAATTGCCTAAGTGGGACAGGGGCTTAAAACTTCCTGACTCTTCTACTCAATGCCTCGACCCTTGAACATACCATGTGTCTTCTTTACCATTCTATCTACTTGCATGACCACTTCCAAGGAGCCATGGACTTGGACACTGAGATCACTTTGTACATCAATGGTGTCGAGGGTTCGGGAGGGGGGTGAACAATGCACAAAGGAGGACTCTACTTGGGGGGGGGGGGTAGACTTCCGTGAGGAGTGGGGGGGGGGAGAACAAAGGGGGACCTGGAGCGGGATACTTTGTAAGCGCTCTTTAAGTGGTGACTATTTGTATACCTTGGGTACGCAAGCAAAGAATTTCACTGTGACTTGTCACACGTGTCAATAAAGCATTCAATTGAATTCAAATTATTAATTGCACAGTTTCCCCATACATTCGACCACCTCCTTAGCCTCCAATGCTCTAGAGAAAACAAACCTGGTCTGTCCAAGGTAGACAAAAATGCTGGAGAAACTCAGATGCTGGAGGCAGCATCTATGGATTCCAGCATTTTCGTCGACCTTCGATTTTCCAGCATCTGCAGTTCCTTCTTAAACACTAGTCTGTCCAATCCCTTCCCCTGGCTAATGCCCTCTAATCCAAGCAGCATTCTTGTGAACCCTTTTTCTGCACCCTCTCCAAAGCCTCCACAACCTTCCAAACAGAACCAGCCTAATGTGCCTTGTATATTGGCGAGCAAACTTTACAAATCCTCCCCCTTCTGTCGTGGGGTAGACTGAGACCGACCCTCCTCCCCCGCCCCCCCCCAATCATTGCACATCCCCCAAACCTTTCCACTCATCATTTTAATTTCATGTTTCATATAATTTGTGTTTTTTGGCTGTTGGCAGATCAATTTCCCTCCTGGGATAAATAAAGTTCTATCGTATCGTATAAAAACAAACAACAATAGCGTGAATAATCGTGATCCCCTTCTGCACCTTCTCCAAAGCCTCCACGTCCTTCCTGTAATGGGCCGATCAGGACTGCACACTATACTCCTGATGTGGCCCGACCAAAGTCCTGACTAAAGGGCCTGTACCACAGGCGATTTTTTCCGGCGACTGCCGGCAACTGTTACAATCGTAGCAGGTCTCCGAAAAATCGGCGACTGGACCCTCCCCCTACAACAATGTCTACGACTAGCTAAGACAACCTACCATCTAGTCGACGTCAAGCTACCGACAACCGGCGACCCATTAGGACGTCCACCTACGACCATACCTACGACAACCTACGACAACCAAAGTCTACCTACGTCCACCCGCGACAATCTACAACAAACTACGACCCTGTCGGCGACAACTGAAGACAATTCAGTCGCCGGTACCTGTTGCCGGTTGACGTAGGTAGTCGCCAATGGAATTCACCGAAGTCAACACCGGCGACAACCAATGTCACCTGGCGACAACCTGCGTCATCCTGGCGACAACCTACGATAGCACCTACCACAAGGAAAGACAAGCTACGTGAAGCCCACAGTCGCCGAAATGTTTTGAACCATTCAAAATCCAGCGGCGACCAGAAAAATGTTACGACTCTTTAGGCGACTTGAGGAGACTACTCACGACCATACAGGCGCCTGTAGTCGCCAAAACAAAATCGCCTAAGTGGGACAGGGGCTTAAAACTTCCTGACTCTTCTGCTCAATGCCTCGACCCTTGAACATACCATGTGCCTTCTTGACCATCCTATCTACTTGCGTGGCCACTTCCTAGGTGCCATGGACTTGGACACTGAGATCACTTTGTACATCAATGGTGTCAAGGGTTTGGGAGGTGGAAGAACAATGGACAAAGGAGGACTCGACTTGGGAGGGTGGTAGAATTCCGTGAGGAGTGGGATGGGGAGGGAACAAAGGGGGACCTGGCATGGGATACTTTGTATGTGCTCTTTAAGTGGTGACTATTTGTATACCTTGGGTACGCAAGCAAAGAATTTCACTGTGACTTGTCACATGTGTCAATAAAGCATTCAATTCAATTCAAATCATTAATTGCACAGTTCCCCCGTACATTCGACCACCTCCTTCTTCTTGCGTTTGAGGCAGCAGAAGTCCACAACAGGGTGATGCCATCCGGTTCGACATCCGTAGGTGCCCGCCCTAAAAAGGGCGCATGCTCCAGGTTGGCGCCAGGCTGCTGCTGTCTCTGTTTGTTGTCGTTCGCCCGGCTGAGGTCAGTTGACAGGGCTCACCACGGGGAGGTCGACAACATGAGCCCCATTCGACCATCCAAAGTGCAACATCTCACACTTGTTCGGATTAAACTCCATCTGCCATTTCTCCACCCATTTCTGTAGCTGATCTATATCCCGCCATATACCTTGACAGCCTTCCTCACTGTCCGCGACTCCACCCATTTTGGTGTCATGTCAGAGTGTTATACAGCGTGAAAACAGGCCCTTTGGCCCAACTTGGCTATGCCGACAAGCATGCCCCATCTACACGAGTCCCATCTCCCAGTGTTTGGCCCATGTCCCTCACAACTTTTTCTACGCATCTGTCCAAATGTTTCTTAAACATTTGAAACCTGCATCAACTATCTCCTCCACCACCCTTTGTGTGAAAAAGTTGTCCCTCAGAATCCTTTTAAATCTTTCCCCCCTCATCTTAAACCAATGTCCTCTGGTTCTTGATTCTCCCAACCATATACAGTGCATTCAGAAGGTATTCAGAACCCTTCACTTTTCCCACATTTTGTTTCGTTGCAGCCTTATTCTAAAATGGATAAAATTCTTTTTTTTTTAAATCATAAATCTACACACAATGCCCCATAATAACAAAGTGAAAACAGGTGTTTAGAAATTTTTGCAAAGTAACATAAAGCTTTATTCAATGCCAATTTTATACCTTTAATAAATAAACTTAATACAATGATTAAATTTTGGAAAACCCTTTATCATTAATAGGTAGAATAAATGCTATAAAAATGATCTTTCTACCACAGTTATTATACCTATTTCAGTCTATACCAGTATATGTACCAAAATATTTTTTTTCTAAATTAAACTCTAATATTACTAATTTTGTTTGGGATTATAAATCACATAGAATTAAAAAAGAACACTTATGTAAACCAAAAGATGTCGGGGGACTTTCACTCCCGAATTTTCTGTATTACTATTGGGCAATACATATTAAGAATATAATTTACTGGTTGGATAGTTCTACCCAACAGACAGAATGGATAAAAATGGAGAAAAAGGATTGTTTCCCATGTAATATAGGAACGATCCTCTTCTCCTTGAAAAAAATGAACAATACAATATATAAGAAGAACCCAATTATACAGGATACAATAAGAATATGGAAACAAATAAAATTATCATTAAAATTAAGAAACCTATCATTGTTAACACCGATAGCGAATAATCCTTTATTTAAACCATCTCTTATGGACAAAATATATAATCAATGGGAAAGTTTAGGAATTAAAAGGATCGGGGATATGTATGAAATGGGAGATTTACTATCATTTCAACAATTACAATTTAAATTTAAATTGAAAAACAATAATTATTATTTCAACTGGGAGAGAATTTTATTTTATGGATTAAGTTACTATATAACAAACCTACAGCTAGAATACTAACTAATAACATATTATCCTCGAAATTTCAACTATCAAGGGGAAATAGACAAGGATGCTCATTATCACCACAGCTGTTTGCTCTCATTATTGAACCGCTAGCAGAAAAAATTAGAATACACCCTGATATTCATGGATATAATACTAAAGACTCATATAATAAAATATCTTTATACGCGGATGATATATTACTGTATATTACAAAACCTCAAATCACTATACCAAATATATTAAATTTAATTGAAGACTTTGGATCTTTCTCTGGATATAGAATAAATTGGAATAAAAGTGAAATTATGTCAATAAAACCGAAAGATTCAACACATCTTTTAAAATTCCCTTTTAAAATAGCTACAGAAAAATTTAAATATTTGGGAATCGAAATTACCAGAACATATCAAGGTATGTTCAGGGCAAATTTTGACCCCCTACTTAATAAATTAAATACACTAATTAAATTCTGGAAAACGCTCCCGATGTCTTTAATAGGCCGAATAAACGCAATAAAAATGATCTTTTTACCACAAATTTTATACCTATTTCAATCAATTCCTATATACTTACCTAAGAAGTTTTTTTAAAAACTCGACTCAGATATCACTAATTTTATATGGGACTATAAATCACATAGAATACAAAAAACTCATCTGAATAAACCTAAAGTATTGGGGGGTTTAGCACTACCTAATTTTATGTATTATTATTGGTCAGTAAATATTAAAAACATGATTCAACTGATGGATAACTCCGCCCAGCAAGTAGACTGGATTGTAATGGAGAAAGAGGATTGCTCCTCTAGAAACATTGGAGCGATCCTCCTCTCTCCAATGAAACTGAATAACATAAATTATAATAAGAACCCAATTATTCATAGTACAATCCGTATTTGGAAACAAATAAAACAAAATTTAAAATTAAGAAATTTATCACTTTTATTATCTATAGTCAATAACCCTTCGTTTAGTCCTTCTATTATACATAAAGCTTATACACAATGGGATAGACTAGGAAGTAAAACGCTTGGTGACTTGTATGAAACTGGAAAATTACTTTCATTTCAACAATTACAAATAAAATATAAACTCGGAAATAATCAATATTTTAAATATTTTCAAATATGCGACTATTTGAAAAAATATACAAAAGATCATTATAATAACCCAGTAGATGTATTGGACGAGGCAATGCAGATAAAAGCGGAATCAGCAAACTTAATATCATATTTGTATAATATTATTTTAAATGTACAAATACCACCTACGGAGGGTATCAGAAGAGACTGGGAACAAGAGTTAGCTATTAAAATTTCAAAGGAAAGTTGGAATGAATACTTATTAAACGTGCATAAATGCTCGATTAATGTAAGACACACTTTAATACAATTTAAAATTTTACATAGATTATATTATTCGAAAACTAAAATTCATAAAATTTTCCCAAATGTATCATCTATTTGTGATAAATGTCAATCCCAAGAAGCTACTATAGCGCACTCATTCGTCTTCTGTACAAAAATTCAAAAATTTTGGAATGAAATTTTTGAAATCTTTACAAAGTTATTTAAAACAAGACTGATACCCAAAGCAGAATGGATTATCTTCGGAATAACGGAAGATGATCCAGAACTAAATGTGTTTCAAAAGAAGTTAATGGACTATGGGTTAATAACTGGAAAAAAGCGAATTCTAAAATTTTGGAAGAAGGCTCCAATACCAACTATAAATATGTGGATTTCAAATATGTTTGAAACATTACACCTAGAAGAGATAAGACTCCTCCTAGCAGGTAAACCAGATCACTTCCACCTGACGTGGTCTGCATTTATAGAATTATTACAAACATAGGGTGCAAAAGTACTTTAAAAAAAATAAAAAATTGAGGTCAGGTAAGGGGGGATGATAGTTGAAGAGTTGGTATGTCCTATTTACGTAATGCTCAAAAAAATATTTGTTTTTCTTTCTTTTTTCCTCTCTCTCTTTCTCTTTTTTTTCCTAGGGCCTATTTCTTAACTCTTTTTCTTTTGTTTTTAATTTCGCTCTTATAGGGTCTTCGTCCTTTTTTGTTGTTACATTTTCTACACTTTTCTACACTTTCAATTTTTCCTTCACTTTCTTCTTTCTTTCAATCTTTTCTTTTTCTAGTGTAAAAAAATAAATAAAGGGAGTACATTAATTGTAAGAAGATATAAATGACGAGTATTACGTATGTGGTTGTAATGTAATGTACTTCTAATAAATAAAAATAAAAAAAATAAAAAATAAAAAAAAAAGAATGGATAAAAATGGAGAAAGAGGATTATTTCCCTTGTAATATAGGAACGATCCTCTTCTCCCTGAAAAAAATGAACAATACAATATATAAGAAGAACCCAATTATACAGGATACAATAAGAATATGGAAACAAATAAAATTATCCTTAAAATTAAGAAACCTATCATTGTTAACACCAATAGCGAATAATCCTTTATTTAAACCATCTCTTATGGACAAAATATATAATCAATGGGAAAGTTTAGGAATTAAAAGGATCGGGGATATGTATGAAATGGGAGATTTACCATCATTTCAACAATTACAATTTAAATTTAAATTGAAAAACAATAATTATTTTAAATATTTTCAGATTTGCAATTTCTTGAAGACATACATACAAGGATATCAAAAAATAATTCCTGATTTATTGGAAGTAGTAATGAATATTAAAGCTGATACACAAAAATTAATATCATATTTATATAATAGTATTTTAAATATAGATTTACCAGCGACAGAGGTAATTAGAGAAGAGTGGGAACGGGAATTACTGTTAAAATTACAAAGGTTACATAGGAAAAGTATTTGACATATTCACAAATGTTCGATTAATGCAAGACATAATTTAATACAATTTAAAATTTTACATAGATTCTATTACTCAAAAACAAGATTAAATAAATGTTACCCAAATATATCCCCCACTTGCGATAAATGTTTAACCCAAGATGCAACTATAACACACTCTTTTGTTTCCTGTATAAAACTTTATAGATTTTGGAGTGATATTTTCAAAATATTCACAAAATTATTTAAGAAAAAAAAGTGGAACCTAATAATGAATTGATTATATTTGGGGTAATGGAAGATGGGAATAAATTGAATCCATCTCAAAAATTATTTTTTAATTATGGTTTAATAACAGCAAAAAATACTTAAATTTTGGAAAAATACACCAATACCAACGCTCAAAATGTGGATTGCAAGTATGTTGGACACTGCACATCTTGAGGAAATGCGATTCCTCCTAATAGATAAATTTGACCAATTCACGAGTTGGTCTCCATTTGTCGTCTTTTTGGAATCATATGGTGCAACACAATTGTAAAAGCTAACTCGTGACTGGGCGAGGGATGGTCAAGTTATAAATAAGATCTCCTTACTTCTTTTTTCTTCTCTTTTCTTCTTTTATTCTCTTTTTCCTATTTTCTATTCTTTAACTTTCTTCTTTCACTTTCTATTTTTCTTTTTCACACACTATATATCTCACACTTTTCTATACTTCATTATCTAACTTCTTTTTCTTCTTTATTATAAATTTAAAAAAAGAAGCTGTACATAAAATGTATTATGAAAATATGATTGTATACAATTGTACTTCTAATAAAATTAAAATATATATTTTTTTAAATTAAAAAATAATAATTTAAAAGAAATAAGTGAAATATCATATTTGCATAAGTATTCAGACCCTTTACTCAGTACTTTGTTGAGACACCTTTTGCATCGATTACAGCCTCAAGTCTTCTTGGGTATGACGCTACAAGCTTGGCACACCTGTATTTGGGTAATTGCTCCCATTCTGCTCCGCAGATCCTCTAAAACTATGTCAGGTTGGATGGGGAGCGTACTCTGTGTATTGTATGCAAAAACAAAGAATTT
>JAXLNO010001684.1:10000-12500 GCA_038087875.1 Malacoraja senta
TTATCTATGATTGAAGGTTTAAACGATGGGTTATTGACTATTGGTATTAAGAGAGATAGGTTTCTTAATTTTAGATTCTGTTTTATTTGCTTCCATGTTCTAATAGTGCTATATATAATTGGATTTTTATTATAATTTTTATTATTCAAGTTTATTGGAGAGAGAATAATCGCTCCTATATTATTCGGGGAGCAATCCCCTTTTTCCATTATAATCCAGTCCACCTGCTGGGCAGAATTGTCCAGCAGGTGAATCATATTTTTAATATTTACTGCCCAGTTATAATACATAAAGTTAGGGAGCGCTAGACCCCCCAACTCTTTTCGTTTGTTAAGGTGTGTTCTTTGTATTCTGTGGGATTTGTAATCCCATATAAAATTTGTAATGTCTGAGTCCAGTTTTTTGAAAAACTTTTTTGGGAGATATATAGGTATTGATTGAAATAGGTAAAGGATTTGTGGTAAGAAAATCATTTTTATAGCATTTATCCTACCTATTAAGGACATCGGAAGTGTTTTCCAAAATTTAATCAGATTATTTAATTTCTTAAGTAGGGGATTATAATTAGCTTTAAACATATCATGGTAATTTCTAGTAATCTCAATTCCTAAATATTTGAATTTTTCCATAGCTATTTTAAAAGGGAATTTCCTGAGATGTGTTGAATCTTTTGGTTTAATCGACATAATTTCACTTTTGTTCCAATTTATTCTATATCCTGAAAAGGATCCAAAGTCCTCAATTAAGTTTAATATATTTGGTATACTAATTTGTGGTTTTGTGATGTACAGTAGTACATCATCAGCATATAGGGATAGTTTGTTGTTTGAATATTTTGTGTTATAACCGTGAATATTCGAGTGTGTTCTTATTTTTTCAGCAAGGGGTTCAATTACCAAAGCAAATAACAGCGGTGATAGTGAGCATCCTTGTCTGTTGCCCCTAGATAATTCGAATTTTGAAGATAATATATTATTAGTTAGTATTCTAGCCGTAGGTTTGTTATATAGTAGTTTTATCCATGCAATAAAGTTTTCTCCCAATTGGAATTTTTGCAATACTTTGATCATATAGTCCCATTCTACTTGATCAAACGCTTTTTCTGCGTCCAGTGAGATGATAGCTAACTCTTGGTCATAAGATTTATGTGAATGCATTATGTTAAGCAAACGTCTCAAATTATTAAATGAGTGTCTCTTAGGTATAAATCCTGTTTGATCCTCATGTATTAGTCTACTAACATACTTGCTTAATCTATTGGCTAATGTTTTTGCTATTATTTTCTGATCCGTATTTAACAAAGCAATAGCTCTATATGATCCTGGTTCTTCTATATTTTTATCTTTTTTAAGTATTAATATGATCGTTGATTCCGCTAGTGTTTCAGGTAGGTTTTGCTCTTTATAAGCATATGTATACATTTTTTGTAATCGTGGAGTAACTATATCATAAAAAGATTTATAAAATTCATTACTGAATCCGTCTGGTCCTGGTGTTTTTCCATTTTTTAGTGTTTTTATTGTGTCTTCTATCTCCTTAGAAGTAATTTGTGCTCCCAGTTCCTCTTGTTCCCTGCGTTCTAATTGTGGTAGATTACAATTATCTAAAAATTCTGAGATTTTATTATTGTCTATTGACGTTTTAGATGTGTATAGATTCTGGTAAAATTGAGCAAATCTTTTATTAATATCCTTGGGTAGTGTTAATACTTCCCCTCTATCTGATTTAATCTTTAATATTGCATTCTCTTTTTCCCGTTTTTTAAGTTGTCGTGCTAGAAGTTTGTGGGGTTTGTCCCCGAATTCGAAGTGTTCTTGTTTTGTGATTTGAAATAATGTTATAACTTTCTCTGACAGTAATTTATTTAACTGAAATTTCAGTAGTAGTATTTTATTATGTTTATCCATAGTTGGGTCTTTAGCATTATCTATATCTAACTGTTTTATTTGATCTTCTAAGTGTCTTTGTTCATTCTTATTCTTTTTATTTTGATAAGCTTGAAATGAAATAATGACTCCTCTTATAAATGCTTTGAAGGATTCCCATAATAACGTGGGGGATATCTCTGGTGTATCATTTAACTCAAAAAATAGATCCATCTGTTTTTTTAGATAGATACTCCCTTGAGGGTCTTTTAAAATTTGTGAGTTAAACCTCCAGAACGGTTTATTCATAGACATTCCTTCTAGTTTTAGAACAAAAGTTAACGGAGAATGATCTGAGATCGCATTAATATGATATTTAGGATTCAAAGATTGCGAAATTAATTTTGTATCCACTAGAAAATAGTCTATCCGTGAATATGTTTTATGCACCATTGAATAAAACGAGTAATCCCTTCCCGTCGGGTTTGCAATCCTCCATACATCTGTTATATTTGTGTTTTCCATATATGTGTGTAAGAGTTCACTGGTTTTAGATTTCATCTGACCTTTTTGTTTTTGCATCGATTTATCTAAATAAGGATCTAAAACACAATTAAAATCTCCTCCGATTATAA
>JAXLNO010001685.1:0-28108 GCA_038087875.1 Malacoraja senta
ACTAAACAACAAGCAGATCATCCTGCAGTGATGATGTTAAAGAAGAAATATCAGGATGTTATGCTTGCCTTCATTGGTCAGTGCGCTGAGTATAAGAGTCAGCAAGTCTTGGCACAGCTTTATAGATCTTTGGTCTGGCCACATTTGGAGTATTGCGTACAGTTTGATCGCCCATTACAGGAAGGATGCGGAGGCTTTGGAGGTGCAGAGGTTTACCAGACTGATGCCTGGATTAGAGGGGAATTAGCTACAGAGAGTTGGGGTAAACTTGCGTTGTTTTCTCTCAAATACCAGAGGTTAGGGGGAGCCCTGATAGTATAGAAAACTACGAGAGGAATGGACAGGTTCCGATTGTCTACCCTATCTCCCAGGGTGGAGATGTCACTGGATGGCACGGCTTCAAGGGGAGAGGAGCAAAGTTTAAAGGAGTTATCCAGGACATGTTTTTTTTGTAAAATACACACAGAGGGTGGTGGACGCTTGGAGCAGGCTGCAGGGTGGTGGTGGAGGCAGGGTACAATAGTGGTACAGTCACTCTCAGACTAATAGGCCAGTTACATAAATTCACACTTATATAAACAATTCACAATAGATAAAACAATAGACAATAGCTGCAGGAGTAGGCCATTCGGCCCTTCGAGCCAGTACTGCCATTCCCTGTGATCATGGCTGATCATCCACAATCAGTACCCTGTTCCTGCCTTCTCCCCATATCCCTTGACTCAGCTATCTTTAAGAACTCCATCCAACTCTCTCTTGAAAGCATCCAGAGAATTGGCCTCCACTACCTTCTGAGGCAGAGAATTCCACAGATTCACAACTCTCTGGGTGAAAAAGTTTTTCCTCATCTCAGTTCTAAATGGCCAACCCCTTATTCTTAATGGAGTGCAGGAAGGAACTGCAGATGTTGGTTTAAACCGAAGATAGACACAAAATAGCCCATCCGCTCCATTCTCTCAGCATATTACAGTCCTTCCATCCCGGGAATTAACCTTGTAAACCAACGCTGCACTCCCTCAATAGCAAGAATGTCCTTCTGCAAATTGGGGGACCAAAACTGCAAACAATACTCCAGGTGTGGTCTCACTAGGGTCCTGTACAACTGCAGAAGGACCTCTTTGCTGCTATACTCAACTCCTCTTGTTATGAAGGCCAACATGCCATTCGCTTTCTTCACTGCCTGCTGTACCTGCATGCTTACTTTCAGTGACTGATGAACAAGGACCCCCAGATCCCATTGCACTTACCCTTTTCCCAACTTGACTCCATTTAGATAATAATCTGCCTTCCTGTTTTTTCCACCAAAGTGGATAACCTCACATTTATCCACATTAAACTGCATCTGCCATGCATCTGCCCACTCACCCAACCTGTGCAAGTCACCCTGCATCCTCATAGCATCCTCCTCACAGTTCACACTGCCACCCAGCTTTGTGCCATCTGCAAATTTGCTAATGTTACTTTTAATCCCTTCGTCCAAATCATTAATATATATTGTAAATAGCTCCGGTCCCAGCACCGAGCCTTGCAGTACCCCACTAGTCACTGCCTGCTATTCTGAAAGGGACCCGTTAATCCCTACCCTTTGTTTCCTGTCTGCCAACCACTTCTCTATCCATGTCAGCACTCTACCCCCAATACCATGTGCCCTAATTTTGCCCACTAATCTCCTATGTGGGACCTTATCAACTGCTTTCTGAAAGTCCAGGTACACTACATCCACTGGCTCTCCCTTGCCCATTATCCTAGTTACATCCACAAAACATTCCAGAAGATTAGTCAAGCGTGAGTTTCCCTTCGTAAATCCATGCTGACTCGGACCGATCCTGCGACTGCTATCCAATTATAAAAGATTACACCTTTTATAATTGACTCCAGCATCTTCCCCACCACCAATGTCAGGCTAACGGGTCTATAATTCCCTATTTTCTATCTGCTGCCTTTCTTAAAGAGTGGGATAACATTAGCTACCCTCCAATCCACAGGAACTGATCCTGAATCTATAGAACATCCTGTTTCCACAATGACCTGTGTTATTGCCAGGGGAGGATGGCCAGGGCTTCACGGATATAAAAGCAATACCCGGGCTCGCTGCTCCTCCAGTTTCAGCCACTGTTGGTGCGACACTGGGAAGGTGAGTGAGACCGAGGGAGGCGGTGTAGAGCAAATCCTGCCTGAGATGCTGACATCTCCCTCAAGGGGCACCAGTGAGCCCTTCATCACCAGATGCTGCACTGTCTGGTTGACACGGCTGTCGTTGCGGCTCAGGTTGTAGCCCCAGGGGGCAGCACTTTCTTCAGGGCGCCGCCATCAACCCCTCGGTCACCCTGAGGCTCCCTCCCCTCTCACCAGCTGCCACTTGTCCCACACTGTTGCATTGTCTGCGCCCCCCTCCCTCCCCAACATCATCGACGTACTCCACCTTAGAAGATGTCGGTGACTTGGGGATGAAGGAGGTGTTGTGGGGAGGTCGGTGCGACGGCTGATGGTGGCCCAATCCGCGGACGATGAGCATAAGGTGGGGAGGGGAAGGCAATGGGGACGGGCCTGGGGGGGGGGGGCACTCTAGTTTAGAATCCTCTGCACAGGGGATAAGCCTACGTTTGTTTGTTTGTTTGTTTGTTCCGGTGAAGGCGCTGTGCACACGGCACCCACACAACCGTCGCTTGTCTTTTTTCTTTTTTTTTCACTTTTAATTTAATTTAAATTTGAAGTTTTCATGTACTTTGTTGTGTGTTATGACTGTTGGCAGACCAATTTGCCTCCAGGGATGAATAAAGCTGTATCGTATCGTACGGCAGGAGACGGAGCGAGTGGCAAAGTGGCAGCTGGCGAGAAGTGACTGAGTTGGTGGTGGCGGCCGCCTAAAGAAAGCGCTGTCCCCAGGGGCGACAACGTGAATCGTAAAACAGTCGTGTCAACCAGAGTGCAGCATCTGGTGAAGAAGGAGCTCACTGGTGCAGATCACCACCAACGCCTAGTTTGAAGATGAAACAACCCTAGTGGAGTCAAGGGATATGGGGTGAAGGCAGGCACGGGTTATTGATAGGGGACAATCAGCCATGATCACAATGAATGGCGGTGCTGGCTCGAAGGGCCGAATGGCCTCCTCCTGCACCTATTTTCTATGTTTCTATGACCCAAAGGGCTGGAGTGATTCAACGGCCTGAATCAGTCTGAAGGAGGGTCCCGCCCGACCCGCATTGTCACCTATCCATGATCTCCAGAGAAGCTGCCTGACCTACAGAGTTACTCCAGCATTTTGCGATGATTTGTGTATTACCAGCATCTGCAGTTCTTTGTGTCTACCTAGTTTTAAGATGATTCCGACGTGCATAAAATCTGATTTACGTAAGGGATTATGGAACCTAACCCTAACGCAAGTGAGAGAATGTCTGTACTTGAGACATTTAGATGGATTCACATGGATATGCAGGGAATGGAGGGATATTGAACATGTGCAGGCAGAGGGCATTAGATGAACTTGGCATCATGTTTGCCAGATATTGCGGGCCGAAGGGCCTGTTCCTGTGCTAGGAAGAGCTCCACTCTGCCTTTTGAAAGCAGCATTTGCAACCACTGGAGAGAGCTCATGATCATAAATCATAGGAGCAGAATTAGGCCATTCGGCCCATCGAGTTTACTCCGCCATTCAATCATAGCTGATCAATCTCTCCCCCTCAACTCCATTCTCCTGCCTTCTCCCTTTAACACCTAATACATTACTAATCAAGAACCTGTCAATCTCCGCTTTAAAAATACCCAATGACTTAGCCTCCACAGCCGTCTGTGGCAATGAATTCCACACACTCTGACTAAAGAAATTCTTTCTGATCTCCTTCCGAAAGGAACGTCCCTTTATTCTGAGGCTTTGGCCTCTGGCCCAATACTCCCGCATCAGTGGAAACATCCTCTGCACATCCGCTCTTTCCAGACCTTTCACTATTCGGTAAGTTTCAATGAGGTCCCCCCCTTATCCTTCTAAACACCAGTGTCGTCAAACGTTTATCATCCTTAACTCAATCAACCCCAGGATCATTCTCATGAACCTCCTCTGGACCCTCTCCAACACCAGTACATCCTTCCTCAGATAAGAGGCGGCTCCTAACGGCAGCAGCTCGACTGCAGTCCATCTGTCTTTTTTTTAATTTTTGTCTCGTTAAATGTATGTTTTTGATTCTAGTTTATATTATTTTTTAGCTGTGTATAACCGTTTAATCTCTTCCCTGTACGGGGACCCGACTTTTTCCTTGTCGGGTGTCCGATGTCGTTGGGCCTAACATCGTGGAGCCGGCGGTGGCCTCCAACGGGTACCAACCCGAGGGCTCCAGGAGCGGGAAGAGCTGTGGTGGCGCGTGGCTGCAACCCGACTTCGGAGCTTCGATGGACAGGAACATCAGGAGCTCGCAGGTCCCTGGTGGGAGACAGCTTTTCTGAGCTCCCGCAACGGCAACTTCTCCCGCCGGAATTGCGGGGTTTAAATGACTCGGAGCGGGGCCTAACATCGCCCGATTTCTGAATCCTCTCCTCATTGGGAAACACCTTTATTCCTACTACCAAATGTCATGACTCCACACCTTGCTATGTGTATTCCATCTGCCACTTCTCTGCCCACTCTCCCAACCTGTCCAAGTCCTTCTGCAGAGTCCCTGCTTTCTCTACCAGGCTCTCCACCTATCTTCATATCATCTGCAAACTTGTCCACAAAGCCTTCAATCCCCTCGTCCTAATCATTGATATGCAATGTGAAGAGCAGCGACCCCTGCTAGTCACTGGCAACCAACCAGAAAGAGCCCCCTTTATTCCCACTCTTTGATCTGCCATTCAGCCAACCTTCTATCCATGCTGGTATCTCCCCTCCAATACCATATCTTCTTTAGCAGCCTCACTTGTGGCACCTTCTCAAAGAAGGCCTTCAGAAAATCCAGGTGAACAACATTCATAGACTCTCCATTGTCTATCCCGATATTCTCTTCCTCGAAGAATTCCAATAGATTTCAGGCTAGAGCTCTCCACTTCACAAAACCATGCTGACTTTGGCCTATTTTATCATGTGCTTCTAAGTATTCAGAAACCTCATCCTTAATAGTGGACTCTATAATCTTACCAGCTACTGAAGTCAGGCTAACCAGCCTATAGTTTCCTCTTTTCCTTTGTTCACTTCTTGGACAGTGGAGTAACATTTGCAATTTTCCAATCCTCTGAGATCACCCCTGACTCTAGTGATTTGTTGCAAGATCCCAATCTCTATAGCTACCTCTTTTAGAACCTTGGGGTCCATGTGGTCCAAGTAACATCCACCTTCAGACCTTTCAGAGTCCCAAGCACCTTCTCCTTAGTAATAGCATCTCCACCAACTTCTGCCCCCGGACTCTTTTTAGTTTAGAGATACAGCGCAGAAACCGGCCCTCCTGCCCATCGAGCCTGCACCGACCTGCAATCCACGCACACTTACATTATCCTGCACACTAGGGACAATTTACAATTTTACCAAAGCCAATTAGCCTACAAACCTGTACGTCTTTGGAGTGTAGGACGAAACCGGATATCATCCCATACTCCAAAGACATACAGGTATGAAGGTTATGAAGGTTAATTGGCTTGGTGTATGTGTAAATTGTCCCTAGTGTGTGTAGGATAGTGTAGTGTACCGGGATTGCTGGTCGGTGCCGACTGGGTGGGTCAAAGGGCCAGTTTCTGCGCTGCATCTCGAAACTCAACTAAACTCAAAGACTGATGCATCATCTGCTATTTCTTTACGTGGGTTAACACTGCAGCCCCGTAAATACACTCAGGAATAGTAGAACCGAGAGGCTCTTCAGCGTTTGAGCAGTGGGATATTCACAATAAACTACTTCTGTACAGTTCAATCAATCAGACCACATAGAAAGGACTGACTTTCCCACCCACTATTACATGGCAGGACATTCCTGTCTCTCGAGAAAATCTAAATCCATGACAGCCATCATCCTCAGAGCACAAACGTGAGAGAATGTGATTTCTGGAGAACCGTTCCCAATCACAGGGCAGTCCTGTGGATTGATGTGTAGTTACAGCTGCAGCAAACACGCACGCAGGGCCATGCAACAAACACGCAGGGCCATGCAACAAACACGCACGCAGGGCCATGCAATAAACACGCACGCAGGGCCGTGCAACAAACACGCAGGGCCATGCAGCAAACACGCAGGGCCATGCAACAAACACGCAGGGCCATGCAACAAACACGCAGGGCCATGCAGCAAACACGCAAGGCCATGCAACAAACACGCAGGGCCGTGCAGCAAACACGCAGGGCGATGCAACAAACACGCAGGCCTGGCTGCAGCAAACACACACGCAGGGCCGTGCAACACACATGCAGGGCCATGCAGCAAACACAGAGGCCTGGCTGCAGCAAAGGTCGGCAGGTGACGAGGGCTCAGCTGCTCACGGTGGTCACGGTGCCAAAGCTCTTGCAGCATTCACACCAATGCTGCCTCGTTAGATGCATGGACCTGGGCTGAGGCCCTGCCCCAACGCTGAGGGATGAGACGTTAAAACCGAGATCTTCATCTTGAATGAATGAATGAATGAATGAATGCTTCATTGTCACCCTCAGTAAAACTCTTTGTTTTGCAGACCTTGGGTATCACATAATGGGCGCCAACAAAGTTTCCACGCCAGGTCCTCCTTTGTTCTAAGACATCTTCCCTAAGACATCAAGGCCACCACTGTAGCTCCATGGACTAGAGCAGATGATCTAATCCCAGTGCCTGAGCGACACAGAGACAATTTACCTACTCCTCTCTCCCATCTGGCAGAAGGTGCAAGGCCTGAAAACACACACCCCCAGAATCGGGAACAGTTCCTTCCTCACTGTGATCATCCAATGAGTCAGTCCTCCATATGATGGAATGTTGTCCCAATCTTCCAACCTACCTCATTGCAACCCTTGCACTTTTTTTTTTTAATTTTCCATTGTAAGTGCAATGATGTAACTCTCTATTCTGCACTCTGGTATTTCTCTCTTGGCATTACCTTGATTATACTCATGTACGATACAATTTGACTGGATAACACGCAAGCAAACTGCATCTCAGTACCCGTTGGCAATGATAAAGCAACACCATTACCAGTGGTACAGTTCACACAGCTCCAGCAACCCGGTTTATTCACAAGTACAGAGGTACAGTGGAAAGCTTTCAGCCCTGGTCTCTGGTCTGCACATATTACAAACCTCTTCCCAAGGTGGAAATGTCCAACTCGAGGTGGACAGAAGGACCAGAGGGGTGCGACCTGTAGAGGGAGCCGCTGAGCCGGCCCCTGCTCATCCCTCGAGGGCCAGAGAACCAGAGAGAGACAGTGACGGTGGACGCGGGAGCCAAGGGCCGCAAGAGAGGGAACCACGGTCTCACCTTCGGCACCCTCAAGGTCGGCTGCGGAAGGCGACCCCGGGGCACAAAGGCTGAAGGTGGCCGAGGAGA
Organism: Malacoraja senta; assembly: GCA_038087875.1. Classification (NCBI taxonomy): domain Eukaryota; kingdom Metazoa; phylum Chordata; class Chondrichthyes; order Rajiformes; family Rajidae; genus Malacoraja; species Malacoraja senta. The sequence continues at coordinate 7,467 of JAXLNO010001685.1, forward strand.
GGGACTTCGGCTCGATGGACAATGTGGATGGAGGCCCTGCAGCAGCCTGGGTCTCGCCTGGATCGGACCCAGCTCCAGGAGACCGAGGACTGGACATTGAAAATAGTGCCAAACGTGGCGACTCTTGCACGCACTCATTGGACTATTTCTGTGCAATTTGTATTATTTGGGGATTATGGGAGTAGTTAACATAAGAATTTCTCCGTACAACTGTACGTGTGATACTAATGAACCATTGATCCTAGCTCTGAGGGGGGAAGTTTAATGGCAAACTAGCGGGGCAAGTTTTTAAATTAATAGAGAGGAGTGCGGGCTTGAAACACAGTGGTGGAGGCAAATACAATAGCGACTTTCGGATAGGCACATGGAAATGCAGGGATAGAGGGCCATGGATCATGTACAGGCAGATTAGATCAGTTTAACGGCATCAAGTTCGACGCAAACATTAGTCAATGGTGCTTTGTTGTCACGTGTACCGTGAAATTCATTTTTGTAGACAGTTCAGTACGAGTATTACTGTATATTAGGGCTTAGCTACATCTTGGACAAGTATCTGAGATACAGTACAAGTGTATAGCAGCAGCACACTGAGACAGTACAGAGTCGACAGTTTTTGGCAGCATTTTCACGTCCCAGTTGTTGTAATGATTTTAACTGGAACACGTAAGAGGGAGCACATAACGCCTATTCTGGCCTCCCCCCACTGGCTGCCTGTGTACTTCAGAGTTCATTTTAAGATTCTTTTATTTGTTTTTAAATCTTTAAATGGTCTCGCCCCGCCTTACCTCTCTGAGCTGCTTCATCCCTACGCTCCTGCTCGGTGCCTCAGGTCAGCTGATCAGCTGCTCCTGGAGGTACCGAGGTCTATGCGGAAGCTCAGAGGGGATAGAGCCTTCTCTGTTGCTGCTCCGACATTATGGAACACTCTACCTTTGCACATTAGACAGGCCCCTTCACTGTCCATTTTCAAAGCTAGTCTTAAAACCCTTTTCTATTCCTTGGCTTTTGACCCTGCATGAGACTTTGTTCCTGTTTTAGTGTTTCTATTGTTTTTACTGTCTTTTAGTTCAAGTCAAGTCAAGTGAGTTTATTGTCATGTGTCCCTGGTAGGACAATGAAATTCTTGCTTTGCTTGAGCACAACAGAACATAGTAGGCATTTACTACAAGGCATTCTATAAATATATACACAATGGTCAATATACTGATAAAGTGCAAATAACAGTATTGGCTAATAAAGTTCAGTGTTATGTCCGAGTGTTAGTTCAGTAAGTGCAGGGATTTTGAGCTGCCCATGAAGGTTTGTTGTCCTGGTGGCGTTGCAGGTTCGGCCTGGCCAAGTGTGGCCATGGTGTCCTCCACTGCTGCAGGTCATGTCCGGTCCAAGTGTGGAGTGGCTCCTGGTCTTGTGAGACAAATGACCTGTTCCTGTGCTGCACTGCTCTCTGTTCTATTCCAGTGGCCATGTGAGCTTCTCCTTAGTGCTCCAGGTTCCGTCTGAAGCCCGATACGTTAATTGGCCCTGTATGCGGGTGAGTGGGAGAAGCTGGGAGAAGTTGCTGGGAATGTTGCGGTACAAGTGGGATTAGTGTGGAATGGATGTAAATGGATGTTCAATCAGCAGTGCGGACTCAGTGGGCTTCCGTGATGTGCTTGTGATATACGATGAACGTTATCAAACCACAGAGAGATGTGCATTTCCAGAGCGCCATGCTCGTTCTTCCTGGGGCTTTGCCTTTGGGAATGTACTTACGGTGGAGGCAAAGGAATTGCGGTGGGGAGTTTGTGGTCAGCAAGCTCCCACACCAGAGAGCACTCGATTTTGGTTAGTAAATGGGGGATAGACACAAAATGCTGGAGTAACTCAGCAGGACAGGCAGCATCTCTGGAGAGAAGGAATGGGTGATGTTTCGGGTCGAGGCCCTTCTTCAGACTGATGTCAGGGGAGAGGGAGATACTGTACATAGATAAGGAAGTGTAAGGTGTGAAAATAGAACAAATGGAATGGAGATCAAGGAACATGTAGAGTGGATCATTGTTAGCTGGGAGAAGGTAACAACAAAATGGGGGAATTGTTTCCCAAAGACACAAGATTGAATGTGAATCAACAGTGAATTTTTCTCAAGATGTAAAATCCACCTGTAACCATGTGTAGGGGGGAACTGCAGATGCTGGTTTAAACCGAAGATAGGCACAAAATACTGGAGTAACTCAGCGGGACAGGCAGCATCTCTGGAGAAAAGGAATGGGTGACGTTTCAGGTCGAGACCCTTCTTCAGACTGAGGGACAGGGGAAAGGGATAAAGAAGATAAATAAAACAAATGAATGAATGATATGCAAAGAGTAACAATAATCAAGGAAAGGTGGAGCCCACAATGGTTCATTGTTGGCTGTGGGATAGGTGAAAACAAGCTATACAGACAGTGAAACTCAACAGGACGACAGCGAAACTAGTACGCTGACCAGGGTGGGGGAGGGACAGAGTTACTTGAAATTTAGAGAAATAGGTTACTTGAAGTTAGAGAAATATTATATACCACTGGGTTGTAGGCTCTCCAGAGAAGCTGCCTGACCCACAGAGTTACTTCTGCTTTTTGTATCCATTTGGTTTAGTAATATTCATGGTATCCTAGAGAGACACCCCAGAAATGTCATGTCAGCCCACTGTCCACACAGCCCATCGAGCGTTCAAGTGCTGACGTTTGCCAGCTCCTGACCATGGAGGATTAACATTTTCACTGCACCTGACACTCCACATTACATCACAGCCATCTGATCGACAGTCAGTGTGGACATGTAGGGAGCTGGACTGTGCACAGCACCCTCACCACCACCAGCGCAGTAAGGATGAGCGAGGCACTGGGATTATCACCCCTCCCTGAGGGACTAGCTCAGGAAGGAAGGCACCTTGGATGGCGTGAATGAGGTGGGCCGAAGGGCCTGTGTCCGTGATTCATTACTATGAATTTCTCCACTAGGGGCTTCGGTTTCAATAACACCTGAAAATTCTGAGAACGGCGCACTCCCTCGGCACTAAAGGGATGTGCCCGCTGCTATAACAATGCAGAGATTTGTATCCATTCACCCAAGGTTGCAGGTGACATTACAGCCATCCAACTCTTTCCCCACAACCCAGGCCTCCAGCAGTTCGAACATAGAACAATACAGCATAGCAACCAACAGCCCTTCGGACCCCACGATATCGGTGACCAACTCTTACCTTCCTGCGTATAAACAATACCCCTCCACACCAATCTCCTCTGCCTGCACGGATCCCTGCATATTTATATTCGTTTAGTTTAGAGATAAACAGGCCCTTTGGTCCTCCACGTCCACACCGACCAGCGATCCCCGCTCACTAGCACCATCCTACAACCACGAGGGACAATTACAATTTTACCAAAGCCAGTTAAGCTACAAACCTGTACGTCTTTGGAGGTTGAGAGGAAACCGGAGCACCCGGAGAAAACCCACACAAGTCATGGGGAGAACATACAAACTCCGTACAGACAGCACCCGTAGCCAAGATCGAACCCAGGTCTGTGGCACTGTGAGGCAGCAACTCTACCACTGCCCCATCGATGTGATTAAACGCCACAAGCATATCTGCTGCAACCAACACCCCTGGCAACACGTTCCAGGCACCCACCAACCTCTGTGGGGAAAAAACACGCCGCTCATCACTTTTACACATTGTCCCTCTCATCTGAAAGCTATGCCCTCCAGTCTTTGAAATGTCACCCCGTGGAAAAGGCTCTGACTGTCTGCCCGGTCTACGCCTCTCGTCATTTCATATTACATGGTAAATGGTAGCGAATTGAGGAATGCAGTTGAACAGAGGGATCTAGGAATACCTGTGCATAGTTCCCTGAAGGTGGAATCTCATGTAGATAGGGTGGTAAAGAAAGCTTTTGGTGTGCTGGCCTTTATAAATCAGAGCATTGAGTATAGAAGTTGGGATGTAATGTTAAAATTGTACAAGGCATTGGTGAGGCCAATTCTGGAGTATGGAGTACAATTTTGGTCGCCAAATTATAGGAAAGACGTCAACAAAATAGAGAGAGTACAGAGGAGATTTACTAGAATGTTGCCTGGGTTTCAGCACCTAAGTTCCAGAGAAAGGTTGAACAAGTTAGGTCTTTATTCTTTGGAGCGCAGAAGGTTAAGGGGGGACTTGATAGAGGTCTTTAAAATTATGAGAGGGATAGACAGAGTTGACGTGGATAAGCTTTTTCCATTGAGAGTAGGGAAGATTCAAACAAGGGGACATGATTTGAGAATTAAGGGACAGAAGTTTAGGGGTAACATGAGGGGGAACTTCTTTACTCAGAGAGTGGTAGCTGTGTGGAATGAGCTTCCAGTGGAAGTGGTGGAGGCAGGTTCGATTCTATCATTTAAAAATAAATTGGATGGGTATATGGACGGGAAAGGAATGGAGGGTTATGGTCTGAGTGCAGGTAGATGGGACTAGGTGAGAGTAAGTGTTCGGCACGGACTAGAAGGGCCGAGATGGCCTGTTTCCGTGCTGTAATTGTTATATGGTTATTCTCCTCTCAATCTAGGGTGTTGCAGAGAAAATAATCCAAGTCTTACCAACCACTCCTTGTAGCTAATACCCTTTAATCCAGTTTGGACAACCTCGCTGGACTCATAGAAACATAGAAAATAGGTGCAGGAGGCCATTCGGCCCTTCGAGCCAGCACCACCATTCATTGTGATCATGGCTGATCGTCCAAATCAGTATCCCGTTCCTGCCTTCTCTCCATACCTCCTGATCCCTTTAGCCACAAGGGCCACATCTAATATAGCCAATGAACTGGCCTCAACTACCTTCTGTGGCAGAGAGTTCCAGAGATTCACCGCTCTCTGTGTGAAAAAAGTTTTTCTCATCTCGGTCCTAAAGGATTTCCCCTCTATCCTTAAGCTGTGACCCCTTGTCCTGGACTTCCCCAACATCGGGAACATTCTTCCTGCATCTAACCTGTCCAACCCCTTAAGAATTTTGTAAGTTCCTATAAGATCCCCCCTCAATCTCCTAAATTCTAGCGAGTACAAACTCTCTCTCTCTCTCTCTTAAATCCATCTAACTCTCTCTTAAATCCATCCAGTGATCTGGCCTCCACTGCCCTCTGTGGCAGGGAATTCCAAGGTGACTGAAGAGGACTAACAGCCACTGGGAGATGCTGTGACTGGAAGTTGCCGGTCGGTCACTGACCAGAGATGGGTGTACACGACCTGGATGGATTCAGGCTGCACCAGCTACTTTGGGCTTTTGTTTTGCACTAATGGTCTTTTTTATAATTCATTGCATTTTTTTTTTACATTTTAGTTTAGTTTAGAGATACAGCATTGAAACAGGCCCTTGGGCCCACCGAGTCCGCGCTGACCAGCGATCCCCGCACACTAACACTATTCTACACACACTAGGGACAATTGACATGTATACCAAGCTAACTCACAGGAAGAAGGTTATTCCATTATCATGCATCTTATACACTGGATGGCTTGATTATAATCATGGATTGTCTTTCTGATGACTGTTTAGCATGCAACAAAAGCGTTTCACTGCATGCGACAATAAACTAAACTGAACTGAAGTCTACTCCACCATTCAACATAATCCTGGCTGATATGCCGCAGGTTTCATCTCCTCTTCTGTGCCAACAACCCCAGCGACCACAATTACATTACAAAAATAACTTCATGTCATAGGAGCAGAATCAGGCCATTCGGCCCATTGAGTCTACTCCGCCATTCAATCATCATTCCCTCATAACCCCATTCTCCTGCCTTCTCCCCATATCCCACATTTTCCATGAGTACTGTGTTTACAGACCTGTGATGCTGCCGCAAGTCAGGACTTCATCCTTCTGTTCTCGGTACAAATGACAATCAAACACTGGCAGAAGTGCTGCTGGGATTTGCGGAGTACATGGTTCTCTCAGATCCAGGGGATCTCGGGTCAATGCCGCTGAGATCTCCGGGTCAGGATTAGTGTCTCAGTACAAGCCTTTTCCCTCCTGATTCACTTTAATGAAGCCAAACGGAGACAAAGTGTGCGATCGATCATCCTGCAGAGTAGAAATCGACACTGTCTGGTTCCCCGGAGCGTTGTGACACAAAGAGCACCCTGGGTGAGACACCTGGACAGGGAGCCCGGAATGTTGCTCCAACACCCCAGGCCGTCTTGGCAGTGCCGCACCAGCTCCAGAAACCAGCACAACCTGACCGTTCACTCCGGGATCGGTGACGGCAGCTACAATGCAGGAGGCCCACTTACAAGCTGCACACTCCAACAAAGCACCTGGTGAGATCACAGAGAGGCATGGCAGATTACAAGGCGGGTTTGTAGCTTAATTGGCCGCCGGAAATCGCCCCCAAGTGGGTAGGGAGTGGATGAGAAAGTGGGATTACAGAACTAAACCAGTCCATGCAGTTTTGTTCAAGGAGGAACAAGGAGGATGCTGGAAAATCGAAGGTGGACTAAAGTGCTGGAGAAACTCAGCGGGTGCAGCAGCATCTATGGAGCGAAGGAAATAGGCAACGTTTCGGCCCGAAACCCTTCCGGGTTTCGTCCCGAAACGTTGCCTATTTCCTTCAGTGTTTCGTCCCGAAACGTTGCCTATTTCCTTCCGGGTTTCGTCCCGAAACGTTGCCTATTTCCTTCAGTGTTTCGTCCCGAAACGTTGCCTATTTCCTTCGCTCCATAGATGCTGCTGCACCCGCTGAGTTTCTCCAGCACTTTTGTCTACAGTCCATACAGTTCATTGATTCTGCATCAAACTAGTATGAACAGGTGATCGATGGTTGGCAAGGACCTGGTGGGCTGAAGGGCGCATTTTCATGCTGTACTCTAAACTAAATTCATCTTTGTTCCTAACTTTCTTAAAACCTATGGAGTTTAGTTTAGTTGAGAGATACAGTGCGGAAACAGGCCCTTCGCCCATCGAGTCTATGCCGACCAGCGACCCCTGTACACTAGCGTATCCTACACACTAGGGAACAATTTACAATTTTACCAAATCCAATTAGCCTGTACACCTGCACGCCTTTGGAGTGTGGGAGGAAACCGGAGCACTCGGAGAAAACCCACGGGTCACAGGGAGAATATGCAAACTCCGTACAGACAGCACCCAGAGTCAGGATCGAACTAGGATCTCGGGTGGTGTAAGGCAGCAACTCTACCGCTGCGCCACCGTGCCGCTGTTGTGATCACTGTTCTCAAAATGCTTTCCATCTGAAACGCTGGTCATAGAGTGATACGGCGTGGAAACAGGCTCAACTTGCCCACACTGACCAACCTGTCCCAGGTCCTGAAACGTACAAAATTCTTATGGGGTTGGACAGACTAGATGCAGGAAGATTGTTCCCGATGATGGGGAAGTCCAGGACAAGGGGTCACAGCTTAAGGATAAGGGGGAAATCCTTTAAGACCGAGATGAGGAAAAACTTTTTCACACAGAGAGTGGTGAATCTCTGGAACTCTCTGCCACAGAGGGTAGTTGAGGCCAGTTCATTGGCTATATTTAAGAGGGAGTTAGATGTGGCCCTTGTGGCTAAAGGAATCAGGGGGTATGGAGAGAAGGCAGGTACGGGATACTGAGTTGGATGATCAGCCATGATCATATTGAATGGCGGTGCAGGCTCGAAGGGCCTAATGGCCTACTCCTGCACCTATTTTCTATGTATCTATGTATCTACACTAGTCCCACCTGCCTGCGTTTGGTCTATATCCCTCTAAACCTGTCCTATCCATGTACCTGTCTGAATGTTCGGGGGCCCCGAGATTGAAAGCAGTAACTGTGAGGGTGGGCAGTCGGCAGTTCTTGCTGCTCCCTCTACCCACAGGTCAAAGTGACAGCCAGGCACCGTGCCCAGGTCACTGCAGAGCGGCAGGCAGGGATGCAACCATGAGCCCTGCATTGGTGGGTCTGGTGCAGCATCTGACGCATCTCCACTGAGACGAGGGGTGCCTTCGGACGGCACAGTAACGCAGCGGTAGAGTTGCTGCCTTACAGCGCCAGAGACCCGGGTTCGATCCTGACCATGGGTGCTGTCTGTACAGAGTTTGTACCTTCTCCCTGTGACCTGCGTGGGTTTTCGCCAGGAGCTCTGGTTTCCACCCACACTCCAAAGACGTGCAATTTTGCAAGTTAATAGGTTTTGGTAAAATTGTAAATTGTCCCTACTGTGTAGGATAGTGTTGCTGCATGGGCAATCGCTGGTTAATGTAGATTCACTGGACTGAAAGGCCTGTTTCCACGCTGTATCTCTAAAGAAAAGTAACGTCTAAAGTCTATATCCGCGCATAACTGAAAATCTAAATCTGAAATGATGGCAGAGAATGCAGAAACACTCAGCCGGTCAGGCAGCATCTGTGGAGAGAGAAACAGTTAACCCTTCTTCCCTGGAACCAAGGCTAGAGCAGTTCTGATGGAAGATCATCAGTCCTAAACAAGAATTCTGCTTTTTGCTTTCCACAACTGTATGTTTTGCTCTAGTTCCTACACCCTAGGGTCCAACATCATTCCCAAGTTGGTTTGGACTGGACACGACACAAACATGGCACCTGGGGCAAAAATAAGATGTGGTCAGTTGCAAGACCCAGCTGCCCTCTCTCAATCATCTTTCCAAACAGCAAATACCACAAGCCGATGAATTGCAACAAACTATCAAGACAAGACTCTAACTGGTATCTATCCGATTGACAAGCAGCAACAGCAACAGCAGTGTGGGACAATGATCTATATCCCCACCACATATCCATCACTCTGCATCCCTCAAGCATCAGTGCTGTGGAGATGTGTCAGGCCCTGCACCAGATCCACCTATGCAGGGCTCGAGCTTGTACCTTGTGGAAGAGGATTAGGGATCGTCAACATGGCTTTGGCTGGGCAGGTCATCTCTTACAAACTTGACCATTCTTTTGCAGAGTTGACCAAGGTAGGGCAGTGAATGTTTTGTCTCCATGGAAGATCCTTCATGATAAGCTGATCCAGAAGAGTAAGATGCATGGGATCCACAGGGACTTGGTCATTTGGATTAAGATCTGGCTTCCACATTAGACGGAGGGTAGTGGTGGAAGGGTGGCAGGCATGAAGGCTGGAGTCCTGTGAGCAGTGATGTTCCACATGGATCAGTCCTGGGACCTGGAGTTTGTGATTATATATAAATAACTTGTGCAAAACTGTAGATAAGTAGGTTAGTAAGTTTGCAGGAGTTGCGGACAGTGAAAAAGACTGTCAAAGGACACAGCAGGAAGTAGAACAGTAATGGATATAAGTGGAGAATTGGTAGATGGAGTTTAATGCAAGCAAGTGTAGTTCGGCAGAACAAATACAAGGGAACAATAGGAAGCTAACATCAAAACGAGAGCGATCCTAGATCCAAGCCCTGAACTCCCTGATCGTGTCACTACAAATAGATAATGGTAAACAAGACATATGGTGTCCTTATCTTCATCAGTCGGTGCATTATGTGAGTATCAGTTTAGTTATACGCCGCTGAAACAGGACCTTTGGCCCACCAGGTCCACGCTGACCAGCGATCCCTGCACATTAACACTTTCCTACACACACTGGGGATAATTTTCACATTTACCAAGCCAATTTACCTACAAACCTGTACATCTTTGGAGTGTGGGAGGAAACTGAAGATGTCGGAGAAAACCCACGCGGTCACGGGGAGAACGTGCAAACTCCGTACAGACAGCACCCGTAGTCGGGATTGAACCCAGGTCTACGCGTTGCAAGGCAGGGACTCTACCGCTGCGCCACCATGCCGCCCTGATCAGAGTCAGGAATTTAAGTGCAACTTAATACAATTTTGGTTAGGCTGTATTTGAGTTCTTATTTGCAGTTCAGGTAACCAACCCTATTGAAGGATGATGTGGATGCTCTGGAGAGGGCAGAGTAGAGGTTTACCAAAACACTGTCTGGAATTGAAGGTATTAGCTACAAGGAGAGGTTGGACAGACTTGGATTGTTTCTGTGAGGGCGCAGTGTGCAGGCCCGCCCCCACCCGGGAAATCTCGAGCAGCACGGTGGCGCAGCGGGAGAGTTGCTGCTTCAAAGCACCAGAGACCCAGGTTCGATTCTGACGATAGGCGCTCTCTTTATGCAGTTTGAACATTCTCCCTGTGACCGTGTGGGCTTTCCCAGGTGCTCCAGTTTCATATCATAAGTGATAGGAGCAGAATTGGGCCATTTGGCCCATCAAGTCTGCTCTGCCATTCAATCACGGGCTGATCCATCTCTCCCTCCTAACCCCATTCTCCCGCCTTCTTCCCATAACCCCTGACACCCGCACTAATCAGGAATCTATCAATCTCTGCTTTAAAAATATCCATTGACTTGGCCTCCACAGCCTTCTTTGGCAAAGAATTCCACAGAATCACCACCCTCTGATTATAGAAATTCCTTCTCATCTCCTTCCTAAGGAATGTCCTTTAATTCTGAGGATATGACCTCTAGTCCTCGACTCTCCCACCAGTGAAAACATCCTCCCCACATCCACTCTATCCAGGCCTTTCACCATTTTGTAAGACGTACAGGTTTGTTGGGTTTTGGTAAAAATTGTAAAATTGTCCCTAGTGTGTAGGATAGTGATAGTGTACGGGGATCTCTGGTCAGCTTGGACTCGATGGGCAGAACGGCCCATTTCCGTGCTGTATCTCTAAAGTCTAAAGTCCCATCTTTCCCCCCCACAGGTTTTCTGATCCTGTGTTTCCGGAGACTGGCCAGGGTCCCATCATCAGATGGCATGAACAAGTAATCTTCTGCATTCAAAGCTCACAGCAGGCCTGGCCTGCAGCAGCCATTGACCGAGGAAGCCTGATTGTGGCCCCAGAGCAGATGCTGGAATGCTGTTCGAGGGGGCCGGTGGCAGGTGGAGAGGAGACGTGGGTGGGAAGAGCTCCACGTTTATCCACTGGCAGAATGAGGACACATGCAAATTGGAGGACCAGCACCTCATATTTCACTAGGGCAGCTTACAACCGATGGTATGAATATTGATTTCTACAACTTCAAGTAATGCTTGCATCCCCTCTCTCTCTTTCCCGCCCCCATGCTTGTCGTACTAGTTTCACTGTCGTCCTGTTGAGTTTCATTGTACCACCCACCCCAGAGCCAACAATGCACTGCCTCGATCATCATTACTATTTTACACATCTTTCATTCATTTATTCTGTATCTCTCTGCATCACCATCTATGTCTGTTTCCCTCTCCCCTGACTCCCACTGAAGAAGGTTCTCGACCCGAAACGTCACCTATGCCTTTTCTCCATAGATACTGCCTGACCCACTGAGTTACTCCAGCTTGTTGTGTCTATCCACATTTATGATCCTATCTCTGACCAAGATCCAGCAGCTCCAAGTGGCATTGAACCCAGGATTAGAGCACGTCACTGCCTTCAGCCCATTTGGTTTCGCTGTTGCTCTTTGTCAGCAGAACATTGAGTGAAGCAGGGAGATGTGAAGGAACTGGTCCCCTCCAGAATTTGGATGGGTCGATGTGTAACTTGTGGATCGCGCTGGAGGTGTTTGGAATCACAGACGATGAGGATGAGAGAACTTGGACAATTTAGTACGGGTGTCGGGGTTATGGGGAGAAGGCAGGAGAATGGGGTTGAAAGGGAAAGATAGATCAGCCATGATTGAATGGCAGAATAAACTTGATGGGCCAAATGGCCTAATTCTGCTCCTATGACTTAGTGAACTCATGTTTTTAATGCAATTGTGGTCTCTGGGGTGTTGGAACAGAAAATGAAATGAGGCCTGGGGCATATCAGCCAAGATTATATTGAATGATGGGCCAGGCCTGACGGGCCGAGTGGCCTACTCCTGCTTTCTTGCGACTAACTGGATCACCAATGACCATTGATCACCCGTTCACCACCAGTTCTATGTTAACCCGCTTTCTCATCCACTCCCTACACACACGGGCCAATGGACAAATTAATTTGCAATTAACCTACAGGTCTTTGTAATGTGGGAGGAAACCCATGGGGTCACAGGAACAACATACAAACTCCACACAGACAGAAGCCAAGGTCATGACTGAACCCGGGTCTCTGGCGCTGCATGGCAGCAGCTCTCCCACCTGCACCATTGTGCCACCATAGTTCCGGATACACGTCATCAAACCTTGAGAATTGATTCGGACTTCCGGGTTGAACATGGAATGAACAGCTGTGTGTGAGTGTGGCTCCCCATTTCTGCTCAAGTCTACTGGTTTATCTTTGGTTATATTCTTGAGATAACCCACTATTAAACACTATGAAGGACTCGAGGCAGTATTAAGCACCTGAAACAATTTGTTAAATGAGCCGTTGAGCTAAAACCGGGGGAAAAGAAAGTGAAGTCTCAGGCAAGATGCTGCAGCAATGGCACCGCTGCCTGAAGCTGGGCTTGAACTTCCAGACGATCTCGAGAGGCTTGGTTCAGCACTCCTTGCTGATATGACACAAGCGGTTAACTCTTGTCCTAAAAAGAGAACTTGAAGAGGCTTTGTCGCCGGTGAACACCAGTTTGGAGCAAGTTAATTCTTATTACGAAACGCATGATGAACGTGTTCGCGAGGTTGAAGACGGCCTGAATGACCACAGTGACAGACTGGTGAGCGCTGAAACCACCATAGCTACATTACAGAGTGAAAACGCACTCCTGAAAGTGAAGCTAGATGACCTCGAGAACCGGTCGTGGAGATCCAACCTAAGGGTGGTCGGGATTCCCGAAAAGTTGGAAGGTATCGGACCCTGTTGTATTTATGACTGAGTTTTTTGAAGAAATGCTGGGGACTGATTTCTTCCTAAGACCTCTTATGTTTTCGCGTGCCCACCGAATTGGACCTACACCAACGAACGTCCCAGATATCAAGCCATCTAAGCCAAGAGTGTTCCAGGTTCTCTTTCATTACTTCCAGGATAAACATCGTATCATCACCAAACGGAGGCAGGAGCTGTCCTTCCGAGGGCACCGGGTGTTTTTTCATGAGGATTTCAGCACGGAGCTGGGGAGGAAACGTGCAACTTTTAGGGAAATAATATCCCTGCTCTACGAGAAAGGGGTTCGGTTTGGCCTCCTGTATCCGGCCCGGCTCCAGGTCACACATGAAGGTAAAAAGCACTACTTCGATACACCAGAGACTGCCAAAATGTTTTACTACTTGCGCTGGGGAGGTGACGGCCGTGAAGAACAATGACCTTCTAGGATATCCACGCGGCATTGGCATGGCCTCCTGCGGCGGTAAACTGTTCATCTTTGTAAGATTTGTTCATTCTTCAGTTTAATTTGTGGAACTCGACTGAGCTGAACTGCAATGCTACAGAATTTGAATAGTGAGTCGAGGACCTTTAGCCAGCAAAAATGTAAATGTCTATGATTGCTCTCTGGGATACAATTCTTTACTTCCTTCATTCTCGTAATGCTTTGCTTGCCTGGGGTTATCTTTAGCCTACACACGTAGAACAAACGACTGTACAACTTTCAAAGAAGGGAGCCACCCTCAATTGGATCAAACATTTTAGTTAGGGAACACTTTGGAAGTTTTTTGTTTTGTAATCGTCCTCAGTCGGGGAAGAAGATCTAGGTTTTTGGGGTTAAATGTTGCTTTTTGTTATTGTAAGGGGATGAGGGAAAGGTTTTTGGGTAATGGCAGCTTATTCTTTGATTGTTACAAATGCACTCGACTTTCATTTTTTTCTTCTCTTTTTTTCCTCATTGTGGGCTCTCACATGCAGCCTTCGCGTGGTTTTGGATGGCAGACCCTGTATGTATTTTTGAAACATATATTTTGAAATATGGCTAATGGTGATATTGATGGAGGCTATCCTGTGAGGTTTATATCTTGGAATGTAAAGGGGCTTAATGGTCCTGTTAAATGAGCTAAAGTTTTTTCTCATCTAAAACGACTAAAAACAGATATACTACTTTTACAAGAAACTCACTTAAGGCTGCAAGATCATAATAGACTGCGTAAAACGTGGGTTAGTCAGATCTTTCACTCCAGATTTAATAGCAGGTCCAGGGGTGTGGCAATATTAATCAACAAAAGAATACAGTTTACACCGTCCGACGTAGTCAGTGACCCTAATGGCCGGTTTATTATAGTTTCTGGGTGTTTTTTTCAAAAACCTGTCGTTCTAGTGAATGTTTATGCCCCTAATTGGGATGATGTTCACTTTGCAAATAAGGTTTTGTCATTAATACCCGATCTGAACACGCACCAGCTAATTATTTCGGGAGACCTGAACTCTGCTATTGATCTACTGCTTGATAGGTCTAGTTCTAAGGGTATATCTTCTGGAATGGCAAAGACCTTCTCACTGTTTATGCAACAAAATGGTTATGTGGATCTCTGGAGATTCCTGAACCCAACGACTAGACAATTCACATTTTTTTCTCATGCTCACCGTTCTTTTTCCAGAATCAACTATTTTTTTTATAGACAGCCCCTTCATTCCTATGGTTAAGAAAATTGAATGTACTGCTATAGTAATATCAGATCACTCACCTGTGATACTGGACCTAGGCTTTCCTTTAAATATTAGAGAACGACCTCTCTGGAAACTCAACCCCCTTTTGCTTTCCAATGAAAAATGGTGCAGTTTTGTATTGGCTAACATAGACACATTCCTCGAGATGAATAAAACCGAGTCCCTATCCTGCTCTTTACTTTGGGAAACTTTCAAAGCCTACTTGAGAGGTCAAATCATATCTTATACTTCATACGCCAATAACGAACGCAAGAAGGAAATGCAAACCCTGTTACAATCCACCTTGGCTCTGGATAGGCAATATTCTGAAGCACCCAATTATATAAAAGCCATGCTGATTTACAACCAAAATTCAATCTTCTATCTACTAATCAAACAGAACAACTAATTCTCAGGACTCGTGGTCTCTATTATGAATACGGTGACAAGGTGAGCCGGCTTATGGCTCACCAGCTTAAGCGTCAAGCCGCATCACAGCTTATTCCTCAGATAAGAGACACAAACCAAGACATAACAAGCAATCCAAAATAAATAAACAATACCTTCACAGCCTTTTATTCTTCTCTTTATACCTCAGAATTCCCCTTGGATACAATGAATATGGACAATTTCTTAGATGATTTGGAAATACCCACTCTGGAATTAGAAGAGGCAGAAGATCTAGACCAGGCCCTTGGGCAGGAAGAGATTAATAATGCCATTATGGCGATGCAGAGTGGTAAAACCCCGGGCCCTGACGGCTACCCATTAGAATTTTATAAGAAATTTAAGGATAAGCTCACACCAGTTCTTTTAGAAATGTTTCAAGAATCTTTGGAAAAAGGTTCATTACCCCCCCCCCCCCCCCACCCTTTCACATGCATCTATTTCACTTCTTCTTAAAAAAGACAACGATTCGACTCAATGTGGATCATACCGCCCCATCTCACTTTTGAATGTAGATATAATAATTTTGGCGAAGGCGCTGGCTTGCCGTGTAGAATGCCAACTTCCCAAAATAATCTCAGAAGATCAAACAGGTTTCATTAAAAATCGTCATTCCTTTTCTAATATCCGCCGACTGGCCAGTGTGGTCTATTCGCCCGGTGCTTCGAGGTTGTTATCTCTTTGGACGCGGAGAAGGCATTCGATCGAGTGGAGTGGCCATATTTGTTCAGAGTTTTGGAGAGATTTGGATTCGGCAAAACATTTGTAGCCTTGGTTAAGCTATTATGTCATTCACCCTTAGCATGTATACAGACAAATTATTTGCGATCTGATTATTTTCCATTAACACGCGGCACTCGTGAAGGCTGCCCTTTGTCTCCGCTTCCTTTTGTGATTGCTATTGAGCCTCTCTCTATTGCACTTAGGTCAACCACATTATTCCAGGGCATTAGGAGAGGAAACAGGGAACATCGTGTGTCTCTATACGCCGACGACCTTCTTCTTTATGTGAGCAACCCTACAGCCAGTGGCCCTGCAATTGTGTCCTTGTTAGATCAGTTTGGAACTTTCTCTGGCTATAAACTAAA
Source organism: Malacoraja senta (assembly GCA_038087875.1). Taxonomy (NCBI): domain Eukaryota; kingdom Metazoa; phylum Chordata; class Chondrichthyes; order Rajiformes; family Rajidae; genus Malacoraja; species Malacoraja senta. The sequence continues at coordinate 23,478 of JAXLNO010001685.1, forward strand.
CCTCCGAAAAGCGAATGCTTTCCCATCAACCTAGCCCTACAGATCCTGTCATATCTCAAGAAGGTTTTGTATATCTAGGAATACACATCACCCGCTCTTTCACATCCCTGTTTGCAGCTAACTATACGCCTCGAGATAGCCAAATGAAGGCTGACTTTGAGAGATGGCGTACTCTACCCCTTACTATGGCTGGGAGAGTGCAGTCGGTGAAGATGACTGTACTTCCCAGATTTCTTTACTTGTTCCAATGTTTGCCGGTCTTCCTATCCAAGTCATTTTTTAACTCAGTTAACCAATCTATAACCTCATTTATATGGGGTAACAAGGTTCCAAGGGTCAATAAGTGCACTCTCCAAAGAGGTCGTGAAGTAGGTGGACTGGGCCTTCCAAGCTTTATTCATTATTACTGGGCATCCAATATCCAAAAGATATTATTCTGGCTCCACCGACCAGATACAGACTGGTGTCTGCTTGAGCCACAGTCTTGTTATTCCTCGTCTCGCCCAGCTTTAGTATCTTCCTTCCTGCCAATGAAACCTTCTTGATTTACATCCAACCCTGTCGTACTATCCACCATCAAAATGTTTAATCAATTCCGTTGCCATTATAAGTGTACATCAGCTTCAGTTCTGGGTCCCATTCACAGTAACCATTTATTCCCCCCCCCCCCCCCACCCCACCTCCACACTTGATGGTCTTATGTGCATTAAGGATTTATACACTAACAACATATTTCATAGTTTTGGTAACCTACACAGAAAACATGGCCTCCCACATAATAATTTCTTTAAATATCTTCAAGTTTGCCATGAATAAATGTCCCTCTTTTCCTGATCTCCCGCCTGTCACAGTGTTGGATAAACCTTTGCAAATAAAGGATTGATCTCTGTAGTATATTCTCAACTGATGTCTTTAGGGGATCAAAACACTGAACAAAGTTAAAGCTAGGTGGGAGGATGATCTTGGTATAGATCTGTCTGAGGAATACTGGACAGAAGCACTGAAAAGAGTCCATTCCTCGTCGTCATGTACTAGATTGGGGCTCATACAATTCAAAGTTTTACACAGGGTGCATTTAAGCAAAGCCAAGCTTGCTGACATATACCGGAGACAGACGCTGGCTGTGACAAGTGCTCCTTCTCGCCAGCCAATCTAGCTCATGCATTCTGGTCTTGCCCCAAACTTGGTAACTACTGGGCACTGGTTTTTAAACCCATCAGTGAAGTCCTTGGGATGACAGTGAGACCTTGCCCGCTTGTAGCTGTATTTGGTGTCACAGATAAAACCTTGGGTTTAAATACAACCCAGTCTGATACCATTACATTTACATCACTTTTGGCCTGTAGGAGAATCTTGCTGGTCTGGCAATCTACCACTCCTCCATCTGCCGCTGCTTGGCTGCAAGACATGATGGGTTTTTTAAGGCTAGAAAAGATTAAATTCACATTGAGGGGGTCTATGAAATTTTTTTATTTGAAATGGGAACCTTTTTTTATTATACTTTGAGGGTCTAAAGGAACTACCTATTGACTGAGGGCACTTGACAGTAGGTGGGGAGCTGCCTTCATTCTGTTTTGTTCCTTTATTATTGTGAAAATGTGCATTTGTATTTGTGATATATTTGTATTGTGAAAACATTAGCTGCCAAGGGGTGTTTAGGGAGGGTGGGTAAGGGTATTTTGTTATTATATATAAAAAACAAAATGGAGGGAAATGCAATGCAATACGTCAGATTACAGTATTTTTTTTCCCTTCAATAAAAATAGATTAAAAAAATATATATATATTGATTCGCCATCATTCCGGTTATTCCCCAATGCATTTCCCCACTAAAATTGATTTCATTCAGTCCCTTCCCCCCCCCCCCCCTCTCATGGAAGCGGTGTTGTCAGTGTTGTGGTGGGGGGGGGTCTTTGTATCAGACACCCACCGTTACATCAGCCTCTATTTCTTTGATTCCCTGTTGAACATTCCCCCGTTTCTGAAGGGTTCAACATTTGTGTTCACAAATCTTTCTGCCATAAAGTACCAATGCTAGACATGGGTGAGAGCATGCTAGGTGAACAGGTGACGGGGAATGGGACTGCTGGGATTGCTTCCCTGACAGCAGGCATGGGTCTGATGGGCCAAATGGCCTCCTCCTGCATGGTGTAATGTGAGAAGAAGGACCTCAGTGTTAGAGTCCCCCCTCCCATGCTCAACTCATACTCCCCAAAACATTCCCACTGCTCCCAATGTCATGCCCTGCATCGACTCTCTAGGGAATAAGCAGGTTTGGTATTCCGACTGCGCATGCCCAGGTCATAGGTCACTCGTGATGACCATTCTCGGCAGCTGCACTGCTGTATGGAAACAGACCTGCGTTTCACCCGTAGTCAGGATCGAACCCGCGCTGTTGAATTGCTACTGGACCGTCCCCATCCCCTCCCTGTCCGGGGGCTGCCGGAGATGCCCAGGGTGACCCAGGACTGACGGGACACCGGCCCGGAGCAGTGGAGTTAGCGCTTCTTCTCTGGGCCGCCACTGCTCTGGGCCCAGCAGCAATTCAACAGCGCTTGCAGCTCCGGAGACCCGGGTTCGATCCTGACTACGGATGCAACGCAGGTCTGTATCCATGCAACAGCACAGCTGCCGAGAATGTTTATCGCAAGTGACCTTTGACAAATCCCATGATTCCTTGCCTTTTTCGGAACACCGAACTCACTTATTACAAACAGTTGGTCATTTAGTAGCAAAAACCAAATGCCCACTGTGAGGCAATATTGTTGATTCCTGGTTCAATCATGACCCCGGGTGCTGTCTGTGCGGAGTTTGTATGTTCTCCCCGTGACCGCGTGTGTTTTAACTGGCTGCTCTGGTTTCCTCCCACACTCCAAGGATATACAGGTTTGTAGGTTAATTGGCTTCTGTATATAGTTCCTGGCGTAGGATAGAATTAGTGTACGGGGTAATTGTTGGCCGATGCGGACTAGGTGGGACAAAGGGACTGTTTTAACGCTGTAACTCTAAACAAAACTAAATGCAGCAGAAATGTCTCCATTCCCAATATCATCCTGTGTACGTTAGGGAATATGACTGTCGATCTCCACACTCCATCCAGCTTATGGTGGTGACTAGATTGAGTACAATCTACCAACACTCATCAGACTGGTGCCCAGGTAAATGGTGCTACTGTCTCAAAGCCACATGCCCAACAAGTCCTTTAAATTCTCCCCCCCCCCCCCCCTCAGTTATCCTCCATCCACCAAATTTACATGTAGCAATCAAATTAAATCAGAAAAACGCAAAGCAAGCAGTAATGCTAAAAACAGAAAACAAATATTTACATCCCTGGTCAGTGAACTTTCCTTCAGAACTCTTGCACAATTTTAACAAGAGTTCATTGATCAGAGAATGATAACTGCGTGATTCCAAAGTTCTCATGTTTAAACCTTCCAATGCTTCCAATACCAACATCCTCCAGCAACAGATCCCTTCCATCAACCCACCAACAGTGTGTTCGGATTCGGATGTGGGGGGTGGGGGGGGCAGTGAGCAGAGCGGTCGCGGGAGGGAGTGCACGGCCTCGACGGGGGAGTGGCCGCTGGAGGCCCTGCAGCAGCCTGGGACTGGGCTGAACCGGGCGCCGCTCCAAGAGGCCGAGCGCGTGGACCGGACACGGCCTACAGCGGTGGAGCAGCGGCGAAGGTCACCACGGCTACGCTAGGCCAGGCCGACCCGGCAATGTCGCCATGACAACGGGCCTTCATGGTCAGGTCAAGATCCCTGCACTTACAACAACTGGGACTTGTAAATGGCACCAAACTGGCAACTCTGTAAACTGTCTCAGTGTCCTGCTGCTATACACTGGTACTGTATCTGAGATACTTATCCAAGATGTATCTTTAAGTGAATATGTACAGTGATACTTGTACTGATCTGTATCCAAAAATGTATTTCATTATAGCTCTGTCCATGACAAAGTACCATTGATCATCATTCAGCCAGCACACCCATCTCCCTTCCACCTGCTCCTCACACCCATCTCCCTTCAACCCCGCTCTTGACACCCCGCTCCTCACTCATTCCCTTTCCCATTCCCTCCACTAAGCTTCTCCTCAACATTATCCAAACCAGACGGCTCCAAAACCCCTGTGTTCCCCTTGCATTACAAGGTACTGTACAAAGTATTACCAACATCACATTTGCCTCACAACCAGTGCAAAACCATTGAAAGACAAAGTGCTGGAGTAACAGCAGGTCAGGCAGCATCTCTGGAGAGCATGGAACGGTGATGCTTCGGGTTGGGACCCTTCTTCAGTCTGAACATATCCATGTTCTCCAGTGATGCTGCCCGACCCACTCAGTTACTCCAGCATTTTGCATCTTTCTTTGGTAAACCAGCATCTGCAGTTCCTTGTTACCGCTATCTAAACCCTATTCAAACTTTATCATAGAACAGAACAGTACAGGCCATGGAAAGACCCTCTCAGCTCACAATGTCAATGTTCAACATGATGCCAAGTTAAACTAATCTCCTCAGGCTCACATGATCCAGGCCCCTCCATTCCCTGCATATTCATGTGCTCATCTAAAGCCTCTCAAACACCACCATCATGGCTGCCTCCACCAATATCCCAGGCAGCACGATC
>JAXLNO010001685.1:28308-98954 GCA_038087875.1 Malacoraja senta
CGGTATAAACCAGCATCCGTAATCAATCCCTGACTTTCCAACACGACTGCATTGGTGCATAAATTTTTTATATTTAATTTATTCCGATTATGTGTTTTGTATTTTTGTGATTCTATGCCTTGTAAGGTGTCCTTGGGTTTTAGAAAGGCGCCAGTAAATAAAATGAATTATTATTATTATTACCTCCTGCACCCACACACAACTCACTGACTTCATCCATTTCACCACTAACTTCCATCCAGCACTCAAATACACCTGGACCATTTCCAACACTTCCCTACCATTTCGCGACCTCACTATCTCCATCGCAGGTGATAGACTACTGACTGACATCCACTATAAACCCACTCACACCTATGGCTATCTGGACTACACTTCTTCCCACCCTGCTTCCTGTAAGGACTCCATCCCCACTCCCAATTCCTCCGTCTACGCCGCATCTGCTCCCAGGATGAGGTGTTCCACACCAGGGCATCGGAGATGTCCTCATTCTTCAGGGAACGGGGATTCCCCTCTTCTACCATAGATGAGGCTCTCACCAGGGTCTCTTCCATACCCCGCAACACTGCTCTCTCTCCCCATCCCCCCACTCGTAACAAGGCAGAGTCCCCCTTGTCCTCATCTTCCACCCTACCAGCCGTCACATACAACAAATAATCCTCCGACATTTTTGCCGCCTCCAACGTGATCCCACCACTGGCCACATCTTCCCATCTCCTCCCCTGTCTGCTTTCCGCAGAGACCGCACCTCCGTAACTCCCTGGTCTATTCGTCCCTTCCCACCCGAACCACCTCCGGGCACTTTCCCTTGCAACCGCAGGAAATGCTACACCTATCGTTTTACATCCCCCCTTGACTCCATTCAAGGACCTAAGCAGTCTTTCCAGGTGCGGCAGAGGTTCACCTGCACCTCCTCCAACCTCATCTATTGCATCCGCTGCTCTAGAGGTCAGTTGCTCTACATCGGTGAGACCAAGCGTAGGCTTGGCGATTGTTTTGCCCAACACCTCCGCTCGGTTCGCAACAACCAACCTAACCTCCTGGTGGCTCAGCACTTCAACTCCCCCTCCCATTCCGAATCCGACCTTTCTGTCCTGGGCCTCCTCCATGGCCACAGTGAGGACGACCACAAATTGGAGGAACAGCACCTCATATTTCGCTTGGGTAGTTTATACCCCAGCGGTATGAAGATTGACCTCCAATTTCAGGTAGTCCTTACTTTCTCCTCCCCTTCTCAGCTCTCCCTCAGCCCACTGGCTCCACCTCTTCCTTTCTTCTTCCTCCCCACCCCCACCACCCCCACATCAGTCTGAAGAAGGGTTTCAACCAGAAACGTTGCCTATCTCCTTCGCTCCGTAGATACTGCCTCACTCGCTGAGTTTCTCCAGTACTTTTGTCTACCCTGACTTTCCAATTACAGGTAGATGCAATTCATCAGGATCCCTTCCAGTAACTCTCCCACCAATGGCATATGTACTTCCCTGCCTTATCCTTGCAGCCCTTCTTAAAGATGAGCTGCCCTCCAGTCTCCCAGCACCACATCCTAGCTAATGATAATCAGTGTGATGGGCAGTGCAATCAGCAACTGCCAGTATCATTGCGCTGGTCCCTGGCTTGCAAATAGATCCAGTGCCACAGAGAGTCATACAACATGAAAACGGGCCCTTCGGCCCAAATTCCGCATGCCGACCAACATGGCCCATCTACTCAATGTCCGCGTTTGGCTCTAAACCTTTCCTATCCATGTACCTGTCCAAATGCCCCTTAAATGATGCTGTAGTAACTGCCTCAACTCCCTCCTCTGGCAGCTTGTTCCACACACCCACCATGTGTCCCTCCTGGGATTGTGATCACTGGCACATCTGCCCTTCATTACCAGGCGGGCGACCTGGCTTGGAAACGTGGGGAGTGGGGAGGGGGGAGAGGTTTGGGGAGAGGGCTTGCGTTTTGGCGCAGTGGTTCCCAGATACGGTTTTACAACATGTTATATGGTCCTGGCCTCACCAGCCGACCAGTACTGGCCGGCCATGGAGCCCAGCTGTTGCTGTGTGAGGCTCTAACACTCACCCACCCACCCACCCGGCCGGGATCTCCACTCCTGCCAACACCACCCCCTCCCCGGGTGGCTGGACAGCGTGGCTCGCCTCTCCCTCCCTCCCTTCCTCCCTCCCACAGTCACACACACACACACACACACACACACACACAGCCTGACAAACTTTCTCCTCCAGCCGACCGGGAAAGGGAGACAATTATTGGCAGGAAAGATGCACTGGGAAATATGGCGGCTCCTAATCTCCTTAAACCCGTGCTAGAGGCAACGGGGGGGGAGGGGGGAGAGGGGGGGAGAGAGAGAACAAGGTGGGGGGAGAGGAGAGGAGAGAGAAGGAGGATGAGAGGGAGGGAGAGGGAGAGAGAGAGAGAGAGACAGAGAACGAGGGAGAGAGAGAGAGAGAGAGAGAGAGAGAGACGGAGGGAGGGAGAGAGGGAGGGAGGGAGGGAGAGAGGGAGGGAGGGAGGGAGGGAGGGAGGGAGGGAGAGGGAGGGAGGGAGGGAGAGAGGGAGAGAGAGAGGGGGAGGGAGACAACGAGGGGAAGAGGAGAGAGAAGGAGAGGGAGAGAGAGAGGAAGAGAGAGGGAGAGGGAGAGAGAGAGAGACCACGCGAGGAAAACAGGCGAGCAGGGCAGGGTGAGAAGGGGGCTGGATCCCGTTGCCCCACAACATGTGGCACATTGTAGCACAGACTGTGGGGCAGAATGCAACCTGTGTGGTTACTGCAACCTTGTAGCAAAGCGAATGTGACCCGCAGTATATATAACACGCATTACAACCCTGGCGCCGCCGCCGTATCAAACACTGAATGCAACCTTGTATCAAAGTGAATGCAGCAGGACGCAGCGCTGCTTCACACGGATGTAACATTGTATCATTCACATGGGACACACAATGTAACCTGGACCCACATGGACGTGAGGGAGCAGCGGTAGCGCCCAGTGTAGGGCACACCGAGAGCAGCAACATGTGGGGTGTGGGTGTGTGTGTGGGGTGTGTGTGTGTGGGGGGGGGGGGGGGGTACAGGCAGGCAGGCAGGAGCCGCAGTGTGAGTCTCCCACCTTCACGATGACATCCCGCTCCGGCTTCTCCACGGATCCGTGAGGCGGTGTCGGCGCTGCCGGCCGGGAGCAGAGAGACGCGGGGCCGGGCTGGGCTGGGCTGGGCTGGGCGGTCCGGGGGAGGGAGGGAGGGAGGGAGGGAGGGCGGGTTGGGCGTGGGCAGGGCCGGGGCTGCCTGACGGTCCCCGCTGGGTGGGGGCGGGTGAGCGGGCGGAGCCGGCAGTGACCAGGGCGGTCGATGGCCGGGTTGTTGGGGCTATGGGCCGGGGGCCGGGCTTCACCCCCGCCCGCTCTCTCCAGCCCCATTCCGGCCGGAAAAGCGTCATCTCCCCGGGACTCCGCTATGAGAGGACTCCCTCCCGCACCGAGCGGCCCGGAGCTCCGTGTCCCCCCCACCCGGGGCCCAGCTCTGTCCCCCTCCCCGGAGCTCCGTGTCCCCCCCACCCGGGGCCCAGCTCTGTCCCCCTCCCCGGGGCTCCGTGTCCCCTCCACCCGGGGCCCAGCTCTGTCCCCCTCCCCGGGGCTCCGTGTCCCCCCCACCCGGGGCCCAGCTCTGTCCCCCTCCCCGGGGCTCCGTGTCCCCTCCACCCGGGGCCCAGCTCTGTCCCCCTCCCCGGGGCTCCGTGTCCCCCCCACCCGGGGCCCAGCTCTGTCCCCCTCCCCGGGGCTCCGTGTCCCCCCCACCCGGGGCCCAGCTCTGTCCCCCTCCCCGGGGCTCCGTGTCCCCTCCACCCGGGGCCCAGCTCTGTCCCCCTCCCCGGGGCTCCGTGTCCCCCCCACCCGGGGCCCAGCTCTGTCCCCCTCCCCGGGGCTCCCGCTCCACCCCCCGTCACACGGCCCGGGACTGGGCTGCCAATGAGAGGCAGCGGAGGGACCGGGATCGGGGTTCCCGCCCGGCTCTGTGTGTGAAGTGGGGCAGAGGCCGAGGGTCTGGGAATGGTGGAGAGGGCTGTGGGGCCGGGGGTCTGGGAATGCCGGCAGCCGGGGTCTCCCGCCCTCCTCTCCCTGCTCCCGGTCTCCCGGCCTGGACCCGGGACAGAGACCGCCGCAGTCCCGCCTGTCCTGGGGTGCTGGTCTCCCCCTCACGGTGCTGTGTGAGACCCTGATTCCAGCACAATGGTAAGACAAGGTCAATAACCTGCACACTATGGTCGAATCTCGTCTGACGGTAGATGTTGTTGCTGTAGGAATCAACATTAAACGCGTTGTAGTGGAACTAATTATCACCTTACAATATGACATAATACTAAAACAAATCCTGTAATACTGCATTTGATGTCAGTCATGTTGTGTCTGTACCTACCTATTGCAACCCAAATTAGTCTGACGTTTTGTCCACTCATATTTCGCTTGGGCAGCTTATGAACGTTGACTTCTCTAACTTCAAGTAACCCTTGCTTCTCTCTCTCTCTCTCCCTCTCTCCCTCCCTCCCTCCCTCCCTCCCTCTCTCCCTCCCTCTCTCCCTCTCTCCCCCTCTCCCCCTCCCTCTCCCTCCCCCCTCCTCTCCCTCCCCCCTCCCTCTCCTCCCCCCTCCCTCTCTCTCTCTCTCTTTCTCCTTTCTCTCTTTCTCTCTTTCTCTCTTTCTCTCTTCTCTCTTTCTCTTTTCTCTCTTTCTCTCTTTCTCTCTCTCTCTCCCCCCATCTCTCCATCCCTCCCCCTTCCCAGTTAGTTGTTGGACCAGTCACTACATTGTATGACTGTTTGCTTTTATTGGTACCTTCTCCCAGCTAACAATTATATGTTCTGTGGCTATCAACCGGTATAACTCCTCCCCCTCCTGTCGTGGGGTGGGGTAGACTGAGACTGAACCCCCCCCCCCCCCTCAATCTTTGCACATCCCCCATCCTTTCCACTTCACTTTAATTTCATGTTTCACGTAATTTGTGTTTTATGACTGTTGGCAGATCAATATCTCTCCTGGGATAAATAAAGTTCTATCAAGTATGGTTCTACATTTTCCTTGATCTCTATTCACTTTGTCCTGTTTTCACACCCTCACACTTCCTTATCTCTGTATCTCCCTCTCCCCTGATATCAGTCTGAAGCAGGATCTCGACCCGAAATGTCACCCATTCCTTCTCTCCAGAGATGCTGCCTGTCCCGCTGAGTTACTCCAGGATTTAGTGTCTATCTTTGTTTTATTCCCAGGAGCAGGTGAGGGATGGTCTTCACTAAGGTAGTGGGCCACATATGGAGACTCACCCTGGGACAAAACACAAAGTGCTGGAGGAACGATGCTGAGTTTAGAAGTTGCAGTTGTATAAAACATTGTCTGGCTGGAAAGGGTACAGAAAGCTACAAAGACGTGACTCCAGGGTCTGAACTATAGGGAGACGTTGAGCAGTCTAGGACTTTATTCCTTGGAGCGCAGGAGGATGAGAGATGATCTTCTGGAGGAGTATAAAATCATGGGAGGATTCGATTGGGTAGATGCACTTTGCCTAGAGTAAGGGAATCGAGATCCAGATGATAAGGTGAAGGGGGAAAGATTTAATAGGAACCTGAGGGGTAACATTTTCACACAGAGGGTGGTGGGTGTATGGAACAAGCTGCCGGAGGAGGTAGTTGAGTCAGGTGGTATCGCAACGTTTAAGAAACAATTGGATAGGTACATGGATAGGACAGACTTGGAGGGATATGGGCCACACGCAGGCAGGTAGGACTAGCGTTGATGGGACATGTTGGTCGGTGTGGGCAAGTTGGGCCGAAGGGCCTGTTTCCACACTGACTCGATCACTCTGTGGAGAGCGTGACTAGATGCCATTTCAGGTGTGGACCCTCTATCAGACTCTTCTATGCTTCAAATGTCCAGTATATAAAACAGCCTATATATTTCCTGATAGCTGACTGATAATAGAACATTTTTGAAGGGTTGTATGTTATTTATTTTATACACTCATAATTTTTCTGCTTCCAGAATTTGCAAATTTAAACTAAGTATGTATACAGTCTGATCTTCAGCAGGCTTATCAGACCAAAAGCACTATCACATGCTCTCAAATATGTCAGATAAGATTAATAGAAACCAAGCAATAATGTTTAAAGGTACAGCACAGAAACAGGCCCTTCGGCCCACCAAGTCCATGCACACTAACACTTCACACACCAGGGACAATTTACAATTTTACCAAGCCAATTAGCCTAAAAACCTGTACGTCTTTGGAGCTAATAACAATGTATTTACGTAGGCACATCTAAACACTGCCTTTCCCAAGCCCAGGAAACACTAAATCCCTGACAGACAAGGAAGTATTTTGTTTTACATGTGGTTGCTGTTGTCATATTGGAAGTGGACACTTTACCACAACAAAGTCACAGTGTAGCACTGTAGGATGATAATGATCAGCTGTGTTGGGTGAGGCTGAGAGATATTGGTCAGGGCATCAGCCGGAGCTTCCGGCACTCCCCCAGCTGCCACCCGCCCGCCAGCAGCAGCAGCTCTCTGCTTAATGTTGCATCTAACAGAGGGAGACACAAGCAACTGCAGATGCTGGGATCTTCAACAAAAGCCAGTGTGCTGGAGGAACTCAGTGGTTCGGGCTGCATCTGTGGAGGGAGTGGACAGACAATGTTTCGGGTGTGGACCCTGAATCAATCTGCCGAAGGGTCCTCACCCGAAACATCATGTGTCCATTTCCTCCACAGATGCTGCCTGACCCACAGAGTTCCTCCAGCACTTGTTTGAACAAAGGGAACCTCTGACTGTCAACTCTGTTAGTACTAGACCTGTCAGTGAGATAATAATCTGGACTTTGTTGGACTTGAAGTCACAACCAAATGGAGAGAGAAGGGAGCGATAGACACAAAGTGCTGGAATAACTCTGGGTCAGGCAGCATCTCTGGAGAAAATGGATAGGCAGCATCTCTGGAGACCCTTCTTTAGACTGATTGTAGGGGGGGGGGGGTGGAGAACTGGGATCAAGAAAAGACCAGGACAAATCAGGGCTGGCAACAGATGCCATCATGTGTAGGAAGGAACTGCAGATGCTGGTTTTCACAGAAGATAGACACAAAATGCTGAAGTAACTCAGCGGGTCAGGCAGCATCTCTGGATAAAGGAATGGGTAACGTTTTGGGTGGAGACCGTTCTTCAGACAGAGTCAGGTGAGAGGGAGACTCTCTCCATCCCTCCCCCTTCCCAGTTCTCCGACCTGTCTGGCTGTCCCCCTGATAACATTGTATCTCTCTCTGCTTTGATGTCACTTTATCTTTGCTGACAATGATCTATTCCACAATTTCCTCGAGCAACCGCTTTTGATATCTCATTTTCACACCTTATCTATCCTTATATTTGTGTCACTCTCTCCCCTGAGTCTGAAGAAGGGTCTCGACCCAAAAAAGTCACCTATTCCATCAACAGATGACATCAGGCAGGGTGGTTCACATAAGCTGATTTTATTTATATTTATATATATATAAATATACTGTATATTCACTGTGTGTTCTGTTGTGCTGCTGCAAGTAAGAATGTTGTCTCCTTGGTACACAAAAATGCTGGAGAAACTCAGCGGGTGCAGCAGCATCTATGGAGCGAAGGAAATAGGCAACGTTTCGGCCCGAAACCCTTCCGGGTTTCGTCCCGAAACGTTGCCTATTTCCTTCAGGGTTTCGTCCCGAAACGTTGCCTATTTCCTTCACTCCATAGATGCTGCTGCACCCGCTGAGTTTCTCCAGCATTTTTGTGTACCTTCGATTTTCCAGCATCTGCAGTTCCTTCTTTAACACAATGTTGTCTCCTTGTTCTGTTTGGGGCACATGACAATAAATCTCACGGAGAGCAGGTTCACAGAGGGTGAGCAGTGTGAGAGGGTCTCCCACAGATGGATTTCAAAATTAAACTGAGTGATGTATCCCACACCAATGCCTATAATTTAAAAAAAAAACTTTCAATTTCAAACAAATTACTCTTGTACATATAAATATCCATGTCAGTACATTCCTAATGTTTAATGTCCAAATAAATGCTTGGTTGAAGCTGTTGCTGAGTGCAAACGGACACAGCTTCTCATAAGTTCATACATGACAGGAGCAGAATTAGGCCATTTGGCCCTTCAAGTCCACTCCACCATTCCATCAAACGGAATCTAGGGGTATGGACAGAAAGCAGGAACGGGGCCCTGATTCTGGATGATCAGCCATGATTATATTGAATGGCGGTGCTGGCTCGAAGGGCCGAATGGCATGTATTTTCTACGTTTCAATCATGGCTGATCTATCTTTCCCTCTCAACCCCATTCTCCTTCCTTCTCTCCATAACCCCTGACACTCATACTTATCAAGAATCTATCTATTAGATTTTCTTCCCAGCGACAATGTAACTGGGCTCCACTCATCCGATGGCCACATTGTACTGTGTTGTGATGTGTACCCAGGGAAGGTGAAAAGCTTTAGTTTACTTGCTATCTGATCATACTATACATAAGTACAATGAAACCATACACTTAGTACAACAGTTAGAAGAGTGGGCCAATTGTATTATATGGTAGTAGATCCCCTTCTGGGACCAGCACTCAATGGAAACATAGTTTTGAAAGAAGATTGCCAAGTCATTGTGAGTTTTATTTCATGTCCTGTGAGTCTGGGAAGGTGAGGAGCATTTGCCTGGGATCTTGGAGTGTTTCAAGGAAAATGAGGCCTGAGGTGCAGATTGAGCAGTTTACAACCCAGCGGTATGATATTGATTTCTCTAATTTCAAGTAACCCTTGCAATCCATCTCTCCACGTCCCTCCCCACCCTATTAGTTCCACAGTTTGCATCCTTTGTATTCACCTCTTCACCTGCCAACAATGAACCATTGTGGGCTCCACCCTTCTTAGTGCTGTTGTGGATTTTTCTTACCTCCAGTTCCTTTCCCTCTGAAGAAGTGTCCCAACCCAAACCATCACTCAGTCATTTTCTCCAGAGATGCTGCCTGACCTGCTGGGTTACTCCAGCACTTTGTACCTATCATCGGTATATACCAGCATCTGCAGTTCCTTTCTACACACGATGCAGCTACTGACAGCTGAGCAGATGAAGATGCACTGATCTAATACAGTGAGGATAATGTGATGAACACCGTTATTGGACAAGCTTTGACTGTAGGAGTTCCTCGGAGCAGTATCCTCGGACCAGCCACCTTCAGCTGCACCATCAATCCCCTTCCTTCCACCATCCGGTCAAGCGGGAATGTTCGCTGATGGAGCTTGGTGACTCGTGGTGCTCTGTCTCCAAACAAGGACCCACAACCATACAATACCATCGTCCACTCTTCTGCCTGTGTAGGGGGGAACTACAGATGCTGGTGTATACGACAGGGTGACACGGTGGCGCAGCGGTAGAGTTGCTGCCGTACAGCGCTTGCAGCGCCAGAGACCCGGGCTCTAACCCAATCATGGGTGCTGTCTTTACGGAGTTTGTACGTTCTCCCCTTGACCGTTTGGATTTTCTCCAAGATCTGGTATTTTGTTGGTTCACATGCTTGATCAATTGTGTTTTATCATTAATGTCTTATTATTATTAATGTTTAGTGTTTTCTGAGTCATTCGTAACTGTCACTGTATGTCATGTTGTTACTTGTGGGAGGAGCACCAAGGCAAATTCCTTGTATGTGAATACTTGGCCAATAAACTTACTTACTTTCCTCCCACACTCCAAAGACGTGCAGGTTTCTAGGTTAATTGGCTTGGTATGATTGTAAAGTGTTCCTAGTGGGTGTAGGATAGTGTTAATGTGCGGGGATCGCTGGTTGGTGCAGACTCGGTGGGCTGAAGGGCCTGTTTCCGCGCTGTATCTTGAAACTAAACAGGTAATAGACACAAAAAGCAGGAGTAACTCAGCGGGACAGGCAGCATCTCGGGAGAGAAGGAATGGGTGATGTTTTGGTTAGAGACCCTTCAGACTAGCAGTCTATCTCCAGTTTAAACCAGCATCTGCAGTTCCTCCCTAAACTAAATAGATGCTGGTTTAAATCGAGCATAGACATGAAAAGCTGGGGAGTAACTCAGCAGATCAGACAGCATCTCTGGAGAAAAGCAACAGATGATGTTTCTGGTTGAGACCCTTCTTCAGACTGAGAGTCAGCGGAAAGTGAAACGAGAGATATCGACGGTGATATAGAGAGATGTGGAACAACGCATTTAAAGATATGGAAAAAGTGACGGTGATCAAGGGAAGGTGGAGCCCACAATGGTCCATTGTTGGCAGTGGGCAAGGTGATAACGAGTTATACAGACAGTGAAACTCAACAGGACAAAAGTGAAACTAGAACGATGAATAGGGTAGGCGAGGGACGGAGAGAGGGGATGCAAGGGTTACATGAAGTTAGACCTCTCCCCCACAGACGCAGCCTGACCCACTTTTTGTGTCTGTCTTCTACCTGTTGCACTTGTGTAGGGCTTCATTGTATAGCAGGACCTGATAGCATCCAAACAAAACCTTTTCTCTGTACCTAGGTACATGTGGCAATAATAAACCGATACCAATTGTTCAATGGCATTCTCAGCAAAGAAGCAGTGACTTGCACATGTCAAAAACTAGACATTATTAAGGCAGAGGTGGACAAATGGCAAATAGCATTCTCAGTACCAATGAGTCAAGAGTCATATATACTGATAACAGAACTGAAACTTTTGCTGCTGCTTAATGGACCCATGAACACAATAATACACAGATAAACATAATAATCAATAATACAATAAACGTATAGGGTGGTGTATCAGGTAGAGTTGTTGCCCCACGTTCGATCCTGCCCTTGGGTGCTGTCTATGTGGAGTTTAGTTTAGAGATACAGTGCAGAAACAGGCCCTTCGGCCCACTGAGTCTGCACCGACCAGCAATCCCCGCACATTAACACCATCCTGCACACACTAGGGACAATTTACACATACATCAAGCCAATTAACCTACAAACCTGTACGTGTTTGGAGTGTGGGAGGAAACCGAAGATCTTGGAGAAAACCCACGCGGTCACGGGGAGAACGTACAAACTCCTTATAGACAGCACCCATAGTCGGGATCGAACCCTGGTCTTCGACACTGCAAGCGCTGTAAGGCAGCAACTCTGCCACTGTGGCCGCGGAGTTTGCACTTTCTCCCTGTCACCACATGGGTTTCTTCCAGATGCTCCGGTTTCCTCCCACATCTCAAAGTTGTGTGAAGTTAACTGGCCTCAGTAAAATGACCTTAAGTGTGTAGTGGATGGGAAAGTGTGATAGTGCAGAACTAGTGTAGATGGGTGATCGATGGTCGGTGTGGACTTGGTGGGCCAAAGGGCCTCGTTCAATGCTGCTTCTCCAAAGTAAACTAAACTGGAGATAACCGTGATACGTGGTAACCATAATAATACAAAATCAAACATCCATAGTGCAACGAAAGACACAATCCATAGAAGATCACAGTTAAATGTTAGAGGTTAGTGCTGTGCAGTGTTCAAGAGCCTGATGGTTGCTGGAAAGAAGTAGTTCTTGCAACTGAAGGTGTCCCTTCTCAGGCTGCTGTACCTTCTCCTGATGGTAGCAGCAAGATGAGAGCGTGGCCGCGTTGATGATATTGGCTGCCATTTTGAGATAACACCCTTCCTGGTGGGGAGGCCAGCACCCATGATGGGCCAGGCTGTGTCCACAACTCTCTGCAGTCTCCTTTCTTCCTGGACATCCTGGGCTCTACTATACAACAATGAGTAGGACAGTGTTTAATGCCAATGGGACAGAGTCTAGAGTGTTGACATTGCTATTGCAGGCCACCACCATCAATACCCTGGTAATTGCCATTGAAAATAAACTCAACCAGTCCAACCTCATACATAGGTCACGTTACAGTAGAATTAGGCCATTCGGCCCATTGCCACTCTGCCATGGCTGATCTCTGCATCCTAATCCCATTTCCTTCCTTCTCCCCATAACCTTTGACATCCATTCTAATCAAGAATTTGTCTATCTTTGACGATACTGGCTGGCTTTTTCAGACAGCAACTCCTGTAGACCCCTTCGATGGTGTCGATCGCAGCAGGGATGAAAGAATGGCCATGTAGTTCCAACTCAGGAAGTGTGTGACCCAGAAGGGAACCTACTGTTGGAGGTCCCTGCACTTTGCCCCTCTCGCTGAATGATGTTTCAGAGCTGCAGTTGGAGTATCATTTGTAGATCCTACTCACTGAAGCCACTGCACTCTGGTGGAGAGAGTGGATACAATGGCTTAGAACATAGAACAGTGGCAGACACAAAGTGCTGGAGTAACCCAGTGGGTCAGGCAGCATCCTTGGAAAAACTTTTAAGTTGGGACCCTTCACCTAAACATGTTCTGCAGAGATGCTGCCTGACCTGCTAAGTTACTCCAGCGCTTTGTGTGTTTTTATTGAAAACAAGCATCTGCAATTCCTTGTTTATACAGCAGAACAGAACACAAGAACAGGCCATTCGGCCCACAATGTCTGAGCCGAACATGATGCCAAATTAAATTAATCCCTACTGCCTGCATTGACCTGATTAACAATTAAAGATGGATAAATAGATGTTTGTTGAAAAAATGATATTGAAAAATATATTTCACTTTGTTTTTTGGACTAGTTTGACATGGTGGAAATTGAATATAAAATGCTTGATTTGTTTTGCAGGTTTAATTAGAGGACATTTGTTACGGAAGATAAAACAGAAAAATCAAATCAAAGGGAGCCAGATAATGAATGCATCTTTCCAATGTACAAGGACCTGTGGGTGGTGCAAGGATGGGGGGAATTAACAAGATGTGCTTTCTGTGGTGAGAAGCTGGAGGAATGAAGTATTTCATTAACCCACATGACTTGGATAGCTGGAAGGCTTTCTCATGGTGGCCGGCACTGACAACATAAAGAATAAAAGTTGCAAGTTCAAAATACTGGGTGTGTCTCATTTCAAAATAAAAGTGAGGGTGGTTTGTCAATTGTAGGAATTAGACATTATGCTTTAGTGATACAGCGGGGAAATGAGCTCTTTGGCCCACTGAGTCCGTGCAGACCAGCAATTACCCTAAACACTAGGGACCATTTACACTTTTACCTAAGCTAATTAACCTTCAAACCTTTTTTTCACACAAAGGGTCGGTGGGTGTATGGAACGAGCTGCCAGAGGAGGTAGTTGAGGCAGGGGTTATCCTAATGTTTAAGAAACAGTTAGGTACATGGATAGGACAGGTTTGGAGGGAAGGTACACAAAAATGCTGGAGAAACTCAGCGGGTGCAGCAGCATCTATGGAGCGAAGGAAATAGGCAACGTTTCGGGCTGAAACCCTCCTTCAGACTCAGGTTTGGCGGGATATTGGCCAACCGCAGGCAGGTGGAACTAGTGTAGCTGGGACATGTTGGCCGGTGTGGGCAAGTTGGGCTGAAGGGCCTGTTTCCACACTGTATCACTCTATGACTCTTTGGGGTGTAGGAGCAAACCGGAGCACCCGGAGAAAATCTATGCGGTCACAGGGAGAACGTACAAACTCCGTACAGACAGCACCCATAGTCAGGATCGAACTGAGGTATCTGGCGCTGTAAGGCAGCAACTCTACCGCTGCTCCACCATGTGCCCCAGCTGAATTAGTGCAGGATTTCCCTGTGTCCACTTTTTACCGCCGCTGCCTCTTCATCTCATGCTCAAACACATGCCTTTGGATTTGGGGTCTTATTTTGTACTTCCTCCCTGCATAGATCCAGATTATGTGCGCTGTAAATTGATGAACGCTTGGAAGTGACCCCCAGCAGTTAAACAGGCCGCCTTAATCCATCTGGTTTGTATTTTTCTCTCATTTGTTCACAAATAGAGAAAGACTTTGTTGTCAAGACCAGCATTTATTGCCCATCTCCATTGCCCCAAAACCGAGGGCTCGCTGAGATTTTTAGAAAGATGTCCTGACTATCGACATTGGTGGGACATATGGACCACATCTGGAAGGAATGGCCAATCTCCTCTCCTGAACATTGGCCAATCTCCTCTCCTCTCCATTGTTGAACCAGGTGGGTTTGTTTTAACAACAGCCCAGGAGTTTCACAAAGGTCATCGCTGAGAAACTATTTTATTCCCATTCCAGATCTATTAAATTACATTGATTTGAATTCTCCAGCTGTTTTGGTTGGATTCCAACTTGCTACAACCTTGTCGTCCAAGCAATCAAGATTCAAGAGAGTTTATTGTCATGTGTCCCAGATAGGACAATGAAATTCTTGCTTTGCTTCAGCACAACAGAACATAGACGGCATGAATACAGAACAGATCAGTGTGACCATATACCATTGTATAAATATATACACACATGGATAAATAAATAAACTGATAAAGTGCAAATGGGCTATTAATGTTCAGAGTTTTGTTTGAGTTGAGTTTAATAGCCTGATGGCTGTGGGGAAGTAGCTATTCCTGAACCTGGATGTTGCAGATTTCAGGCTCCTGTACCTTCTACCTGAAGGTAGTAGGGAGATGAGTGTGTGGCCAGGATGGTGTGGGTCCTTGATGATACTGCCAGCCTTTTTGAGGCCGCGACTGTGGTAGATCCCCTCAATGGAAGGGAGGTCAGAGCCGATGATGGACTGGGCAGTGTTGACAACTTTTTGCAGTCTTTTCAGCTCCTGGGCGCTCAAGTTGCCGAACCAAGCCACGATGCAACCGGTCAGCATGCTCTCTACTGTGCACCTGTAGAAGTTCGAGAGAGTCCTCCTTGACAAACCGAATCTCCGTAATCTTCTCAGGAAGTAGAGGCGCTGATGAGCTTTTTTTTATAATTGCATCAGTGTTCTCGGACCAGGAGAGATCTTCAGAGATATGCACGCCCAGGAATTTGAAGCTCTTGACCCTCTCCACCATCGACCCGTTGATATAAACGGGACTATGGGTCCCCATCCTACCCCTTCCAAAGTCCACAATCAGTTCCTTGGTTTTGCTGGTGTTGAGGGCCAGGTTATTGTGCTGGCACCATTTGGTCAAACGGTCAACCTCCCCTCTATACTCTGACTCATCTCCATCAGTGATACGTCCCACAACAGTGGTGTGTTATCATAATCATCATCATACTTTATTAGCCCTGTATGTTTTGCAACATACGAGGAATTTGATTTGCCATACAGTCATACCAATAAAATGCAACAGAACACACAAAACAAACACATTTTAACATAAACATCCACCACAGTGACTCCTCCACATTCCTCACTGTGATGGAAGGTGAAAAAAAGTTCAATCGCTCCCTTCTTTGTCCTCCAGCATCTAACCTTCCGTTGACGGGACGATCTCACTTCCGTAGCCGGTGGCGGTCCTTCTCGCCGGGGCGATCAAGCTCCTGCATGGGGGGGGGATCTCAGCTCCCCCGCGGTTGGGGCTAGTCGAACGTCGTGTGGCTTTGGAGCTTCCCGACATTGGTCTCAACCCGAGAATGCAAGTTCCTTAATTTTAAAGTCCGCAGGCCGCGGTTGTAGCGTCGATCCCAGGCAAGTCCACGTCCCTGCGGTGGGGCTCAAAGTCAGTCCCAAGCAAGGCCTCGAGCCTTGATGTTACGCCGCAGAGCGACCGGATATACGATTCGGAAAACAATCGCATCTCCGGCAAGCTAAGAGATTGAAACGTTTCCCCCAACCCCCTCCCCCACCCCCACATAACACAAACCAGAGAACATTAGACACAAACTTTTTAGACACCTTAAAATAACAAACAAAAGACGAAAAGGGCAGACAGACTGTTGGCGAGGCTGCCATCGAAGCACCACTGGGCTACAGGGAGAAGTTGGGCAGGCTAGGGCTTTATTCCTTGGAGCATGAGGTGGTGGGTGTATGGAACGAGCTGCCAGAGGAGGTAGTTGAGGCGGGTATTATCGTAAACAATTAAAAAGCATTTGGACAGGTAGGTGGACAGGAGAGGTTTAGAGGGATATTGGCCGTAAGCAGGCTGGTGGGACTAGTGTCAATGGGACATCTTAGTCGGTGTGGGTAAGTTGGGCTGAAAGAAAACAGAAACATGGAAGAATAGGTGCAGGAGCAGGCCATTTAGCCCTTCGGGCCACCACCGCCATTCAATAAGATCATGGCTGATCATCTAAAATCAGTACCCGTTCTTGCTTTTTCCCCATATCCCTCGATATGTTTCCCAGCTGTATGACTCTACGACCTTTCAGTCTGTCAAAGGTTGTGTGTTTTGTTCCTGGAGCAGATGAAAAGCGATATATTCATACTGCACTGAACTGAGAAAGTTCTCAAAGTGTTGCGTTTTTGTCATATGGAGCTAAATGGTCCCAGTGTAATGGATAACGGCAACGGAACAGGAACAGGAGTTGAATTAGCCCATTCGACCCATCAAGTCTACTCCGTCATTCAATCATGGCTGATCTATCTCTCCCTCCTATCCCCATTCTCCTGCCTTCTCCCCATATCCTCTAACACCCGTACTAATCAAGAATCTGTCTATCTGTCTCTGCCTTAAAAATATCCGCTGACGTGGCCTCCACAGCCTTCTGTGGCAAAGAATTCCACAGATTCACCACCCTCTGACGAAATAAATGTCTCCTTATCTCCTTCCTGAAAGAACGTCCTTTAATT
Source organism: Malacoraja senta (assembly GCA_038087875.1). Classification (NCBI taxonomy): domain Eukaryota; kingdom Metazoa; phylum Chordata; class Chondrichthyes; order Rajiformes; family Rajidae; genus Malacoraja; species Malacoraja senta. Next base: position 44,946 of record JAXLNO010001685.1, read on the forward strand.
CTGAGGCTGTGACCTCTAGTTCTGGACTCTCCTACTTGGATCCGTGGGTTCCTTGTGAATGTTGCTGCTGCAGAAGGAGTCACGAAGGAAGAAGGCAACACATGTTTATCAATGTCGATGCCTCGGCTCAGAGTGTGAAGCCCAGAACAGGATCCTGCCTCAACCACTGCTTGGAAGGTTAGGTTAAACAAATAATAATACTGTTTTTAGTTGGAAGTTTATTGGAAATTGAGCCATTAAATGTAGCTAAATAAACCTGGTATCCAAAGCGATTTCAGTTATAATCCCTTTTCGAAAGTTAAAGGAGCAGAATTAATCCATTTGGCCCATCAGGTTTACTCCGCCATTCAATCATGGCTGCTCTGTCTTTCCCTCTCAACTGCATTTTCCTGCCTTCACCCCATAACCCCTGACAACCGTATTAATGAAGAATCTAGCAATCTCCACCTTAAAAATACCCATTGAATTGGCCTCTACAGCCTTCTGTGGCAATGAAATCCACAGATTCACCACCCTGACTAAAGAAATTCCTCCTCACCTTTGTAAAGGTACATCCATTTACACTGAGGCTATGGCCCCGGGTCCTACACTCTCCCACTAGTGGAAACATCCTCTCCTCATCCACTCTATCCAGGCCTTTGCTGATATTATCTTTTTGGATGGCTTAGTGACACAACTGGTAGAACTGTTTCCTCAAAGACCCAGGTTCGATCCTGACCTCGGGGGCTGTCGGTGTGGAGTTTGTGCCTTCTCCCTGTCACCACATGGGATTCCTCTGGGTGCTCCGGTTTTCTGCAACATGCCAAAGATGTACAGGATTGTCCATTAACTGGTCGCTGTACATTGCACCTAAAGTGTAGGGAGTGGATGAGAAAGTGGGATAACATAGAACTAGTGTGAACAGGCGATCGATGGTAGGGTGGGCCGAAGGGCCTGTATTACTGCCTTCAAAACTCTGATTCAAAGCAGGAGTTATTTATCCTTTGAGAACATACATACATAGAAGTCCCTGTAATCCCTTACTCTTGTACACATTCAATAAGTGTAGGATTTGCGTCCATATTATTATTGAGTTTCCGGAAACCCAAAGAAAGTATTGATTTTATTTTTTGAACTGTGGATTTACTTTACTGATGCAATATGTTTCAAATCGGCCATAATTGAGGCATCGAATAAACTTCAGACATATCACCAACTTTGACGTTTAATTCATCGATCCACTGCTGCCAGGACATTAGAGGAAATCTTTTTGGTTTTTTAACGATACATCGTTGAACAGGCCCTTCGGCACATCGAGTACTCAGTGGCCATCGGTCACATGTTCGCTGGTGAACACTGCCCAGTCCATCACAGGTACTGACCTCCCCACCATCGAAGGGATCTACGAGAAGCGCTGCCTCAAAGAGGCAGCCAGCATCATCAGAGACCCACACCAACCTGGCCACGCTCTCATTTCACCCCTGCCATCAGGAAGATTGTACAGGAGCCTGAAAACCATGACTTTCAGTTTTAGAACAACTTCTTCCCAGCAACCCATTGCACTTGAATTTGACTAGACTGTATTTCTGTATGGTTTTGTCAGGCTTGTTTGGATAGCAAGCAAAATCAAGCTTCTCACTGTTCCATGGTATACGTGTCAATAAACTTAAACTGAATCATCAGGCTCTTGAACACGACAAATCACAAACCTCAACAATGAACTGTAGACTGTGCTTGGGCTCACTATGGACTTTAGGGTACTTTTGCACTGGTTGTGGAGTCATTAATTTATTAAATACTTTAAAAAATATATATAGTCCATACATATTGTGTTTGCCGCTGCGTGAGAATTCATTTGTTGTCAGTATATATATATATATATATGATAATATATATAAATAACATATGTATGATCATATATATATATATATGATAATTAAAAACTTGCCTCTTGATTCACACTGATGATATCCCACTTTCTCATCCCACTCCCTACACACTGGGGGGCAATTTACCAAGGGCCGATCAACCTACAAACCCGTGCGACTTTGGGATGTGGGAGGAAATCGGAGCACCCGGAGGAAACACAGGGAGAACGGGCAAATTCCACACGAGGTTGGGATCAAAGCTGGATCTCCAGTGTTGTGAGGCAGCAGTTCTACCCACTGTGCTGCCATAACTGACAAGAAATCACAAATCACCTTGGGCTAAGGTAGGAGCTTGCAGAGATTTGTAAGTTGCAGGATGGTGCAAGAAGGTGGCGATTCTCTGCATGTTGTTCCAGAAGAGGATCTATTGAACTCATATTCCCACCCAGGCGAAGCCACGAATCCTGATGGTGACAGCCCTGGCGTGGTCAAGCCGTGTGCCAGCCAGTGGTGCAGAGTACTCCAGCATTCAGTATCTTCAACCTGAGCCTACTAGGCGATGAACCATCTAGGCTACACCAGTACATCAATGACCCCATGGACGTCCCTGGCCTGGACCTGCCCCGAAAGCAGTGGACAACCCTCAACTGGTTGATGACAGGCATCGGACGCTATGGAGTGGCGATGAAGAGGTGGGGCCTCGTGGACAGCGAACACCTCCTGCGAGTGTGGGGACCCAACACAGACAGTGGAGCCCACACATAGTCACCAGTTGCCCCAAACACCGGCCACCGAATGGTGAACGAGGTCTGGTTGACCTGGACGATGACATGTTGGCTTGGCTCGCCTCAACGGAGCTGCACGTCTAAAAGACACACGACAGAAGAAGAAGAAGCTGAGCCTGGAGCGGGTTCCTGTGATGTGGAGGACATCTTGCTTGGTTCCTGTACCAAAGAGGACGCGTCCCAGCTCCTCCAATTAACTACAGACCAATGGCACTGACTTCACACATAATGTACTCACCTGCGACCGCTGGTTAAACCCTACCTGGACCCCCCTGCAGTTCCCTTACCAAACAAAGATGGGGGTTGAGGACGCCATCATCCACCTGCTCCATCGTTCCTATGCTCACCTGGATAAGCCAGGAAACATTGTGAGAGTCATGTTTTTTGACTTCTCCAGAGCTTTTAACACCATCACTGCACTGCTAGGGAGCAAACTGACGAAGATGCGGGCGGATGCTCCGTTGGTGTCCTGGATCACCAACTACCTGACTGGACGACCACAGTATGTCAGGCTACAGAAGTGTGTCTCGGACATGGTAGTGAGCACCACAGGGGCCTCACAGGGGTCGGTCCTCTCTCCCTTCAGCAACAGACTGGTTCCACCAACATGCAGCACAGAGCACCACAGAAGATCCTTGTTCCTTGTGGCTATCAAGAGATTCCTTTGTTAGAGATTCCTTTATTTGTCATTCAGACCTTTCGGTCTGAACGAAATTCCGTTGCCTGCAGTCATACATATAATAATAAATAACAAAACACACAATAAACACAAATTAACATCCACCACAGTGAGTTCACCAGGCACCTCCTCACTGTGATGGAGGCAAAAGTCTTAAAGTCTCTGTCTGTATCAAACTGTACAACTCCTCCCCCTTCTGTTGTTGGTTAGACTGACCCCCCCCCCCCCCCAAATCTTTGTACATCCCCAATCCTGGACTTTCCACGTCACTTTAATTTCATGTTTCGTGTACCTTGTTGTGTTTTATATGACTTGTTGCACTCCTGGGATAAATAAAGTCCTGTCGTATTGTATCGTATCATATGGACTATTGGATTGGATAGCAAGGATCAGCCGTGAAATGTTCAGTACTAAGTATTGACAAGCTGCCTGGGAACACGCTGTCTATCAGCATGTGAAGAGTGTTGCCTTCAGTGGGACAGAGTTCAGTTTAAGATGCAGTGGGCCAGAGGTGGACGTGAGCTCTATAAACGTAATAGGTTATTGATCCTGGCCACACTGCCGTCCGTCATCTTCAGCAGCAGGCTGCACAGAATTGGGCAGAGGTTGGGTCTGGGGGAAATCACAGCAAGAGAGAGCTCGCCTGAGTATTCAGGCTAAGGAGAGGACTTTAGCCTTCAGAGATACAGCATTGAATCAGGCCCTGTGCCCCACTGAGTCTGCACCAACCAACGATCACCCCAGACACCAGGACTATCCTGAGGGCCGAATGGGGACGAGGGACAATGTACCATTTTACACAGCCCCGTTAACCTACAAACCTGCACGTCTTTGGAGAGTGGGAGGAAACCGGAGCACCTGGAGAAAACCCACGTGGTCACAGGGAGAATGTACAAACTCTGTACAGACAAGCTCCCGTATTCAGGATCGAACCCGGGTCTCTGGTGCTGTGAGACAGCAAGGTAGACTAAAGACAACCACAATGATCAGAATAGTCCCCAGATTGTCCTCTGTTTACAAACACCCGGCACGGGTGGTGCAACGGTAGAGTTGCTGCCTTACAGCGCTTGTAGCGCCAGAGACCCAGGTTCGATCCTGACTACGGGTGCTGTCTCGATGGAGTTTGTATGTTCTTCCCGTGATCTGCGTGGGCTTTCTTCGAGATCTATGGTTTCTTCCCACAATCCAAAGACGTACAGGTTTGTAGGTTAATTGGCTTGGTAAATGTAAAAATTGTCCCTAGTGCGTGTAGGATAGTGTTAATGTGCGGGGATCGCTGGTCCGTACGGACTAGGTGGGCCGAAGGGCCTGTTTCCGCGCTGTATCTCTAAACTAAACTAAACTAAACTCTACCGCTGCATCACCGTGGGGGTGACCCCGATATTGAATGCCTCCTGCTGGTTGGGGAAAGGATGGCAGCTGAATGAAGGTGAACACATGTCGCTCCCCTGATCAATGAGTTGGGGGCCAGGGTACTGAGGGTTGTGGTATTTAAGTGTGAGGGGACACGGGTGCGGTGGGAGACAGGTTGTTGCAGAACGCTCGGGTGGTGGGAGGGGACTGTCGCTGGTGGTGGGAAGTCACGGATTGGGTGGTGATGGGGTTCAGAGGTGCCGGGGGATTCCGGGAGGGGAATGTTGGGGGACTAACAAGGGTGAATGAGATGGTGGACTGAGGGGACTCGGAGTGCTGGTAGACTGAGGGGACTCGGAGTGCTGAGGGTTGGGCTTTGAGGGGGAGTCCAGGTGGGTGGAAGTTCAGCGGAGGGTTGGGCATTGAGTGGTGAGGGAGATACAAGAAAATGCAGATTCTATATTCTTGAGGGAAAAAAACACAAAGTGTTTGAGGCACTCAGTGGGCCAGGCAGCATATGTGAGGGGAGACATAAATTGTTCGAGTAACTCAGCGGGACAGTTAGCATCTCTGGAGAGAAGGATTACATAGATACATAGAAAATAGGTGCAGGAGTAGGCCATTCGGCCCTTCGAGCCTGCACCGCCATTCAATATGATCATGGCTGATCATCCAACTCAGTATCCCGTACCTGCCTTCTCTCCATACCCCCTGATCCCTTTAGCCACAAGGGCCACATCTAACTCCCTCTTAAATATAGCCAATGAACTGGCCTCAACTACCCTCTGTGGCAGAGAGTTCCAGAGATTCACCACTCTCTGCGTGAAAAAGTTTTTCCTCATCTCGGTCTTAAAGGATTTCCCCCTTATCCTTAAGCTGTGACCCCTTGTCCTGGACTTCCCCAACATCGGCAACAATCTTCCTGCATCTAGCCTGTCCAACCCCATAAGAATTTTGTACGTTTCTATAAGATCCCCTCTCAATCTCCTAAATTCTAGCGAGTATAAGCCAAGTCTATCCAGTCTTTCTTCATATGAAAGTCCTGACATCCCAGGAATCAGTCTGGTGAACCTTCTCTGCACTCCCTCTATGGCTATAATGTCCTTCCTCAGATTTGGAGACCAAAACTGTACGCAATACTCCAGGTGTGGTCTCACCAAGACCCTGTACAACTGCAGTAGAACCTCCCTGCTCCTATACTCAAATTGGGTGATGTTCGGGTCGAGACCCTTCTTCACCTTCTGTGGGGGAATGGACAGTCGACGTTCTGGGTTAAGACCTGAAACAACACCTCATATTCCGCTTTGCTAGCTTTCAACCCCAATATACCAACTTTGAATTCTCCAATTTAAATAAATACCACTCCACCCCACTCCTCTCCCATTCCCCTGCCCCCCCTCCCAACCATGGTGCATGTACATTTATCCCAGTATCTGCCACCTCCCCAGTCACCCTGTTCCATTTCCCTCCTCTGTACACTCATCTCCCTTCCCGAGTCCCATATTCCCCTTGTATCCATCTTTCCCCTCCCCCATGTCCCGTTCCACCCATATCCCACCCCATCTGGCCTTACCCTTCACTACTTTTCCCTTCTTATCTGACACTCTTTGTCTCCTTTTGACCTCTAGCCTTTGTCACCTACTACACCCAGAATGCCAATCTTCCCCCTCACCTCTATCCACCTATCGCCAGGCTTTGCCCCACCATCGTCACCGTTCCAGCTCTCGCCCCCCCATCCCAGTCTGAAGAGTTCCGACCTGAAACGTCACCTGAGTTCCTTCCGCAGATGCTGCCTGACCTGCTGAGTTGCTCCAGCACTTTTGTTGTTTGGAGTGTTGATGGAGTGGGGAGGGTCAGAGGTGGTTATCGAGTCATACAGCATGGAAACAGGCCCTTCGGCCCAACTTGCCCACGCTGACCAACATGCCCCATCTACCTGCATTTGACCCGTATCCCTCTTAACCTATCCTGTCCATTACCTGCCTAAATGCTTCTCAAATGCTGCGATAGTCCCTGCCTCAACAACCTCCTTCCGCAGCTCGTTCCATACACCCATCAGGTCAGTTTCGGCGGACTGAGCAGAGGTGTTCAGCGAAACGTTTAAGAAAGTATTGCGGATGCTGGAAAAAATCGAAGGTAGACAAAAATGCTGGAGAAACTCAGCGGGTGAGGCAGCATCTATGGAGCGAAGGAAATAGGTGACGTTTTGGATCGAGACCCTTCTTCAGACTGATGTGGAGGTGGGTGGGCGGGAAGAAGAAAGGAAGAGGCGGAGACGGTGGGCTGTGGGAGAGCTGGGACGGGGAGGGGAAGGAGGGAGATAGCAAGGACTACCTGAAATTGGAGAAGTCAATGTTCATACCGCTGGGGTGTAAACTGCCCAAGCGAAATATGAGGTGCTGCTCCTCCAATTTGCAGTGGGACTCACTCTGGCCATGGAGGAGGCCCAGGACAGAAAGGTCAGATTCAGAATGGGAGGGGGAGTTGAAGTGCTGAGCCACCGGGAGATCAGGTTGGTTAATGCGAACTGAGCGGAGGTGTTGGGGGAAGCGATCGCCAAGCCTGCGCTTGGTCCTGCTGATAAGGAGTCCACACCTGGAGCAGTAGATGAGGTTGGAGGAGGTGCAAGTGAAACTCTGCCGCAGCTGGAAGGACTGTCGGGATCCTTGGACGGAGTCGAGGGAGAAGGTATGGGGACAGGTGTTGCAGGGGAAAGTACTAGGGAGGGGGTGATTATCGAGGAGACCATTGTGAGGGCCTCATCTATGATGGAAGAGTGGAACCCCCATTCCCTAAAGATGACCTGTCAGCAACTCTACTGCTGTGCCACCATGCCATCCCTGTCATCTGACACAATGGCTACAATTTATACTATTCAGTCACCCTTGCAATGATTTCCCGTTCAAAACAACAAAGGTAAAAAAATTGTTTCCTCAGTCGAATAACAAACAGCTCCTCAAATTCAGCGGGTCAGGCAGCATCTGTGGAGGTAAATGGATAGATGATGTTTCAGGTTGGGATGGCCGACCTTCTGATTACCCTCACCATAGAAACATAGAAACATAGAAAATAGGTGCAGGAGGAGGCCATTCGGCCCTTCGAGCCAGCACCGCCATTCATTGTGATCATGGCTGATCGTCCCCTATCAATAACCCGTGCCTGCCTTCTCCCCATATCCCTTGATTCCACTAGCCCCTAGAGCTCTATCTAACTCTCTCTTAAATCCATCCAGTGATTTGGCCTCCACTGCCCTCTGTGGCAGGGAATTCCATAAATTCACAACTCTCTGGGTGAAAAAGTTTTTTCTCACCTCAGTCTTAAATGACCTCCCCTTTATTCTAAGACTGTGGCCCCCTGGTTCTGGACTTGCCCAACATTGGGAACATTTTTCCTGCATCTAGCTTGTCCAGTCCTTTTATAATTTTATATGTTTCTATAAGAACGCCCCTCATCCTTCTAAACTCCAGTGAATACAAGCCTAGTCTTTTCAATCTTTCCTCATATGACAGTCCCGCCATCCCAGGGATCAATCTCGTGAACCTACGCTGCACTGCCTCAATCACAAGGATGTCCTTCCTCAAATTAGGAGACCAAAACTGTACACAATACTCCAGATGTGGTCTCACCAGTATCCACCTATCACTCGGCAGGCTGTGTCCTGCCCCCACTGCTCTTCCAGATTTCTCTCCCCTACTATAATCAGTCTGGAGAAAAATCCCCACCCGAAACATTGCTATCCATTCACACCACAGATGCTGCCTGACCCGCTGAATTACTCCAGCACTTTGCTTCTCTACTCAAGAATTCACCCTCCATCATCTCTTGTGCCTACATTTTCCTTACATCCCCCTAGTCTGTTTTGCCCCAAATTCTGGCCAGCCCAGGCACAATCACATGGAATTTCATTATTAAAAGCATGTATATAAACATGGAACATATAACATAGAACAGTACAGCACAAGAATCATTGGTCCACAACATCTGTGCTGAACATGCTGCCAAGACCTAACTCTTACCTGCCTGCACGTAATCCATATCCAACCATTCCCTACAAATCCATATGCTTATCCAAAAGTCGCTTAAATCCCACTATCTTGTCTGCCTCAAACACCACCCCGGCAGCACCTTCCAGGCACTCATCACCCATATCTCTCTTTGGGCGGCACCGTGGCGCAGTGGTAGAGTTGCTGCCTTACTGCCCCTCCAGCACCAGAGATCTGGGTTCGATCCCGACTTAGAATAAAGGGGAGGCCATTTAAGACTGAGGTGAGAAAAAACTTCTTCACCCAGAGAGTTGTGAATTTATGGAATTCCCTGCCACAGAGGGCAGTGGAGGCCAAGTCACTGGATGGATTTAAGAGAGTGTTAGATAGAGCTCTAGGGGCTAGTGGAGTCAAGGGATATGGGGAGAAGGCAGGCACGGGTTATTGATAGGGGACGATCAGCCATGATCACAATGAATGGTGGTGCTGGCTCGAAGGGCCGAATGGCCTCCCCCTGCACCTATTTTCAATGTTTCTATGTCTCTATGTACAAAGCCATTCTCTCTGTCCCTAACTAACCCATTCTCAATCAAGTGCAAAAAACCCATAGGGCTGTGGGAATTGTTACAGATCAGAGGGATCTAGGATTACAGGTACATAGTTAGTTGCCAGTGGCATCATAGGTGGATAGGTTGTTCAAAAAGGCTTTTGGTACATTTCCCTTCATCAGTCAGAGGATTGAGTATAGAAGTTGGGAGGTCATGTTGCAGTGGTATATGATGTTGCCAGGACTGGAGGGCCTGAGCTACAGGGAGAGGTTGAGTAGGCAGGGACTCTATGAATTATAGTGCAGGAGGCTGAGGGATTGGCAAGGATGTGGGACTTCCCCAGACACGCACAGTAGTTTGGGATGTCTATAAGCAACATGGATGCAGATGTAGATGGGAATCAGGAAGGTTGTCAAAGGATGAGGTGGGATATAGCTTTGTTACAGATATGGGTGGAAAATGGCAGATAGCGATTAATCTGAGCAAGGGGAGGGGGGCGTGGAACGCGCTGCCAGGGGTGGTGGTGGGGGCAGCTACCTGCCGGGGGTGGTGGTGGAGGCAGCCACCTGCCAGGGGTGGTGGTGGAGGCAGATACCAGGGTGGCATTCAAGAGGCTTTTAAATAGGTAGGTGGATGTGCAGGGAATGGAGGGATATGGATCACGTGCATGTAGAGGGGACTAGTTTAGCTTAACAACATGGTTAACACAGACACTACGGGATGAAGGGTTTGTTGGTGTGGTGGACTTTTTCTATGATATGATTCAGAATTAGGACCAGTTCACCGAGAATGCTGCCTTGTATTATCTACAAGAAGAGGTTGGACAAACATGGATTATTTTCCCTGGAGCATGAAAGATTGAGCGGTAGAGTTGCTGCCTCACAGCGCCAGAGACACGGGTTCGATCCTGACCACGGGCGCTGTCTCTCCGGAGTTTGTGCGTTCTCCCCGTGACCACGTGGGATTTCTCCGAGATCTTCGGTTTCCTCCCACACTCCAAAGACGTACAGGTTTGCAGGTTAATTGGCTTGGTGTAAATGTAAAATTGTAAAAAGGGTGTGTGTAGGGTAGTGTTAGTATGCAGGGATTGCTGGTCAGTGCGGGCTCGGTGGGCTGAAGTGCCTCTGTCTGCGCTGTATCTCTAAGCTCTGCTGCTGCAGATGCTGGGACCCAGAGAAGTTGCTGGAGGAACTCAGCGGGGGAAGCTGTGACTGTGCGGAGGGGAGGAAGGAATGGTCGACATTTCAGCTCCAAACCTTGCATCCCACAATCTGTTTTATTTTGGGTCTGTGAGAATTGGCAATCCACGTTTCTAATGGGAAGCAGCAAAGCCAGAGCCACTGCTGGAATCCTTTTATGGTGAGTGTTCTCTGCTGTTGGCACAGCTTCCCATCCCTGCCTGCAAACTGCCTCTTACTAACTGCCCGGGGGGCTGGGACAGGGGCTGTGTTGTTACACCATTCCTTGGAGCCACACAGCTGTTTCGGACTGTAAGAGGATGAATTTCTTGCTGTTTATAAATGTGACACATGACAAAGTCATTACTAATCTCACTTTACATTTGTGACTAATCTCATCTCAACGAAACAGGATATGACACTTCAGAGTGCCGGATTTAAAATGGCTCTAAATAATCATTATAAGTGGAATCAGTACTCCCCCCAAAAAATCAAATGATATTGTGTAGTCAAAGCACTTTGGTTTAGACTGGGTGGCCGTTGCCAGGGACCATTAGCTTGGGATCAGCTCCAGACCAACTGCATATCCTTGGAGAAAGGAGGGTCTGGCAAACACAGACTAATATCCCAGTGGGAGTGAGGTTCTTTCCAGAACAGTATTCCGGAGGCAGATTATCCCGAGATAAACATCACCCCAGACCGGGAGCTCAGTCCAAGGCACGAGTCTCCCAGATGTCCAGAGATCACTCCGTGGAAACCGCACTGTTGTTATTTTTAAGAAGGAACTGCAGATGCTGGAAAAATCGAAGGTAGACAAAAATGCTGGAGAAACTCAGCGGGTGAGGCAGCATCTATGGAGCGAAGGAATAGGTGACGTTTCGGTTCGAGTCCCTTCTTTCTTCAGTCTGAAGAAGGGTCTTGACCCGAAACGTCACCTATTCCGTCTCTCCTTGATTGTTGATTTCTTTTAAATATTACTTTTAGAGATACAGCGCGAAAACAGGCTCTTCACCCACCGAGTCTGCACTGACCTCCGATCCCCGCACATTAACATTATCCTACGCCCACTAGGGACAAGTTACCAAGCCATTTAACCTACAAACTTGTACGTCATTCGAGTGTGGGAGGAAAACGATGATCTTGGGGAAAACCCACGGGGTCACGGGGAGAACATACAAACTCCGTACAGTCAGCATCCACAGTCAGGATTGAACCCTGGTCTCTGTAAGCACTGTAGGCAGCAACTCTACCGCTGCGCCACCATGCCGTATCCAAGACGGAGAAACCACATTCCCGCAGAGCAGCATTCTGCACCAGGGAGCCTTCCCAGGGACGTGTCACAGATGAAAGGCCGGCACGGTGGAGTTGCTGCCTCACAGCGCCAGAGAACCGGGTTCAATCCTGACTATGGGTGCTGTCGGTACGGAGTTTGTACGTTCTCCTTGTGATCGTGTGGGATCCACCAAGTGCTCTGGCTTCCTCCCACACTCCAAGTATGTGCAGGCTTTTAGGTTGACTGGCTTCTGTAAATTGTCCCTGGTGTGTGGGATAGAACTAGTGTAGAGGTGATCGATGGTCGGCAATGACTCGTTTCAGTTTCCGCCCACTTTCAAAGATGTGCAGGTTTGTCCCTAGTGTGTATCATAGAACTAATGTGTGGGTGATCGCTGGTCAGCATGGACTCGGTGGGCCAAAGGGCCTGTTTCTGCGCTGTATCTCTAAACTAAACTGAAAGGAAAAATCGTAGATGCTGAAGATCTGACACAGAAACAGAGAAGACTGGAAACACTCAGCAGGCCAGGCAGCGTCTGTGGAGAGAGAAACCCAGCTCATGTTTCAGGTCCAAGGGCCTTCAGCAGATCACCTGAAGCCCATGCAATGTGGCATCTGTGATGGGGGAGTGTCACTGTGTGTCAGGCATCCCAGACATCGTTCCCAGGAATGATACGGAAAGACTCAATGGGTCCTACAGGGCGAAAAGGCCGTTCGGCCCAACTCATCCATGCCGACCAATATGCTCCATCTCAGCTTACCCAATTGGTTTATGTTTGGCTCATATCTCTCTAAACGTTTCCTATCATGTACCTGAACAAGTGTCCTTTACAGTCCCTGCCTCAACTACCTCCTCCGCCAGCTCCTTCCACACCCACCACCCTCAGACTCATGAATTGCATGCCAAAGGGATGATTCCAATTTAAGGGAGGCTATTCCCATGGACTGGTATCCCAATCTGAAGGATGATATTCCCAGGAACAGATATCCCATATCTTGGACGATTCAATGGGAGAGTCTAGGATCAGAGGACACAGCCTCAGAATAAAAGGACGTACCTTTAGGAAGGAGATGATGAGGAATTTCTTTAGTCAGAGGGTGGTGAATCTGTGGAATTCATTGCCACAGACGGCTGTGGAGGCCAAGTCAGTGGATATTTATAAGGTGGAGATTAACAGATTGTTGATTAGTACGGATGTCAGGGGTTATCAGTGACAACGACGAGTCAGCCTACAGGGAGGAGGTCCAGCACCTGGCAACCTGGTGTGCCAACAATAACCTCGTCCTCAACTCCATGAAGACGAAGGAAATTATTGTTGACTCCAGGAAGAACAGAGGGGGCAGACATACCCCCATCCATATAAACGGGACTGAGGTGGAGCGCGTCTCCAACTACAAATTCCTCGGGGTACACATCTCGGAGGATCTGTCCTGGTCCCTCAATACCTCCAAACTGATCAAGAAGGCGCAGCAGCGCCTTTACTTCCTGAGGAGGCTCAAGAAAGCTCACCTGTCCCCCCAGATCCTGACCAACTTTTACCGCTGTACCATCGAAAGCATCCTGACCACCTGCATCACGGCATGGTGCAGCAGTTGCACGGTAGCTGACAGGAAGGCACTTCAACGGGTGGTGAAAACTGCTCAGTACATCATCGGTGCCCCCGCTCCCTGCAATGGATGCCCTCCACCGAAAACGGTGTCTGAGACGGGCCGGGAAGATCATCAAGGACCCCTCCCACCCTAACCATGGACTGTTTGCCCTCCTCCCATCAGGGAGGCGGTACAGAAGCCTCAGGTCTCGTACAAGCAGGATGAGGAACAGTTTCTTCAACAACACTATCACATTGCTGAACTCGGAGTCCCACCGATAGATTTCTCCAGTCTCTCCGTCCACATTGTTTGCTCATTCTGTATTTTATTCTGTATATTGTTCTTGTTCTGTGTTTTTATTTCTATATTGCAATATTGCTACGAGCAGACGCTAGGCTGCATTTTGTTGTACCCATACTTGTATCTGTGCAATGACAATTAAAGTTGAATTGAATTGAATTATGGGGAGAAGGCAGGAGAATGGGGTTGAGAGGGAAAGATAGATTAGCCATAATTGAATGGCAGAGTAGACTTGATGGGCCGAATGGCCTAATTCTGCTTCTAGAACCTATGGACTTATCAACTTCCCGGACCCAATATTCTAAACTGTGGAGGTCAACAGTGGGCAGATGTTCTCGGATGAACCACATTCCCATGGGTTGGTGCCAGCGTGGTGTGAACTTAATCCCGGGGAACGACATTCCCAGCTTCTGGTATTTCACACTGAGGCAGATCATTTCCAGCCAATCTTCTAGGACCTTTGGGAATAATCCAGAGTAAGGGAGCTCATTCCTGTGGACTGATTCCTTGCTGGGATCATCATTCCCAGTGTGCATGGATTGAGCGGGAAATTAATGATATGTGGAAACTTCCAACTGGATCTGGTATTAATGTAATTGTAGTAAGCCTGCAGCAGGTATAGGAAGATAATAGTCTCTGATGAAGTGCCTTGTACCTAGAACAGTAACTTCCACAGATGCTGCCTGACCTGCGGAGTATTTCCAGCATTTTCTGTTCTCATTAAATCTTATGATTTAGTTTAGTTTAGTGATACAGCACGGAAACAGGCCCTTCGTCTGCACCGAGTCATCACCCACCAGCGACCCCCGCACATTAACACTATCCTACACATACCAGGGCACAGTTTACACTTATACCAAGTATACAAACCCGCCAATTAACCTACAAACCTGTACGTCTTTGGAGGGTGGGAGGAAACCGAAGATCTCGGAGAAAACCCACAGGGTCACGGGGAGAACGTACAAACTCCGTACAGACAGCACCCATAGTCGGGATCGAACCTGCGTCCCTGGCGCTGCAAGCGCTGTAAGGCAGCAACACCACTACCGCTGCACCACCGTCCCGCCAATTAGAAAATGGAACATTGCATGCTGTCCAGTTTTAGACTCCACTACCATGGGGAGATGACTGTGACTGTGTGCCTTATCTATAATCATTTTTAGAATTTTATAAATATCTGTAAGGTCACTCCTCAGTTTCTTTACGCCCCAGGGAAAAAAGTCAGTCTATCCAGCCTCACTGTAACTCAAGCCCTCCACTCCCAATAATATCTCCATGCCTCTTTTCTGCACGTTGTCCAGTTTAATGACAGCTGGGAGATTAAAACTGCATCAAGTGTGGTGTCATCAATCACTTGTACCGTTGTAATATAATGTCCCAACTCCTATGAAAGCAAGTGTGATGTAAAAACTATTGCCAACCATATTTTACTTTGCAAATCTACTCAAATACTTCATTCTTTCATAAAATGACAAGAATGTTGCCTGGATTAAGGGGTATTAGCTACAAGGGGAGGTTGGACAGGCGTGGATTTGTCACTTTGTTTTGATCAGCTTGGATACATCCCTTGGTTTGCAATTATCCCTTCAACAGCAATTTTCTCTGGAACGCCGGAGGTTGAGGGGAGACCTGATAGAAGGCTATACAATTATGAGAGGAATATAGAGTCTAGAATCAGGGGTCACAGTTTATGAATAAGGGGTAGGCCTGAGACTGAGATGAGGAAAAACTTATTCAGCCAGAGAGTTGTGAATCTGTGGAATTCTCTGCCACAGAAGGCAGTGGAGGCCAATTCACTGGATGTGGTCAAGAGAGAGTTAGGGTTAACGGAATCAAGGGATATGGGGAGAAAGCAGGAAAGGGGTACTGATTGTGGATGATCAGCCATGTTCATATTGAATGGCGGTGCTGGCTTGAGGGGCCGAATGGCCTACTCCTGCACCTGTTGTCTATGTTTCTAACCATTTCCCAGGATGGAAATATCAAATGTGAGAAGGCTTAGCTTGAAGATGAGAGGGGCAATGTTTAAAGGATGTATGTGGGGCAAGTTTGTTACACTGGGAGGGGGTGGTGGCAGTCTGCATCTCGCTTCCAGGGGTGGTGGTTGAAGCAGATATGTTAGTGGCATTTAGGAGACTTTAGTATGGGCAAGTGGATATGCAGGGAATGGAGGGATATGAGCAGGTGGACATTGTGTACCGAAGGGTCACATATGTAAAATAATTGCGACCTTGACCTCTGCCAACTGGAATTCTGAAATGAGTTCCTAATCTATCCAATCTCACATCCAAAGGCCAACCTTCCATCCCTGTTTGCGGATGGGTGGACAGAAGCCATGAGGAGTATAGATATTGAGGACAATTTCTCTTGTGACAAGGACATGGCCATTGTACCAGCGACATCTCACTCAGTGGTAGGGCAGAGGGTGACTGATGTTCAATGCACTCAGCTGGGTTCTGTGATCCACATCTGTGACCCACACCACCCTGGCCACACACTCACTTCACCCCTGCCGTCAGGAAGAAGGTACAGGAGCCTGAAAACTGTAACGTCCAGGCTCAGGAACAGCTTCTTCCCTACAGCCATCAGGCTACTAGACACTACAACCTTCAAATAGGCTCTGAACTACATAGACCTGTGGGGAAAAGCAAAAATGCTGGAGTAACTCAGCGGGACAGGCAGCATCTCTGGAGAGAAGGAATGGGTGACATTTTGGGCCGAGACCCTTCTTCAGACCCGACATGAAACATCACCCATTCCTTCTCCCCAGAGATGCTGCCTGTCCCGGTGAGTTACTCCAGCATTTTGTGTCTACCTTCGATTTAAACCAGCATCTGCAGTTCTTTCCTGCACACAGACCTGGGGGCATTGGTTTTGTCTTTTTGCACTGTTATTGCTTGTTTGACGTGTGTCTATGTATGTGTGAGTATGTATATATACAGAACTGCTTTTGTTTATTCCATTGTTTGCAGAGTACTTTGTTTACATATACAGCTGTGCTGCTGCAAGTAAGAATATCATTGTTCTGTTTGGCACATATGACAATAAAACACTCATGACTTACTCTTGACTCAGTGAATGCCAATGTGAGCACAGGAGCTGAGATGGTGATGTTGGCCAATGGAGGGGAGGGTTTGGATTTGTTCGAGGGGCAGGGTCCAGGGCCATTTGCTCAGGGTTGACGACACCAAGCTGATCAGGAAGGCCGGCTCAGTGGTCGAGGCTGAGCAACTAACGGTCCAGCAGGTGGCAGAGGCCAGAACTCTGAACAAACTGGGTTCAATAATGACCAACCCCACTCACCCACTCCACGCCCTGAAGGTGATCAAGAGCAGCATCTTCAGTCAGAGGCTGATTGCACCAATGTGCAAAACTGAGAGATATAGGAAGTCTTGTGTACCAGCTGCTATAAGGTTTTATAATGCACAAAAATAATTTTGCATTTTTTAGTATTCATTCATTGTATTTAACTTATTAAGTATGGAAGCTATCTGAGGAAATATGTGGTGTTATGTCTGTCTTGAAGCTGTTGTGGCACTGTAATTTCCTGTAAAGGATTATTAAAGGATCTATCTATCTATCTCCCAACTTAAAACTAGGAACAACAGAGGATGTACTTCCTGCGGCAGCTGAGGAAGCACAATCTGCCACAGGCAATGATGGTCCAATTCTACACGGCCATCGTAGAGTCTGTTCTCACCTTCTCCATCATGGTCTGGTTTGGCTCAGCCACCAAGCACGACACCTGGAGGCTGCAGCGAATCGTCCGATCAGCAGAGAAGGTTATTGGCTGCAACCTTCCCTCCATTGATGAACTGTACACTGCAAGGGCCAGGAAGCGAGTGGGCAAGATCATCTCTGACCCCTCTCACCCTGGCCACAAACTCTTTGAATCACTTCCCTCTGGAAGGCGACTCCGGACTGTCAAAGCTGCCACAGCCAGACATAAAAACAGCTTTTATCCACGAGTAGTTGCTCTACTCAACAGCCAAAAATCTGTAGCCTCCCTTTGATCTGGTATTTTGTTGGTTCACATGCTTGATCAATGGTGTTTTATCATTAATGTTTTATTATTATTAATGTTTAGTGTTTTCTGAGTCATTCGTAACTGTCACTGTATGTCATGTTGTTACTTGTGGGCGGAGCACCAAGGTAAATTCCATGTATGTGAATACTTGGCCAATAAACTTACTTACTTACTTATTCCAAAACCTTGAGTAAACCATACCTTGCAGCTGAAGAAGCTCCAGTGGTGGAGGGTGATTAGTCCAGGGGTACCGCAGATGACGGGGCTGGTCCGGGGGGGCAATCACCACTTACGGTGTGGATGTGGCAGTGAGATCATGAGGCCATAAGTGATAGGAACAGAATTAGGCCATTCGACCCTTCAAATTTGCTCTGCCATTCAATCATGGCTGATCTATCTCTCCCTCCTAACCCCATCCTCCTGCCTCCTCCCCATAACCCCTAAAACCCATACTAATCAGAAATCTATCTATGGTACACAAAAATGCTGGAGAAACTCAGCGGGTGCAGCTGAGTTTATCTATCTATCTCTGTCTTAACAATTGACAGCCTCCACCGCCTTCTGTGGCAAAGAATTCCACAGATTCACCACCCTCTGACTAAAGAAATTCCTCCTCATCTCCTTCCTAAAATAACGTCCTTTAATTCTGAGGTTATGACCTCTAGTCCTAGACTCTCCCACTGATGGAAACGTCCACATCCACTCTATCCAAGGCCGAGATGGGAAGTGGTTAATTAAGTTTAGAGCTACAGCATGGGAACAGGCCCCGGGCCACTGGGTCCGCTCCGACCATTGATCACCTGTTCACACTAGTTCTACATTATCCCATTGTTTCATCCACTCCCTACATACTAGGGGCAATTTACAGAGGCCAGTTAATCTACAAACACGCACGTCTTTGGGATGTGGGAAGCAACCGGAGGAAACCCCACGTGGTCACAGGGGAAACTTGCAAACTCCACACGGACAGCACCATGGTCAGGATCAAACCTGGGTCTCTGGCGCTGAGGCAGCAGCACTACCAGCTGCACCACTGCACTGACGTGAATGAGGGGGGATAGCGATAGCTGAGGAATGAGCTTCACAAAGAATGGTAGGGAGGCCCCTGGAAGTGGGAAATCATTCAAGGGAAAGGAATATTCAAGTCAAGTCAAGTGAGTTTATTGTCATGTGTCCCTGATAGGACAATGAAATTCTTGCTTTGCTTCAGCACAACAGAACATAGTAGGCATTGACTACAAAACAGATCAGTGTGTCCATATATCATAATATAAATATATACACACATGAATAAATAAACTGATAAAGTGCAGATAACCTGGCAGGTTCAATTGCAGGTGGAGATGGTGAAGCCTAATCTGGTCTGCTTCATCCTTGTAGACGGTTAAACATTGTAAACATTGAACCCTGTGTGTAATTATACAAAATAATTTGCAATCCAGTTAATTAGAAGAAGTATTTGTTCAAAGTAGACACAAGAAACTGCAGGTGTTGAAATCTTGTGTGAAAAATTACAAAGTGCTGGAGTAACTCAGGGTTCAGGTGACTCCTGTGGAGAACATGGACAGGCGACATTTAGAGTCAGGACCCTTCTTGAGACTGTTTGTAGTGGAGCGGAGAAAGCTGGAAGAGGGGTGGGGCAGGACAATGCCGGCCATGTGATGGGTGGATATGGGTGAGAGGGATTGATTGGCAGACCAGAGATGAAGAGACCACAAGCTGTGAGACATGGAGAGAAGAGAAGTGAAATGAGGCCAGAGGAATAAATATAGGTGGAAGAGGACAGAGGGAAGGGGAAAGGCGGGCGGGATAGTGGGAGAAATGGGTGCTGAACGTGGCCCATCTCTGTTCTCCAGAGATGCTGCCTGACCCGCAGAGTTACTCCAGCACTTTGCATCCTTCTTTGTAAACCAGCACTTGCAGTTCCTTGTTTCATCATCATTCTGGTAAACCTCCTCTGCACTCTTTCCAAAGCTTCCCCATCCTTCCTGGAATGAATGAACAGATCTACACACAATACTCCTAATATGGTCTAACTAAAGTCCTATAGAACAACTTCCTGACTCTTATATTCCATGCCCCTAGCAATGAAGGCAGACATACCAATATGCCTTCTTTACCACTCTAATAACTTGTGATGCTACTTTCAGGGAGTTATGGACTCAAGATCCCTCTGTACATCAATGCTGTTATGGGTTTGCCATTAATTGTATACTTTCCACTTACATTTCAAGCCCTAGGCTTGTGTAGACACTCTGACAATGGGATCACCAGTCATTGTGTGAGCACAGTTTGCCTTCAGGGTGGGTATTGGCAATGTAGGTAACATTCGTTACATTGGGAGGGGTGGGAGATTTCCAACACAGATGCAATGATATGCTTTCCACGTGTACCTACAGGCGGTGAGGCCATGTCAGGCTCTGTGGAGAAACACAGTCAGACAAAGACTGTTCACAGGAACTGACTCCCCCAACTCAGTTAGCCAAGGAAGTGATCCCACCCTTTCACAGACAGCGTGAATGCACCGAGTCTTTTACCCAGAGTCTGGGAACCAAGAAGCAAAGGACATAGCATTAAGGTGAGAGGAGAAAGATTTAATAGGAACCTGAGGGACAACTTTTCCGCGCAGAATGAGCTGCCGGATAAAGTAGTTGAGGCGGGTTCCATCACAACATTTAAAAAGCGTTTGGGCAGGTACACAGATAGGAAAGGTTTGGGGGGATATGAGCCTAACAAGGGCAGGTGGGACGCATAGATGGGACATCTTGGTTAGTTGGGCAAGCTGGGCTGACGGGTCTGTTTCTGCGCTGTATGACTCTATTTTAGTTTTGGTTTAGTTTAGAGATACAGCGCGGACACAGACCCTTCGGCCCATCGGGTCCGTGCCGACCAGTGACTCCCGCACATATTAACACTGTCCTACACCGACCAGGGACAATTTCTACATTTACCAAGCCAATTAACCTACAAACCAGTACTCAATGAAACACCAGTGAAGGGAGATGCCCGCTTGATAACATCAATGATATACTTGCATCTACACGATTCACTTTTTTTAATGAGCTAGTTATTATATTGGTAGCTGATTTTTGCATACACAGTCATTTATTGTAAATTGGAATATTAGTTAGATAGTTAGATAATACTTTGGCTTTGGGCTTGGCTTTCTTAGTTGAGCACTTATCCTGGAGTTGTCTTCAGTCTGAAGATAACGCCTATTCCTTCTCTCCATAGATGCTGCCTCACCCACTGAGTTCCTCCAGCATTTGTATCTACC
Organism: Malacoraja senta; assembly: GCA_038087875.1. NCBI lineage: Eukaryota > Metazoa > Chordata > Chondrichthyes > Rajiformes > Rajidae > Malacoraja > Malacoraja senta. Next base: position 65,785 of record JAXLNO010001685.1, read on the forward strand.
TTGACGTTATAGCACGTACGTTGTGTTATAATTGTAATGTAAACACAGTACACTTACACAATATAATCAACGAGAGAGAAACCAAAGTTCAGTGTGTATATACACACACACACACACACACACACACACACACACACACACACACACACACACACACCAAAAACGAACAATAATAGTGCAATAATAATAATAATAATAATAATAGTCTATTGTAGTTCAGAGCTTATTTGAGGTTGTGGTGATTAATAGCCTGATGGCTGTAGGGAAGTAGCTGTTCCTGAACCTGGACGTTATAATTTTCAGGCTCCAGTACCTTCTTCCCGATGGCAGGAGTGAAATGAGTGTGTGGCCAGGATATTGTGGGTCTCTAATGAAGTTAGCTGCCCTTTTGAGGCAGCGACTCCGATAAATCCCAACGATGGTGGGGAGGTCAGAGCCGATGATGGACTGGGCAGTGTTCACAACTTTTTGCAGTCTTTTCAGCTCCTGGACGTTCAAGTTGTCGAACCAGGCCTCGAGGCAACCAGTCAGCATGCTCTCTACTGTGCACCTGTGGAAGTTCACGAGAATCCTCTCTGACATACCGACTCTCCGTAATCTTCTCAGGAAGTAGAGGCGCTTTCTTTATAATTGCATCAGTGTTCTGGGACCAGGAAAGATCTTTGGAAATATGCACACTTGGGAATTTGAACTTTTTGACTCTCTCCACCATGATATAAACAGGATTGTGGGTCCTCATTCTTCCTCTTCCAAAGTCCACAATCAGTTCCTTGGTTTTACTGATATTGAGAGCCAGGTTGCTGTGCTGGCATCATTTGGTCAAACGGTCAATCTCACTTCTATACTCTGACTCATCACCATCTGTAATTTGTCCAACAACCGTGGTGTCGTCGGCGATCTTGAAGATGGAGTTTGCACCGTGTCCGGCTATACAGTCATGAGTATAGAGTGAGTACAGCAGGGGGCTGAGCACGCATCCTCGAGGTGCTCCCGTACTGATTGTTAATGTGGAAGAAGTGTTTCTGCCAATTTGATCAGACTGTGGTCTGTGGATGAGGAAGTCGATGACCCAATTGCAGAATGATGCGCAGAGACCCAGTTCTGTGAGCTTAGTAACCAGCTTGGAGGGGATAATGGTATTGGAAGGGATGATGGTATTATAGTCCATAAACAATAGCCTGACGTAAGTGTTTTATTGTCCCTGTGGAGAGCCAGTGACAACGCATCCTCCGTTGACCTGTTGTGACGGTAGGTGAACTGTAGTGGGTCGAGGTTCTTGTTGAGGTAGGAGTTGATAGGCACCATAACCAACCTCTCAAAGCACTTCATCACCACGGACGTTAGTGTCACTGGCCGATAGTGTCACTGTCATTGAGGCAGTGCAGCGTAGGTTCGCGAGATTGATCCCTGGGATGACGGGACTGTCACATGAGGAAAGATGGAAAAGACTAGGCTTGTATTCACTGGAGTTTAGAAGGATGAGGGGGATCTTATAGAAACATATAAAATTATAAAAGGACTGGACAAGCTAGATGCAGGAAAAATGTTCCCAATGTTGGGCGAGTCCAGAACCAGGGGCCGCAGTCTTAGAATAAAGGGGAGGTCATTTAAGACTGAGGTGAGAAAAAACTTTTACACCCAGAGAATTGTGAATTTGTGGAATTCCCTGCCACAGAGGGCAGTGGAGGGCAGTGGAGGCCAAATCACTGGATGGATTTAAGAGAGAGTTAGATAGAGCTCTAGGGGCTAGTGGAATCAGGGGATATGGGGAGAAGGCAGGCATGGGTTATTGATTGGGGACGATCAGCCATGATCACAATGAATGGCGATGCTGGCTCGAAGGGCCGAATGGCCTCCTGCACCTATTTTCTATGTTTCTATGATAGTTTTGAGGCACGTCACCCTACTCTTCTTGGGCACCGGTATTTTTTATGCCCTCTTGAAGCAGGTGTTCGCAAAAACCTGAGCCAGTTGGTCTGTACACCATTACACCAATACTGATGCAAGAATATTTTAAAAGGGTGTTAGCACTTTGGTCATGTTGCATTAGAGACAGAGACTTGTCGGAGAGCGAGACAGATGACTGCACAGAAACATCTGGCCGGATTGGGAAGTAGGGCAGGTTGCTATGGTGATTCCAGAGCAGCGACTTGGTTGAAGTTCAGCTGGATGGAAGTGGATCGAGCTTACGGAGAACAACTAATTACTGGTCCTCCACAGCAGGCAGCTGAACACAACAGGTTCCCATGCAAAAACAATTAGTCAGGCTTCTGAACCATAGAAACATAGAAACATAGGAACATAGAAAATAGGTGCAGGAGTAGGCCATTTGGAACTTTGAGCCATGGCTGATCAAATAAAATAGTAAGATTAAACGAGAACTTACCAGTTTGAAGTTTGATCTGTATTTTATGAGGAGTTACGATGAGGGATTACGTGAAGAACCCGCTCAGTGCGCAGGCGCGGCATACTTCCAAGCAGCGGTGTGGAATCACAGATAGACACAGGTATTTGAAGTAAACATAGTAAAGAAAAGGAGACATCAATTTATTAGTTTGATCCATATAATGAGGGTGGGAGCGGAGGGCACGTAATCCCTCATCGTAACTCCTCATAAAATACAGATCAAACTTCAAACTGGTAAGTTCTCGTTTAATCTTACTATTTTACTTCGGAGTCACGTGAGTGACTACGTGAAGATTTCAAAGCTCTGTGATTTCAAACCGTGTAACAGTTTTATTTCACTCACTGCCGAAAGTTCTTGAGGGAGGAAGTGTTATCGTAATCAACCAATGAATCTGTTTCTCAAGAAACAAAAAAGGTATTTATTAACAATTACAAAATTAAAGTGCTCCCCCGGGCTTAAATTAAATATTTGCAGCTTGTAATATTTTCTCTGCAAATAAATCAGGTTTCATCAACGGCTTATTATAAAAGTTCTGAATGTCGTTTCCCTCGACCATCCTGCTGTATTCAGAATATGGTCAACCGGTACGTCCATTCTGTCGGCCGTTGATGTAGATGCTGCCCTAGTGGAATGAGATTTAAATGTATTAGTATCTATTCCGGCAGCCTTCAGTACCTGTTTGAGCCATCTTGAAATGGTTTGGCTCGTTACCCGACCATGAGGTTACTTGTGGCTGACCCATAAGGCTTTTTCACTCCCTCTGATATTGTGGGTTGTGTCTATGTAATGTTGTAGATGGGTCACGACACACAACCGTGGCTCTTGTGGGTAGGCCCGGAATACCACCAGTGGATTAGCTGTTCCTGGCCTGCTTTGCTTCACCAGACCCTGTATGATGAATGTGATCTGATCTGGGGTGGTCACCATGTTGTCCAGCCTTAACTTGTGTAGTGACTGGACCCTCTGAGTGGATACGAGTGCCACCAACATGAGCGTCTTTAGTGTAGATTGCTCGAGGCTGAGGGATCTGGCTGGTGGCCATTCCCTGAGGTATGTCAGGACCACACTGATATCCCAAATATGGGTATACCTGGGTTTAGGGGCTTGATATCATAAATGCCCTTCATCAGTTTTACCACCAGTGGATGGGATCCCATTGCCTGTTGTCCTGCTGGTTTGAGATAAGCAGAAAGAGCACTCCGCGCTGTGTTGATGGCACTGTAACTGATCCCTTCATCATGGTGTAGATGGGCCAGGAATTCCAGTACGTTGGTGGCTGTGGCTGTTGCATACGTTGTCCCTGTTTCCTGGCAGTACTTCTCCCATTTTCTTATGCTGATTCAGTACTGCCTCTTGGTGGATGTTCAAAGGGATGCCGACATGGTGGTGATGGTTCGTTCGGACAATCCCTGTTCCAGGTAAGGTCTATTCAAAACCTGCAACCCAGGAATTTAATTTTCTCATGGCATGGGTGGCTTATGCCTGATACTGGGTGAGTTAATAATCCTGGATCACTGGGAAAGACCATTGGTGACTCAACCACCATGTCATGTAGAACCGGGAACCATGGCTGTGTAGGCCAGTCGGGCACCATCAAAATTCCAGAAGCAGAGTCCATCTGTATTTTGCGAAGTACCCGACTGATGAGGCAGAAGGGAGGGAAAGCATAGAAGAAGACATTTCCCCAATCCAGCGTGATGGTATGTATCGCTGCTGCCTCTGGGTCTGGTTCCCAAGCGACATATATAGGTAACTGGTGATTTCGTCTTGATGGAAATACATCGATATCTGGCGTTCCATACTGCTTAATAACTTTAGCAAATACTTTAGGGTTTAACATCCATTCGATGTTATCATTGAATTTGCGTGACCTGGTGTCTGCCACTGTGTTTAGCTTACATGGTAGATAAGTAGCTGATAGCCAAATATGTCTTTCGACACACCATAGCCAAATCACATTGACCAATTTGTCGCATGATAATGATTTTATGCCGCCCATATGGTTAATATAAGCCACCACCGTAGTATTATCAATCTGTAACCGAACATGCAAGTGCTGCTTATTAGATACATATGCTTTTAACCCATAAAAGGCGCCCAACATCTCTAGATAGTTAATGCCCAGTGTCAGTAGTAATGATGACTCTAGGTTAGTCCATCTACCACCTGTGCTGGATATGGAGTTAGTTGCTCCCCAGCCTTGAGCACTGGCATCTGTTTGAAGAACTAAAGTAAGGTTAGTGATGATGATAGAGCTGAAACTATGCCAAACATTTTCTGCCCACCACTGTAGCTGATATTGCTTCAGTGGGTAATTACATGACACGAACATCGTGACCTGTATGTCGTTTTAGTGCCTGTACCTTTGCTGTTTGTAAATTTTGATAGTGCAAAGGTCCGCATTGTGTAGCTGGAAATGCTGCTACCATTTTCCCCATCACTCTTGGGACTTGTCGAATAGTTGGTCCTTTGTTGACCATTAAATAGTTGCATGATTGTGCTAATGCAACCATTTAAAAAAAAAAAAAATTTTTTAATGTTTTTTTTTTTTTTTATGTTTTTATCTATTTATTTATTTATTTATTTTTATTTTCCTTTTGGCAAGGTAACAGTCATATGGACTGAGTTAATTGTGAAGCCCAGGTAGTCCATAATAGTGGATGGCTTCTACTTAGATTTATCTGGATGTAGGACGAACCCCAGAGTTTCGAGGAGCTGTTTTGTAGCTAATACTGCTGCCACAGCCAATTCCATCGTTTTCCCTACTATCTGAATATCATCCAGGTATGCCATGACAATATGTGTTTGTTTCTTAGTCTTGCCATGGCTATTTTCAATATTTTGATGAATAATCTTGGGGCTGAAGTTAGCCCATTGGGCAATGCTTTGTACTGCCTCAGCTGCCCCAACCAGATAAATTGTAGGTATCTGCAATGATCCTTGTGTATGGGTATTAGATAGTAAGCATCTTTCAGATCAATGCTTGCCATGAAGTATCCTTTGGAAATCAGTTGTTTGGCAGTAACAAATGTCTCCATTTTGAAATGTATATACTCAACAAACTTATTTAGTGATGTTAAGTCAATGATGATGCGACATCCACCATCTTTTTTGGTTTTATTTGATACAAATTCCAAAGGTTCATGTTTGGTCTTTTGGATGACCTCTCCACTAATGCTGTTGAGTATATACTTGTCACACGTGACAGTAACCCATGCTTCTTTAAACCAGTGTAATCTCCCCTCTGTTAGTAAAGCACCCTTAGTCTCTATATGCTGGCAGGAACCAGACCCACCTACCTCCATGTTCATTGGTGTTTCTTTTGTTTCCTGATGTTTTTGTAGGTTTTGCTTGTCTGACGTGCTGGCGATGTTGGGGGGTGGCGCATTTTCCATGGGGTCCGCTGTGGGCCCTGATCTAAAAAAGATCTTTGGGGATAAAATGCGGTCCCCGAGCTTTCACCAGTCCCATATTGAGGACGTCGACTGGTGGATGCCATGGGGTGCTGCCGCTTGGGTATTGTAGCTCTAGGTTTGCTCGTCCCAGGGCCTGCCCTTATGAGGCCGAAAGATGTCGCTGCTTCCTCCATGTCCCTCAGTTTTTTGTTGAGGTCTTTCCCAAATAACAGAGCGTCCGTCTCTGCAGCTGGGGCTCTGCACAACCCAGCAAACTTGGGATTGAGGGCAGGTCTTATGTTTCCCCGCCGGAGATTGTGTATCTCAAATTGTGTTGCACATCAGTGCCAGCACATCCTGCTGGCACGTATCCATCTCCGTACTTTGCACAGAACGAGCAAAGGCTGTAATGACCGACGTCAGGAGCCTTAGGATCCACTATAGCTTGATTTCATGGTTACACATGTTTGACCCCACGTGACCCCAGATCTGGCTGTTCACAGTCTTCACTCTGAGGCCTCACAGTTCTCTGGTGCTGTGTAAAATTCAAGCGCCTCAAGAAGTACCTTCTCCTGCAAGGGCTTATTTGACAGATGATTGATACTGGCCGCCATTTTTGGTTCCAGCGGTCTTCCAGCACGTGGGGTTGCTACATAGCGGTCCACCACACCCAGCAGCTTTTCCTCCTCCGGCACCCCTTGCATACTGCCGAATTCTTCCGCCAGCCCCTGTTCCAGACCAGCCCAACCCTGGTCACCAATGCTAGCCTCCTGTAATGAGGGAGCAGAGGGCAGTGCACAAGACACTGTGGAGGAGGTGCCTGACCTACCTCCGCGAGAACGCTCCTTCTGCGTAGCTCGCTGGAGCATCTGCTCCAAGAGCTGTTGTAAGCTCTGGCGGCTGTCTCTCCTCCGTGTAGGTGGAGACATGTCCCCATCCGACAAATCAGACATTACCGGCCGGTTGCTCTCATAGAAACATAGAAACATAGAAAGTAGGTGCGAGAGTAGACCACCAGGCCCATCGAGCCCGCACCGCCATTCGCTCATGGCTGAACACTAAACAGACACCCTTACCCACAAACAGTAGACACAAGACACAGAACACAAGACACTACCCTCCCCTTTATATCGCTATCACCCCTCTCCACCCCAAGAACCGCGTGATCTCCTGGGGGAGGCAAAAAACCGGATAAAAACCCAGGTCCAATTCGGGGAAAAAATCCGGGAAATTCCTCTCCGACCCCAATCCAGGCGATCGACACTTGTCCAGGAGATCACTCAGGTCTTACTATACTAACCATACCTAGGTCCATATCCCTGCCCTCTCCCCGTAGCCCCTTATCCCCTTGGCAGCTAAAAAAACATCTATTTTAGACTTAAATATATTTAATGTTTCTGCTTCCACTGCTCCCTGGGGCAGTGAATTCCATAAATTAACCACCCTCTGGGTGAAGAAGTTCTTCCTCATCTCAGTTTTAAAAGAGCCCCCTCTTATTCTACAACTATGTCCCCTAGTTCTAGTTTCCCCGATCATTGGGAACATCCTCGGTGCATCCACCCGATCAAGGCCCCTCACGATCTTATATGTTTCAATGAGATCGCCTCTCATTCTTCTAAACTCCAAAGAGTAGAGTTCCAGCCTACTTAACCTTTCCTCATATGTCAATCCCCTCATTGCAGGAATTAATCTTGTAAACCTTCGCTGCACTGCCTCCAGGGCCAGTACATCCTTTCTTAAGTATGGACCCCAGAACTGTGCACAGTATTCCAAATGTGGTCTCACTAATACTGTGTACAGCTGCAGCAAGACCTCCGTGTTTTTATACTCAATCCCCCTAGCAATAAAGGCCAAAACTCCATTGGCCTTCCTGATTGCTTGCTGCACCTGCATACTAACTTTTAGTGATTCATGTACTACTACCCCTAGATCCCTTTGCGTTGCATTACAACGCAGCTCCACCTCATTTAGAAAATAACTTGCCCTATCATTTTTTTTCCCAAAGTGAATGACTTCACATTTATTAGTATTAAATTTCATCTGCCAAGTTGTTGCCCACTCACCTAGCTTATCTATATCCTTTTGCAGACTCTTCCTATCCTCCTCATCCCCTACTTTTCCTCCCATTTTTGTATCGTCCGCAAATTTTGATATATTACACTTGGTTCCCTCCTCCAAATCATTTATATAAATTGTGAACAACTGGGGTCCCAGCACCGACCCTTGCGGAACCCCGCTAGTTACCGGTTGCCATCCCGAGTATGAACCATTTATCCCCACTCTCTGCTTCCTATTTGTTAGCCAATCCTCTACCCATGCTAATATATTACCCCCAATCCCATAATTTTTTATTTTTAGCAATAGTCTCTTATGTGGCACCTTGTCAAAAGCCTTTTGGAAGTCCAAGTATACCACATCCACCGGTTCCCCTTTATCCACCCGGGTTGTTACTTCCTCAAAGAATTCGAGCAGATTCGTCAAACAGGACTTCCCCTTCACAAAACCATGCTGGTTCTGTCCGATGAAGTCATGTTTATCCAAGTGCCCCGTTAGTGTTTCTTTAATAATTGTCTCTAACATTTTACCCACCACCGATGTTAGACTAACCGGTCTATAGTTACCCGCCTTCTGTTTACTTCCTTTTTTAAATATAGGTGTTACATTGGCCATTTTCCAATCCACTGGGACCGTTCCTGCCTCCAGGGAGTTTTGGAAAATTATCACCAATGCATCCACAATCCCCACCGCTATCTCCCTCAAGACCCTTGGATGTAATCCATCAGGCCCAGGGGATTTATCCTCCTTCAGTCTCATTAATTTCCCTAATACCACCTCCTTGGTGATCTTAATAGTATTTAGCTCCTCCATTCCTACCGCCCCCTGTTTATCCAGCGTTGGAATATTTTTTGTGTCTTCTATGGTGAAGACTGATACAAAATACTCGTTTAATGCCTTTGCCATTTCCATGTTCCCCACCAACAACTCTCCAGTCTCACCCTCCAATGGACCAACGTTCACCTTAGCCACCCTTTTTCTTTTTATATAGCTATAAAAACTCTTACTATTAGTTTTTATGTTGTTCGCTAAATTCCTTTCATAGTCTATTTTCCCCGTCTTAATTAATCTCTTAGTTATTTTTTGCTGACCTTTAAATGCTTCCCAATCCTCTACCCTCCCACTATCTCTAGCTACCTTATATGCCCTTGCCTTCAGCCGAATACTATCCTTTATAGTTTTACTGAGCCATGGCTGACTGTTCTTTCCCTTACCCCTTTTTTTCTTCATAGGAATAAATTTTTCTTGAAGGTTATACAGTAGATCCTTAAACGTTCACCACTGCTCATGTACCGTCTTATTCTTGAGTCTGCTATCCCAGTCAACTTTGATCAGCTCAGTCCTCATACCTTCATAATCCCCTTTATTTAGACTAAGTACCCTAGCCTGAGTTTCAACCTGCTCTCCTTCTATTTGAATATGGAATTCGACCATATTGTGGTCACTTGTTCCCAACGACTCCCTAACTATGACATTTTTAATTAATCCTGCTTCATTACACAGGACCAGATCCAAGATTGCCTCCCTCCTTGTCGGTTCTGTGACATACTGTTCTAGGAACCCGTCTCTAATACATTCTATAAACTCTTCCTCTAGTCTACCCTGCCCAGTTTGGTTTGCCCAATTAATATGAAAATTGAAGTCCCCCATGATTACAGCAGTTCCCTTTTTACATGCGTCAACTATTTGCAGATTTATGTTCTGACTAACAGCGTCACAGCTATTTGGAGGTCTATAAATTACACCCACTAGTGTTTTTTCCCCCTTGTTATTCTCTATCTGTACCCAAGCTGTTTCACTATCCTGATCCTTCAACGCAATATCCTTCCTCTCTATTGCCGTTATTCCCTCCCTTATTAAAAGGGCCACCCCTCCTCCCTTTCTTTCCTGTCTATCTTTTCTAATTGTCGAGTACCCCTCTATATTTAACTCCCAATCCTGATCCCCTTGCAGCCATGTCTCCGTAATGGCCACGATATCATAACTATATGTACTTAATTGCACCGTTAATTCATTTATCTTATTTCGAATACTCCGTGCATTTAGATACAGCACTTTCAGATGATTTTTACTACCCTTCCTTTCTGTTTTTGCCCCTTTTACATCTAGAGCTTTATCTTCACACATTCTGGATCCTCCTGTCACATTTTGATTTTCCGTTTCCCCACTGATACCCTGCTCTATTTCCTCTACCCCTGCCGTTATTACCCCCCTTGATACCTCCCCCCCGCTACTTAGTTTAAAGACCTCTCTACTGCCCTAGTTATATGATTTGCCAGGACCCCAGTCCCAGCACCGTTCAGGTGAAGTCCGTCCTTACAGAACAGATCCCCCCTGTCCCAGTACTGGTGCCAGTGGCCCAAGAAACCAAACCCATTTTTCCCACACCAGTCTTTGAGCCACGCATTCAGCTTTTTAATTTTTCGTACCCTCGCCGATTTGGCCCGTGGCTCAGGTAGCAATCCGGAGATTAGTACCCTCGAGGTTCTGCTTTTTAATTTATTCCCTAACTGCTCAAACTCGTTCAGCAGATCCTCCTTCCTCGTCCTTCCTATGTCATTGGTCCCCACATGGACCACGACCACTGGATCCTCCCCTTCCCTCTGCAAATTTCTCTCCAGCATCGCAGAGATATCCTTAACCCTAGCACCGGGTAGGCAACACAGCCTTCGGGACATGTTCTGCTGGCCGCAGAGAACCTTATCTACCCCCCGAATAATGCTATCCCCTATCACCACGGCATTTCTTCTAACTCCCCCCTCTTGAATGGCCCCCTGATCCACGGTGCTGCAGCCAGGTTGCTCATCCCTCCCACAGCCCCTGATCCCGTCCTCACATTGAGTAAGAGCCTCGGTCATGCTCGTCAGGGACAAGGGCTGTGGCTCCTGCCGCATCTCCTCCTGGTTCCCCCTACCTGCCTCGCTTATGGCCACACCTTCCTTTCCCTGCTCACTAACTACTGAATTAGTTAAACTGGTCGGTGTGACCATCCCCTGGCACAAAACATCCAGGTAGTACTCCCCCTCCCTGATGCACCGCAGCGTATGAAGTTGGGTCTCCAGCTCATCAATGCGGAGCTCGAGTTCCGCTAGCCTCAAACACTTACTGCAGCTGTAGGGATCATCTACATCAATGGTGTCGACAAATTCCCACATCTCACAGTATTGGCACATCTCCTGGCCACCCATCTTATATAAGTAATTAACTGGTCCTATTAAGAATAAAGTCTGCCTGTGCTTGGCTTCTACTTTTCAACTGTTTTTCCCCCCTCTGACTCACTTCTCTCCTCCCACTCGTGGCTTTCCTCCCTGTCCGCTGTGCAGGCATTAGCGGGACTGGGCTCGGCTCGGTGTCGGGGATAGCGGAGCGCTCTATGAGCGGTCCTGCCGCCTGTTGCTGCCCCCCTGAGATTAAACGCTCCTCTGGTAGAGTTGAGCTGGGGGCAGTTCTGTTGGAGAGTCTTCTCGTGAGTGTACTTATTTGCTAAGAACACCCACACTCTCTTTCTCTGTTAGACTAGTTGAATATACTCACCCAACGGTCCGTTTTTTTAAAATGCAGCCGGAGCGCCTTCCTCCAGCTGCCGCCGCTGTTGCACTGCTGGCGTAATGCCGCGCCTGCGCACTGAGCGGGTTCTTCACGTAGTCACTCACGTGACTCCGAAGTAAAATCAGTACCCCGTTCCTGCTTTCTCCCCATATCCCTTTATTTCATTAGCCCTAAGAGCTATATAAAGAGCTATAAGCGCCTTGAGTATTAAGCGCCTTGAGTATTAGAAAGGCACTATATAAATCCCATCAATTATTATTATTATTATATCTAACTCTCTCTTGAAAACCCTGTGAATTGGCCTCCACTGCCTTCAGTGGCAGAGAATTCCACAGATTCACAACTCTCTGGGTGAATTTTGTTTTCCTCATCTCATTCCCAAATGGCCTACCGCTTCACCATAGAGTCATGGAGCTGGAGAGCATGCACACAGGCCCTTCGGCCAACCATGTCCTTGCTGACCAAGTTGGCATCCTAGGCTAGTCCCATTTGGCCCATATCCCCCTAATTCCTTCCTATCCATATATCTTTCCAAATATATTTTACAAATATATCAGAGGATGGTGAATCTCTGGAATTCTTTGCCACAGAACTCTGTGGAGGCCGTCCATGGATATTTTTAAGGAAGAGATAGATAGATTCTTGATTAGTACTGGTGTCAGGGGTTATGGGGAGAAGGCAGGAAAATGGGGTTAGGAGGGAGAGGTAGATCAGCCATGATTGAATGGCGGAGTAGACTTGATGGGCCGAATGATGGGCTGATTGGACTAAATCTGCTCCAATCACTTATGACCTTATGACCTTATGACAAGTCATAATTGTATTCGCTTCCATTGGCAGATCGTTGTAGATACAGACTATCCTCTGTGTGAACATGTTGCTCCTAAGGTCCCTGTTAGATCTCTTCCCTCTCAGCTTGTATGCCCATATTGGTGAGATCAATAATTTCCTGCGTCACCAGACACCAATAAAATGGCCTACCACGACGTTCAGTTCAAGTGGAGAACGTTCTCCTCTGGCAGCTTGTTCCATACACCCACCACCCTATGTGTGAAAAAGTTACCCCTCAGATTCCTATTCAATCTTTTCCCCTTCACCTTGAACCTATGTCCTCGATTCCCCTACTCTGGGCAAGAGACTCTGTGCATCTACCCGATCTATTCCTCTCATGATTTTGTATACCTATATAAGATCTCCCCTCATCCTCCTGCGCTCCAAGGAATAGAGACCCAGCCTACTCAACATCTCCCTAAAGCTCACACCCTCTAGCCCTGGCAACATCCTCGTAAATCTTTTCTGAACCCTTTCAAGCTTGACAATATCTTTCCTATAACATGGTGCCCAGAACTGAACATAATATTCTAAATGCGGTCTCACCAACGTCTTATACAACTGCAACATGACCTCCCAACTTCTATACTCAATACTGTGACTGATGAAGGCCAAAATGCCAAAAGCCTTTTTGACCACCTTATCTACCTGCGACTCGACCTTCAAGGAACCATGCACCTGTACTCCTAGATCCCTCTGCTCTATAACACTCCCCAGAGGCCTACCATTCACTGAGTTGGTCCTGCCCTTGTTAGACGTCCCAAAATACAACACCTCACACTTCTCTGTATTAAATTCCATCAACCATTCCTCCGCCCACCTGGCCAATCGATCCAGATCCTGCTGCAATCGTTCACAACCATCTTCACTATCTGCAAAACCACCAACTTTTGTACCATCAGCAAACTTGCTAATCTTGCCCTGTATGTTCTCATCCAAATCATTGATGTAGAGGACAAACAGTAACGGGCCCAGCACCGAACCCTGAGGCACACCACTACTAACAGGCCTCCAGTCTGAGAAGCAACCTTCCACCATCACCCTCTGCTTCCTTCCATGGAGCCAATTTGCTATCCATTCAGCTATCTCTCCTTAGATCCCATGCGATCTAACCTTCCAGAGCAGCCTTCCAGAAGGAACTGCAGACGCTGGAAAATCGAAGGTAGACAAAAATGCTGGAGAAACTCAGCGGGTGAGGCAGCATCTATGGAGCGAAGGAAATAGGCAACGTTTCATAGGTGCTGCCTCACCTACTATGCGGAATCTTGTCAAATGCCTCACTGAAATCCATGTACACAACATCTACAGCTCTGCCCTCATCCACCCTTTTGGTCACGTCTTCAAAAAACACAATCAGACTTGTGAGACACGAACTCCCACGTACAAAACCATGCTGACTATCCCTAATCAGCCGTTGTCCATCCAAATACCTGTATACCCTATCATAGAAACATAGAAAATAGGTGCAGGAGTAGGCCATTCGGCCCTTCGAGCCTGCACCGCCATTCAATATGATCATGGCTGATCATCCAACTCAGTATCCTGTACCTGCCTTCTCTCCATACCCCCTGATCCCTTTAGCCACAAGGGCCACATCTTAAATATATATTTACACAGAGAGTGGTGAATCTCTGGAATTCTCTGCCTCAGAATGTGACGAATAAAACCGTATTGTTGTTGTATTCCCTCAGAATACTCTCCAGTAACTTACCAACTACAGATGTTAAGCTCACCTGCCTATAGTTCACACCATTTTCTCTGCAGCTCTTCTTGAAAACAGGCACAACATTTGCCACCCTCCACTCTTCCGGCACCTCTCCTGTATTTAAGGACGACTCATAAATTTCAACCAGGGCTCCCGCAATTTCCTCTCTAGTTTCCTGCAATGTCCTTGAATATATCTGATCAGGCGCTGGAGATTTGATGCAGGGATTATGCGTTAATGTTTGACAGCAACGAAGGAGACATTGCTAAATTGCTGAGACGGATCAATCAGCCTGGAGCTACCGCTGGGACACTGTGTTCTCCAAAGCTGGACGTTGGTGGCTCATTTGTTCATTATCCTGTGTGCAAATGCTGTGAAACTGTGGTTAAAACTAAATCTGATGCATCACAGATAGATATGTATATGCAGGGAATGGAGTGATATGGGTTTTGTGCAGGTAGATACATGGTCTTGGCATCATTTTCAGCGCAGACATTGTGGGCCGAAGGGCCTGTTCTTTTGCTGTACTGTTCTATAGAAAAATAGAAACATAGAAAATAGGTGCAGGAGGAGGCCATTCGGCCCTTCGAACTAGCACCGGCATTCATTGTGATCATGGCTGATCGTCCCCTATCAATAACCCATGCCTGCCTTCTCCCCATATCCCTTGACTCCACTAGCCCCTAGAGCTCTATCTAACTCTCTCTTAAATCCATCCAGTGACTTGGCCTTCACTGCCCTCTGTGGCAGGGAATTCCATAAATTCACAACTCTCTGGGTGAAAAAGTTTTTTCTCACCTCAGTCTTAAATGACCTCCCCTTTATTCTAAGAGTGTGGCCCCTGGTTCTGGACTCGCCCAACATTGGGAAAAAATTTCCTGCATCTAGCTTGTCCAGTCCTTTTATAATTTTATATGTTTCTATAAGATCCCCGCCTCATCCTTCTAAACTCCAGTGAATACGAGCCTAGTCTTTTCATTCTTTCCTCATATGTCAGTCCCGCCATCCCAGGGATCAATCTCGTGAACCTATGTTCTACCTGGAGCACCACCACCGATTTTGCCCAACGGTACTGGATCGTTCCGCTTAGGCTGCCGGGAGGCTCGGAAGTCGTCTATGGGAAAGGATCTGCCGGCTCTGTCCGGGCCGGAGTTCCAGAGCCCTGGCTGCAGGCAGCAAATTCCACCCGCCGATCGACGTGCAAGTCCCGATGAGGTCGAGATCGGCCGCCTCACCCAGTCTGGGCGCCACATTTTTAGGGGGACATCCAGGAGGAATTTCAAGTGCGCTCATAATTCTGCTGGATTGAAGGAGGTGCTGGAATTGGTGGGGGAACTGTGTTGCATTGAAGAGCATATCAGGGCTGGAGACACATGGAACTGCAGGTACTGCAGCAAAATTTGAGTGTTGGAGTCACTCATCAGTCAGAGTATTGAGCATAGAAGGTGGGAGTGATGGTGGGTGGGATATTGATGAGGCCTCATACAAAGTATTGTGTTATAAGGAAATATGTTGTCAAGCTGGAAAAGGTGCAGAGAAGATTTATGAGGATGTTGCTTGGACTTGAGGGCCTGAAGTCTTTATTGGGAGAGGATGAGCAGGCCAGGATTTGATTCCTTGGAATGCAGGAGGATAGGAGGGGGGGGGGGGCGCTTGGGGGGTGATCTTACAGAGCTGTATAAGGTCATTAGGGGATTAGATGGGGTAAAAGTACAGAGTGTTTTACCCAGAGTAGGGGAATCAAGAACCAGACAACACAGGTTTAAGGGGAGAGGGAAAGACTTAATAGGAACTTGATGAGCAATCTGTTTACACAAAGGTTGGTGGGTGTATGGAACGAGCTGCCAGAGGAGGTAGTTGAGGCAGGGACTATCACAACAATTAAACGTCACCCATTCCTTCTCTCCAGACATGCTGCCTGTCCCACTGAGTTAATCCAGCTTGATGTGTCTATCTCCGTTTTATACCAGGATCTACAGTTCCTTCCCACACATCATAGATAATGAAACAGGCTGAAATGCAGAGTTGTGTGGAGCAGTGGATGTGTTGCTGTCTGATCTTCTAGGCTGATGAAGTTCTTCACTGAGACCATTCAGCCCATCTCTCCTACTGGCATTGCCTCAGTAGCGAGCACACATTTTTAGCCCTTTATATAGAACATAGAAAAGTACAGACTCAAAAAGCTGGAGTAACTCAGGGGGTCAGGCAGCATCTCTGGAGAGAAGGAATAGGTTATGTTTCGGGTTGAGGCCCTTCTTCACACTGACGAAGGGTCTCGACCAGAAATATCATCTATTCCTTTTCTCCAGAGATGCTGCCTGACCCACTGAGTTACTCCAGCTTTTTGTGTCTCTCTTCAGTATAAGCCAGCATCTGCAGTTCCTTCCTACACATAGAAAAGTACAGCACAGGAACAGGCCCTTCGGCCCACCTTGTCCCTGCTGAGCATAATATTCATCATAGATGTTGTTCATGTACTTTTCCTCTACCCTTTGAAATATTTCTTGCACAAATTATTTTCCCACTCAAGTACTGTGACTGATTGGGTTTTATCTTCTCTTTGAATGCATTCCATACTCTAAACTTAGAGAATTCAATACTCCCTCATGGGCTATATACGTCTGCCTGTCTTCATTAATGATTCAGTAACCAGTGGAAATTACGGCTCGCTCATTAGTTACCTCTCAGTCTCTTTCATAATTCAATGCAAGTGCTGAACGTCATCCATCCTGAAGCCAGTGAATATAATACCAGTTGTTGTAAGTTTCTCACCATTAATCATATCCAGTGCCTGACTATTTCTGCTTCCAAATTATTGAAACAATGCATTTGTCAGATTTATGACTTTCTTTCTGTGGGTGTGGGTGTTGGTGGGAAGGCTGACATTCATTTGTCATCAGTGCTTGAGGAGGGGCTTCTGCTCTTGGTCCTGCCATCTGCTGAAGGAGCTCCCTAGAACTGGAGGGCAGTGAGCTCCAGGGTTACGGCCAGTGAAGGTGAAGTCTGGCCCATCATATTTCCAAACGCAGACATGTGTGACTCGATGGGCAAGCAGCGGGTGGTGGTGCCTCCACGCATCTGTCGACCGCTTCATAAGCACTAGGAGCAGAATTAGGCCATTCAGCCCATCCAGTCTACTCTGCCATTTATTCATGGCTGATCTATCTTTCCCTCTCAACCCATTCTCCTGCCTTCTCCCCATAACCCCTGACACCCGTACTGATCAACCTCTGCCTTAAAAATATCCATTGACTTGAGCTCCACAGGCAATGAATTCCACAGATTCACCACCCTCTGACTAAAGAAATTCTTTCACATCTCCTTTCTAAATGTAAGTCCTTTTATTCTGAGGCTGTGCCCTCTGGTCCTAGGCTCTCCCACTAGTCTTGCTTGTTGCTGGAGCTGGCAGGTTTGGGGGGAGTGTCAGTAAAGTATCCTTTATTGTCATTCAGACATTTCAGTCTGAACAAAATTGTATACCTTGCAGTCATAACATAGAATAAAATAACAAAACACACACTTAACACAGTTTAACATCCACCAAAGTGAGTCTACCAGGCACCTCCTCACTGTGATGGAAGGCAAAAGTCTTAAAGTCCTTGTCTCTTCCCTCCTTATTCTCCCTCTGCGTTGTGGCGATCCAGGCTTCCAATGTTGGGACCCCGCCGGGTGATGGTAAGTCCAGCAGTTGCCCATCGGCCGCATCCGCATCTGAGCTCCGCGAACGGGCTGGTTCAAACTCCGCGGCCCGGGACGGTCGAAGCTGCTGAAGCTGCCACCCTCCAGTCCAGCGGACGAAGGTGTCGTTGCGGGAGCTCCAGAAAACCTGGGACCTGCGAGCTCCCGACGTTGTGGTCCACTGGGCCCGCCCAGAGTGTTGGTGCCTCGGTAGGAAACTGCAGCAGACTTCGTAGATGGTGGGCACTCTATACTCCAAGCTCCGACATGTCCAGGGGTTATCTGGAAGACAAAGAAATATGCTTTCTGGATGTTTTCAAAATCTCATTGAGAAAAATGTAACATCCCCATCAACCCATGGGAGTCTGTGATTCACAATTACACAATAGGGTGGCACGGTGGCACAGCGGTAGAGTTGCTGCCTTACAGCGAATGCAGCGCCAGAGACCCGGGTTCGATCCTGACTACGGCTGCTGTCTGTATAGAATTTGTATGTTCTCCCTGTGAATGCGTGGGTTTTCTCCGGGTGCTCCGGTTTCCTCCCACATTCCGAAGAGGTGCAGTTTGTAGGTTAATTGGCATTGGTGAATTGCGTAGGATAGAACTAGTGTATGGGCTCGGTGGGCCGAAGGGCCTGTTTCAACGCTGCATCTCTAAACTAAACTAAATGAAACTCCTTAAAACAGAGCAGGGGCATCCAGCAAGGTAGGAAACATCCCAACAGCAGGTACAGATGGAGAACCCACCAAATAACCCAGCTCAGGACACCAAGCATTAGCAGCCCAACCAGAGGTGGCCTCATCGGTTGCCCTGTGGCCCACAGAGCTGAATGGAAGCAAGTCCTCATCGCCGTGAAGGACTGCACTGAGTGGAGCAAGTTATGTGGAGTTTGCACGTTCTCCATGTGACCGCGTGGGTTTCCTCCGGGTGCTCCGGTTTTCTCACACATCCCAGAGATATGCAGGTTTGTAGGTTAATTAGCTTGACATCATTGTAAATTGTCCCTAGTGTGTGTGGGATTGTGTTAATGTGCGGGGATCGCAGGTTGGCGCGGACACCGTGGGCTGAAGGGCCTGTTTCCGCACGGTATCTCTAAACTATACTAAATATGATCAAAGTAATGTATTTTTATGAAGCAGATGTTACTTGTTAATAAATATCCCATGACTGAGTGTTGTCCATGCCGTGGTGAGCAGGAATAAACGGTTTCATTCACGAGGGGATTAGAAACAGCAATCAACCTTGTGGAATCAGAAGTGAACTCCACCAGTTCACCTCTGTAAAGACTAGCGGCATAGTTTAATTTAAAGACACAGCACTCCCCCCACCGAGTCTCCGCTTTCCTCCCACACTCCAAAGACCTACAGGTTTGTAGATTAATTGGCTTGGTAAAATTGTAAATTGTCCCTAGTGTGTGTAGGAGAGTGTCAGTGTGCGGGGATCGCTGGTCGGCATTGACTCGCTGGGCCGAAGGGCCTGTTTCCGCGCTGTATCTCCAAACTAAACTAAATTGACCACATTGCTCACTGGTTCACACTAGTTGTATGTAAGTCCGTGTTCACATCCATTCTCTACACACTGGGGTCAATTTACAGGGTCCCATTAACCTACAAACCCGCGCGTTTTGGGGATGTGGGGGGGAAACCAGATTCCCCCACAGTCACAGGGAAAATGTATAAACTCCACACAGACACCACCCATAGTCAGGATCAAACCGGGTTCCATGGTACTGTGTAACTCTCCTTCATGCTCGAGAGTAGTCCCCGCGTACTTGAGGCCTCAGCTAGGTCATGCCGTATTTTTCAACATGCTGAAAAATGCTCGCAAGTAATAAAAGGTCGCCATGGAAAAAAAATGTTTTTACTCGTAGGTTTAGTCTAAGTAGGTCGTAGTAGGTCGGCATGTTAGTCGTAGGTAATCGAGGGTAGTCGAAGGTAGTCGTAGATAGTCTTCAACATAGTCGAAGGAGGTCTTCAACATGACACTTTTTAAAACCCTCCTAAACTCTTCTAAACTCGCCAATTAGGTGGCCGCAGTGAGACAGCCCCTGTACACATTACACCTGTCTGCTGGTGCTCGGGGGTCCACACCCAGGTGGGCATCGGCCAGACTGGATTTGTTCCTCTATGTGACAACGGAGCTGGATGGGATTTCTCCCTCACATCTGGGCTGTGGTTGAACAGCTCCGCTGCAGATCTCACTGAATCTGCATGGAAGTCTTCAGTACTAGATCCAGATGTTTTAGTTTATTTCACTTTGTTGTCATGTGTACCGAGGTACAGTGAAAAGCTTCCGTTGCATGCCACCAAGTCAGCGGAATGACAATGCATGATTACAATCGAGCTACCCACAGTGTACAGGTCCAGGATAAAGGGAAACATGTTTAGTCCAAGGTAAAGCCAGTAAAGTCCGATCAAAGATAGTCCAAGGGTCTCCAATGAGGTAGATAGTAGGTCAGCTCCACTCTCTCGTCAGTGATAAGATGGTTCAGTTGCCTGATAACAGCTGGGAAGAAACTGTCCCTGAATCAGGAGGTGTGCGTTTTCACACTTCTGTACCTCTTGCCCGATGGGAGAGGGGAGAAGAGGAAGTGGCCATGGTGCGACTCGTCCTTGATGATGCTGCTGGCCTTGCCGAGGCAGCGTGAGGTGTAAATGGAGTCAATGGAAGGGAGGTTGGTTTGTGTGATGGTCTGGGCTGCGTCCACAATTCTCTGCAATTTCTTGTGGTCTTGGATGGAGCTGTTCCCAAACCAAGTTGTGATGCATCCTGATAAAATGCTTTCTACGGCGCTATTCTGGTCCCAGCACCTCTGCTGCATCCCATTGCGTCTTGATATCAAAAGCAGTGTATGGAATTTGCGGGAGACTGGCAGCTGTGCTGGTGAGGATGCCGGGGGGGGGGGGGAGGGGGGGGTTTGGGTAGCCAAGGGTGATCATGCCCTCAGTACCCGGGGGTGCAGGTGGCAGTGAAGGTTGGCTTTACCCACCCGCCATCAATTGAGAATTCCTGGAGATGCCTCCTCCCCTTCCCTGCCCAGCCCCATTCACTGCCAGAGACTCAGAGACTCAAGCAGCACAGAAACAGGCACTTCCATCCAACTCATCCACACGGACCAAGGGGCCTATAGAAGCTTGTCCCACCTCTAAATCTTTTCAATCCATGAAACTGTACAAATATTTTTCTAAGATAATATTTTTTTCCACCCCTACAGTTTTCTCTGGCAGCTCCAACCTTGTGCCCACTGCCCGCTGTGTGAAAAAGTCCACCCTCAGATCTCTTAACTCCCACTTTAAACCTGTGCCCTCCAGCTTTAGACTCCCCTACCCTCGGGTAAAAGACCATGACCATCCACCTTATCAATGTCCCGGGTAGGTTTCCTGTATCTCCACCCTTGCTCCAGGGATAAAAGTCCCAGCCTATCCACCCGCTAAACCCTCCATTTATGAAGGGCAGTGGATGATGTCTACATGGACTTCAGTATTGTCTTTGCTAACGTCCTACATGGGAGGATTGTCTGGAGGTTAGATCGCATGGAATCTAAGGATTCAATATTGGCTTGGAGGAAGAGGTCAAAGGGTCGTGGTAGTGGAGCAGACCGTTCCTTCTCTCCAGTGATGTTGCACCCATTCCTCCTTCGTTCTCTCCAGTGATGTTGCACCCATTCTTTCCTTCCTTCTCTCCAGAGATGCTGCCTGTCCCGCTGAGCTACTCCAGCATTTTGTGTCTATCTACAGTAGTTGCAGTGGGTTGTTTTTGGGATTGGAGGCCTATGTCCAGTGGAGTGCCACAGTTTGGCATCTACATTAACAATTTGGACGGTTAATATTGTTAGTAAATTCATGGATGACACCAAAATTAATGTGGTGGACAGTGAGGCAAGGCAGGCACAAAGTGCTGGGGTAACTCAACGGATCAGGCAGCATCTCTGGAGAAAAAGGATAAGTGACATTTCAGGTTGGGACCCTTCTTCAGACTCCTGAAGGAGATCTGGGTTCACAACAGGATATAGATCAGTTTATGAAGATGGACCCATGGGATGGCAAACATTGTGGTTTAGAAGGCGTTGGCACGCTTGTTTCCATTGTGAAGGTATTGAGTACAGACATTGCCACTTCCTGTTGCAGCTGTACATATCATTGGTGAGACCACACTTGGAGTGCCAAACACTTTCTTCACTGCACTGTCCACCACACTCTCCATTTACCCTGTAAGTCCTGACCTGGTCTGACATAGACCTCACCATTGTCAGAGTTAAATTCCATTTGCCATTCCTTGATCCAGATGCAGATCCTGTTGTAAACTTGGTAACACACTGTCAGGTCAACAACCTCAATGTCAGCAAGATGAAGAAGCTAGTTGTCAACTTCAGGAAGCATGGTGTATGTCCCCAATCAATATCCATGGTGCCAAGGTGGAAATGGGTGAGAGCTTCATGTTCCGTGGGTTAATATTAACAATGATCTGTCGTGGACCAACCACACTGGCATGACAGTGTAAGAGCGTTGTAAAAACAACCACACTGGCAGGGGTAAGAGCGTTGTAAAAACAAGCCTGAAGGCTTTGTGTCTCAATGCAAGGAGCATTCGTAATAAGGTGGATGAGTTGAACGTGCAGATAGCAATTAATGATTATGATATAGTTGGGATCACGGAGACATGGCTCCAGGGTGACCAAGGCTGGGAGCTGAACATCCAGGGATATTCAATATTCAAGATGGATAGAGAGAAAGGAAAAGGAGGTGGGGTAGCGTTGCTGGTTAGAGAGGAGATTAACGCAGTGGAAAGGAAGGACATTAGCATGGAGGATGTGGAATCGGTATGGGTAGAGCTGCGAAACACTAAGGGGCAGAAAACGCTGGTGGGTGTTGTGTACAGGCCACCTAACAGTAGTAGTGAAGTTGGGGATGGCATCAAACAGGAAATTAGAAATGCGTGCAACAAAGGCAAAACAGTTATAATGGGTGACTTCAATCTACATATAGATTGGGTAAATCAAATTGGCAGGGGTGCTGAGGAAGAGGATTTCTTGGAATGTATGAGGGATAGTTATCTAAACCAACATGTAGAGGAACCAACGAGAGAGCAGACTATTCTAGACTGGGTATTGAGTAATGAGGAAGGGTTAGTTAGCAGTCTTGTTGTGCGTGCCCCCTTGGGCAAGAGTGACCATAATATGGTTGAGTTCTTCATTAGGATGGAGAGTGACATTGTTAATTCAGAAACAACGGTTCTGAACTTAAAGAAAGGTAACTTTGAGGGTATGAGACGTGAATTGGCCAAGATTGACTGGCAATTAGTTCTAAAAGGGTTGACGGTGGATATGCAACGGAAGGCATTTAAAGACTGCATGGATGAACTACAAAAATTGTTCATCCCAGTTTGGCAAAAGAATAAATCAGGGAAGGTAGTGCATCCGTGGATAACAAGGGAAATCAGGGATAGTATCAAAGCAAAAGATGATGCGTACAAATTAGCTAGAAAAAGCAGCATACCAGAGGACTGGGAGAAATTCAGAGACCAGCAGAGGACAAAGGGCTTAATTAGGAAAGGGAAAATAGATTATGAAAGGAAACTGGCAGGGAACATAAAAACTGACTGCAAAGGTTTTTATAGATATGTGAAGAGAAAGAGATTAGTTAAAACAAATGTAGGTCCCTTGCAGTCAGAAACAGGTGAATTGATCATGGGGAACAAGGATATGGCGGACCAATTGAATAACTACTTTGGTTCCGTCTTCACTAAGGAAGACATAAATAATCTGTCGGAAATAGCAGGGGGCCGCGGGTCAAAGGAGATGGAGGAACTGAGTGAAATCCAGGTTAGTCGGGAAGTGGTGTTGGGTAAATTGAATGGATTAAAGGCCGATAAATCACCAGGGCCAGATAGGCTGCATCCCAGAGTATTTAAGGAAGTAGCTCCAGAAATAGTGGATGCATTAGTGATAATTTTTCAAAACTCTTTAGATTCTGGAGTAGTTCCTGAGGATTGGAGGGTAGCAAACGTAACCCCACTTTTTAAGAAGGGAGGGAGAGAGAAAACGGGGAATTACAGACCAGTTAGTCTAACATCGGTAGTGGGGAAACTGCTAGAGTCAGTTATTAAAGATGGGATAGCAGCACATTTGGAAAGTGGTGAAATCATTGGACAAAGTCAGCATGGATTTACGAAAGGTAAATCGTGTCTGACGAATCTTATAGAATTTTTCGAGGATGTAACTAGTAGAGTGGATAGGGGAGAACCAGTGGATGTGTTGTATCTGGACTTTCAGAAGGCTTTCGACAAGGTACCACATAAGAGATTAGGATACAAACTTAAATCACACGGTATTGGGGGTTCAGTATTGATGTGGATAGAGAACTGGCTGGCAAACAGGAAGCAAAGAGTAGGAGTAAACGGGTCCTTTTCACAATGGCAGGCAGTGACTAGTGGGGTACCGCAAGGCTCAGTGCTGGGACCTCAGCTATTTACAATTTATATTAATGATCTGGACGAGGGAATTGAAAGCAACATCTCCAAGTTTGCGGATGACACTAAGCTGGGGGGCAGTGTTAGCTGTGAGGAGGATGCTAGGAGACTGCAAGGTGACTTGGATAGGCTGGGTGAGTGGGCAAATGTTTGGCAGATGCAGTATAATGTGGATAAATGTGAGGTTATCCACTTTGGTGGCAAAAAACGGGAAGGCAGACTATTATCTAAATGGTGGCCGATTAGGAAATGGGGAGATGCAGCGAGACCTGGGTGTCATTGTACACCAGTCATTGAAAGTAGGCATGCAGGTGCAGCAGGCAGTGAAGAAAGCGAATGGTATGTTGGCCTTCATAGCAAGAGGATTTGAGTATAGGAGCAGGGAGGTTCTACTGCAGTTGTACAGGGTCTTGGTGAGACCACACCTGGAGTATTGCGTACAGTTTTGGTCTCCAAATCTGAGGAAGGACATTATAGCCATAGAGGGAGTGCAGAGAAGGTTCACCAGACTGATTCCTGGGATGTCAGGACTTTCATATGAAGAAAGACTGGATAGACTTGGCTTATACTCGCTAGAATTTAGGAGATTGAGAGGGGATCTTATAGAAACGTACAAAATTCTTATGGGGTTGGACAGGCTAGATGCAGGAAGATTGTTCCCGATGTTGGGGAAGTCCAGGACAAGGGGTCACAGCTTAAGGATAAGGGGGAAATCCTTTAAGACCGAGATGAGGAAAAACTTTTTCACACAGAGAGTGGTGAATCTCTGGAACTCTCTGCCACAGAGGGTAGTTGAGGCCAGTTCATTGGCTGTATTTAAGAGGGAGTTAGATGTGGCCCTTGTGGCTAAAGGGATCAGGGGGTATGGAGAGAAGGCAGGTACGGGATACTGAGTTGGATGATCAGCCATGATCATATTGAATGGCGGTGCAGGCTCGAAGGGCCGAATGGCCTACTCCTGCACCTATTTTCTATGTATCTATGTATCTATGACAGCCAAGAAGGCACATCAACGCCTTAACTTCCTGAGAAGACTGAGGTAATTCAGCATGTCTCTAGTGACTCTTACTAAATCTACTGATGTACCAGAGACCATACTGTTAGGTTGCATCACAGCTTGGTTTTGGAACGTCGGACTATCTTTGATCGGACTTTGATGGCTTTACCTTGCACTAAACGTTTTTCCCTTATCATGTACACTGTAAATGGCTCGATTGTAATCATGTATTGTCTTTCCGCTGACTGGTTAGCATTCAGCAAAAGCTTTTTTTTTTTTTTTTTTACAATATTTTTATTAGAAGCAAACATATTATAAAGTATAGTAACATATTATAATAGAAAAAAACTTTTCATATACATCAATCATACATTATTAAAATTGTCATTTGTCGATTAATTTTGCTTCTAGTGTTTTTTTTAATATAGATAGAAAAAGAGAGATAGAAAGAAAAAAGAATTACAAATATTTAAAAAAAAAGAGGTGGAATGAACTACTTATAATACGTCATTGGAGATAAGTTCGTAGGTTGTGAAATATAATTTTACATCTAATCCTGAGTTCAAGCTTCAGTTGGGTTTCCGTGCTGGGCCAATCTATCCCTTCAAATAGTTAATGAATGGAGCCCATATTTTAACAAAAAGTTCTTGTTTGTCCATTAAGACAAGTCTAATTCTTTCTTGATGTAGGGTCTCCGACATTTCCACAATCCACATTTTAATTGTGGGGGTTTTAGGGCCTTTCCAAAATTTTAATATTAATTTTTTCCCAGTTATTATACTGTAGTCGAGGAGGTTTCTTTGGCTTGTTGTGAGTGTTAAACATTGTTCTGATATCCCAAGTATTATTAATTTTGAGTCTGGATCCAATTTAGTATTAACAACTTCAGAAATTATTTCAAAAATATCAGTCCAGAAATTTTTATACAATTTGCAAAAGTATGTGTTAAATTGGCCTCTAGATGCAGGCATTTATCACAGATAGGAGAAATATGTGGGAAAATTCTATTTAGTTTTATTTTGGAGTAATGTAATCTGTGTAAGACTTTAAATTGTATTAAAGCATGTCTGGCATTTAACATTTCATCCCAAATGTCTTTCGTTATAGGATGACCTAACTCATTTTCCCATGTGTATCTATATAGTTCCATCGGTGGTACCTCGTTGTTTAAGAGGGTGTTATAAATATAAGCTATTAATTTTTCAGAGTTAGGATGCTTATTCAAACATTCATCAAGAATTTCTGGTTCCCTAGTCCTATATACTTGTGTATTAGATTTAACATAATCTCTAATTTGTAGATATCTGAAAAAAATATTTGAGTGTAGTCCATAATTTTGTTGTAACTCTTGAAATGACAGAAAGATGCCTTCCCTATAAAGATGTCCAATCTTTTTAATTCCATAATTTTTCCATTGTATGAAACCTTTATCCAGTATGGATGGCTTGAATAAAGGATTATTTACAATGGGAAGACATAGTGGTATATTATTCAGTTTTAAAGCTTTTTTTAATTGTTTCCAAATTCGTATTCCACTATGTATTATAGGGTTTTCCTTATAGGTTTTTTTATGCAGTTTTGTGGGAGCAAATATAATCGAACCAATTTCAAATGGTAAACAGTCTTCCTTTTCCACCCTTAACCAATCTGGATGTTGATCCATTTCTTCCAGCCAGAAATTCATGTTTTTAATATGGACTGCCCAAAAATAAAATAAGAAATTTGGCAAAGCCAAACCTCCGTTGCTCTTTGACTTACATAAATGTTTTTTACTTATTCTGTGATTCTTATAATCCCAAATAAAGCTTGTAACAATGGAATCTACTTTTTTGAAAACGTTTTTTGGGATATATATCGGAATTAATTGAAATAGGTACAGTAGTTGCGGTAAGAAGATCATTTTTATAGCATTAATTCTACCAAGCATTGAAATGGGAAGTGTTTTCCAGTACTGAATATTCTTGTGTAATTTATTAAGTAAGGATGGAAAATTTAGTTTAAATAAAGAGGTATATGTCTTAGTTACGTAGATCCCTAAATATTTAAGTTGATCTTTAATTATTTTAAAAGGGGATTGTTGTAATGTATTTAAATTGAATTTTGTTATTGGTATGATTTCACTTTTATTCCAGTTAATTCTATATCCTGAGAACTGACCAAATTGAGTTATTAGATTTAATAGATTTGGAATACTAGTTTCTAACGTTGTAATATATATTAGTACATCATCTGCATTTAAGGACATTTTATTCCTTGTGTCTCTAGTGTTGTATCCATGTATTCCTGGGTGGGTACTAACGCTTTCTGCTAATGGTTCAATTGCAAGAGCAAATAATAGTGGGGATAGTGAGCATCCTTGTCTACAACCTCTAGAAAGATTAAATTTAGCTGATAACATTTGGTTTGTTAATATTCTAGCTGTTGGATTAGAGTATAACAATTTAACCCATGTACAGTACTTCTCTCCCAGTTGAAATTTTTCCAATACCGAAAATAAATATGACCATTCTACCTGGTCAAATGCTTTTTCAGCATCTAACGAAATAATTGCTAGATCTGCATTAGGAATTCTATTTGTATATATAATATTGAATAGTCTTCTCAAATTATAAAATGAGTAACATTTTGGAATAAAACCAGTTTGGTCCGGGTGTATTAATTTGTTAATCACTAAGCTCAATCTATGAGATAGGATTTTGGTTAATATTTTCTGATCAGTATTTAAGAGAGCTATTGCTCTATATGAACCTGGGTCTTCAGGATCCTTATCCGTTTTTGGTATAAGTTTGATTGTAGATTCATTTAGAGTTTCTGGGAGTTTCTGTTGAGTGTAAGCGTATTTGTATAGTGTCTGTAGGCGTGGAGAAATCAGATCGTGAATTTTTTATAAAATTCAGAGCTTAGACCATCAGGACCTGCGGTCTTTCCATTTTTTAAAGATCTAATTGACTCTTCGATGTCTTTTACCATAATTTCTGCATCTAGTGATTCTCTCTCTTTCTGATCTAAACCTGTATGGTTACATTTCTGTAGAAATGTTTCCATTCCTGCTGATTGTTCTGTCGTTTTAGATGAGTACAGTTTTTGATAGTATTGTAAAAATCTATCATTAATATCTTTAGGCAGTGTTAATGTTTCTCCCTTGTCTGATCTAATTTTGTAAATTGTTTTTTCCCCGTCCAGTTTACGAAGTTGATGCGTCAATAGTTTTTGTGGTTTATCACCAAATTCAAAGTTTAATTGTTTTGTATGTTGATATAGTTTTATAACTTGGTCTGAGTATATCTTGTTTAACTTATATTTAACCTATCTGGTAACAAACAAGTACATTGATACATCTGTACAGAAAGCAGGAATTCCAGGATTTTCGGGCTGCTTGGAGCATACAAGCATGATCTGGCACCAGATCCAAGCAGCTAAGAAGGACAAGAGAGACCTACATGTGATCTTCCTCGATCTGGCCAATGCATTTGGTTCAGTTCCCCATGAACTCCTTTGGGAATCTTTTGCCTTTTTCCATGTACCAGAGCTCATCACTACACTGGTCAAGAAATATTATCAAGACCTGCAGCTGTGCTTCACAACAGCTGACTTCAGTGCAACATGGCAGTGTTTGGAAGTAGGCATCATGGCAGGCTGCACAGTCTCACCCTTGGCCTTTACAATGGCCATGGAAGTCATCATCAGGGCCTCAAAATGGGTGGTGGGCGGTGAACGAACCAGGGCTGGGCTCCGTCTGCCACCCATCAGGGCATACATGGACGACATGACAACACTAACCACTACTGCAGCATGCACCAAGCGGCTACTTGGAAAGCTGCAGGAGAACATCAAGTGGGCCCGAATGAAAATCAAACCAAGTAAATCTCGAAGCATCTCCATAGTCAAGGGGGTGCTTAGAGACACAAGGTTCTGTATCGGTGACAACCCAATACCAACAGTGTCTAAGCAGCCAGTTAAAAGCCTGGAAGATGGTATAACGCAAGTCTCAAGGACAAAGAGCAGGTGCAACAACTAAGGCAAGAAATTGTCAATGGACTGGAGAACATCAATCAGACCCTACTGCCTGGGAAACTGAAGCTCTGGTGCCTACAGTTTGGACTCCTTCCTCGGACAATGTGGCCACTGACCGTTTATGAAGCCCCAATAACAACTGTGGAGAAGATGGAGCGAACCATAACTTTATACGTGAAGAAATGGCTCGGTGTCCCACGATGTCTAACTAACATCGGCCTCTATGGCAAAGGGGTCCTGGAACTACCTCTCACTAGTCTAACAGAGGAATATAAGTGTTCTAAAGTAAGACTCCAGATGACACTGAGGGACTCTAGAGACAAGATCATCAGTGCTGTTGCGCCGCCCCTAGCAACTGGCCGGAAGTGGACACCATCTGATGCAGTACAGCAAGCTTCATCAGCCCTGAGGCACAAAGACATAGTGGGGCAAGTCCAGCAGGAAGAGGAGGCTTTGGCCTTACGACAAGTAAACCAACTTGGCGAAAGGCCACAACATCAGAGCGGAGGACGTTGGTGGTTGAGGAGGTGCGGCGACAGGAGGAGGCCGCAAGAAGTGCAAAGGCGGTCTCTCTTGCCAAGCAGGGGCAATGGATGCAGTGGGAAGGTGTGGAGCGGAGGAAGATCAGCTGGAAAGAACTATGGGAAATGGAAGCAAGCAAGATCAGCTTCATCATCAGAGCGACATATGACGTGCTCCCATCACCAAAGAACCTCCATCAGTGGTACGGCGAGGATCCAACCTGTGCCATCTGCCCAACTCCAGCGACCCTCAAACACATCATGGTAGGCTGCAAGACCAGCCTCACGCAAGGGAGATACACGTGGCGGCATAATCAGGTACTAAAAAGCCTGGCATCAGCCCTTGAGAACAGGCGGTGTGCGACCAACTCCTTGCCTCCGAGAGCAAGCAACCCCCCTCCCCTAAGGGTAATAACCTTTGTCCGAGAAGGACAGAAAACTTCTAAACTTCCTTCCACCAGATCAGAAGAAGGAAGCCAATGCAGGGCCCGTGACTGGAGGATGCTGCCGGACATCGGCCGACAACTAATTTTTCCACCTGAAATTGCTTCCACCAACCTCAGGCCAGACTTGGTGTTCTGGTCCCCTTCACAGAAGACTGCTTACATCATAGAGCTCACAGTTCCATGGGAGAACTCTGTTGAGGAGGCCTATGAGCGTAAGAAGCTGCGCTACGCAGAGCTTGCAGCAGAGGCAACGCAGCGTGGCTGGAACACCAAAGTCTATCCAGTTGAAGTGGGATGCAGAGGATTTGTTGCGTCATCTACCATCAGACTGCTGAAGGAGCTTGGAATCCACGGTCAGGCTCTGCGGAAGACCATAAGATCACTCTCAGAGGCGGCTGAAAGAAGCAGCGGTGGATTTGGCTCAAGCGGAAAGACCCATGCTGGGCCCCAAGTATGTCGGGGTGAATCTTTGGGACGGTTTGACACGGGACATGCGCTGAGGGTTGATCATCCTGCAGCGGGCCGCCCTTGTGGAGGGTGTACAGTGTTAAAAGGCCGAAACACCCAGTAATGCAAGGGTACACCACTGATGATGTGTCCTGTGCCCAACTGTCCTGAAGGTTACCACCCCCCACCCCCCCGATGTTGAGCGTCTACCACTCTCAACAATCAACGAATGTCGTGAAATGCTCCCCACCTATTGGCACAAGGGACTTCTTAACATCTTGTCCTGTGTATTTGATTCCTTCAGTACTGCAATTTTATTGTGTTTTGCCATAGATGGTGCTATTGCATTTTCTATGTCTAATTGCCTTATTTCCATTTCCAAAGTCTGTTGTTTAGCCCTATTCTCTTTGTTAAGAAATGATTGGGAAGAGATTAATGCTCCTCGCACAAATGCTTTAAATGTTTCCCAAAGAAGGGAGGCAGAGATTCCAGGGCTATCATTAGCCTCAAAAAACATATTAATCTGCTTTACGAGGTATTCATTACATAGCTTTTCTTTTAAAATTTGGGTGTTAAGTCTCCATTGTGACTGTCTCGGTCATTCCGTTTAGTTTAATCATAAATGTTAGTGGAGCATGGTCCGATATTATAATATTATGATATTGCGAATTATAGGTAAATGGGATAAGTTTTGGAGTCTACTAAGAAATAGTCTATCCTTGAGTAAGTTTTATGCAATGGTGAGTAAAATGAGTATTCTCGACCAGATGGGTTTTCAATTCTCCAAACATCCTTAATGTTGGTAGTATTAATATATGAATTTAGAAATTCACTTGACTGAGATTTTAATTTTTTTTGAGTTGATGATCTATCCAAGTAAGCATCCAGTGTACAATTTAAGTCTCCACCGATAATTAAGTTATGTTGTGTACATTCCAGGATAATGTTAAGTATTCTCTTTAAAAACAGGGGGCTATCAAAATTTGGTCCATACACATTAAGGAGAGTCACTTTTTTGAGTATAACTCCCCTACTAATACAATATATCTGCCTTCAATATCTTCTATCGTTGATATATGTTTAAAGGGTATACCTTTACGAATTAATATTGCAACCCCTCTAGATTTATGTGAGAATGAAGAGTGATACGCTTTAGCAATCCATTTTGCTTTCAATCTATGTTGTGCTTCCTTTTTAAGATGTGTTTCCTGGAGAAATATTATATCTGCTTTAAGTGATTTTAAATAGGCTAATACTTTACCTCTCTTGATTGGTTCATTAATTCCCTTAACATTCCAGCTACAGAATTTAATTCCTTCACCCCCAATTTTCCTATTAACGTCTTGCATCTTGTGATTAAAGTGGTCTATGTTAGAGCAGATGGCTCAGCAAATTAAACCCTACCTTATACCCGAACATCAGGTAGATGAATTTTAGGTCTCGTCGGTTTTCCATCCGGAAATATCTCCCTAAATAAAATATATAATTCCATTCCAAATACAAAATATAATATAACATAAGATAGAAAAGGTAAAAAAATGTTGCATTAGTAACGTGTAAAGAGTAGAAAAAGAAGAAAACTACAACTATGGTTAGTGCAGTTAGTGATAGCCACCCTAGTGTGGCTAAGCATCTAAGGACTTCCGTAGCTTTTGGTAAAAAAAATATTACTAGCTCCGTACTTTCCTTAAAAGAAAAGTTTCAATTACAATGAAAACAATTTATGGGGGGGAGGGAATCAATAGTTATATTCCATAATTGGAATAATTATTAGTCTCCATTGAAATGTTAGTCTCGTATAGAAAATTAAAAAAAAACATTATTAAAGAGTAATCAAAGTAAAAAATATCAAAGAAAAAACGTCCTACATTTTTATTAATAAATTACCTGAATCACACTTTACTTATATTTCATAATTCAGAGTTGATCCAGTTAACAACAATTAGTATTGATTAGTATTCATGATTAGTAATAGTTGTTAGAAATTAGTAATAAATGTAAATATTATATATCAGTAGCAAGAAGCCCAATTCTTATTGCAGATTTTGGACAGTTCTTAAATATAATAGTTTAAAGTTCCATTTCTTCTCTGCAGGGTAACAATATCCGATATCTTCAGGTGAATGTTGGGTGTAGAGTATTATTCAATCTTCGGTCTTATTCACGATGCTCTGGGCGAATTCAAGTCCCTCTGTGTGCTTGATGAGGAAATGTTCCTTCCGCTCGTAGGTTACTCTTAATGTTGCAGGATATAACAGTCCATATCTCAAATTGTTTATATTCTTAAGTATTCTTCTTGTTTCTGTAAACAGCGCTCTCTTCTTGGCAACTTCCACAGGATAATCTCTAAATATACTGATCTTGTCTCCTTCAAATACGAGGTTTCTGCTTTGAACAATTATCTTCATCATATCATCCAAAACATGGTCATATTGCACCTTCACTATCAGTTGCCTTGGGGGGGGCGCCGTCCCTTGGGCGATGTCTCGATACTCTGTGCGCTCGGGCAAGTGGTGGTGCTTGATCCAATTTCAAGACTTTTTTCAGTAGATCTGCAGCAAATTCACGGGGGTCACGATTCCTCTCTGCCTTCCTGGACGCCCACGATTCTTAAATTCTGGCGTCTCTGTCGTCCCTCCAAGTCAGTGCATTTTTCGG
>JAXLNO010001686.1:0-5000 GCA_038087875.1 Malacoraja senta
GTGCACCTTTTGCGGGGGGAATTGTTAACGTGAATCGGTGTACTGGTTAATGATCACTGTCGATTTGCTTCGTGGTTATGCACTCGTAAGGGACCATATCTGAAAGTACTGCCGTTTGAGGTGCACCTTTTGCGGGGGGAATTGTTAATTTGAATCGGTGTACTGGTTAATGATCACTGTCGACTTGCTTCGTGGTTATGCACTCGTAAGGGACCATATCTAAAAGTACTGCCGTTTGAGGTGCACCTTTTGCGGGGGGAATTGTTAACGTGAATCGGTGTACTGGTTAATGATCACTGTCGATTTGCTTCGTGGTTATGCACTCGTAAGGGACCATATCTAAAAGTACTGCCGTTTGAGGTGCACCTTTTGCGGGGGGAATTGTTAACGTGAATCGGTGTACTGGTTAATGATCACTGTCGATTTGCTTCGTGGTTATGCACTCGTAAGGGACCATATCTAAAAGTACTGCCGTTTGAGGTGCACCTTTTGCGGGGGGAATTGTTAATGTGAATCGGTGTACTGGTTAATGATCACTGTCGATTTGCTTCGTGGTTATCCACTCGTAAGGGACCATATCTAAAAGTACTGCCGTTTGAGGTGCACCTTTTGCGGGGGGAATTGTTAACGTGAATCGGTGTACTGGTTAATGATCACTGTCGATTTGCTTCGTGGTTATCCACTCGTAAGGGACCATATCTGAAAGTACTGCCGTTTGAGGTGCACCTTTTGCGGGGGGAATTGTTAATTTGAATCGGTGTACTGGTTAATGATCACTGTCGATTTGCTTCGTGGTTATGCACTCGTAAGGGACCATATCTAAAAGTACTGCCGTTTGAGGTGCACCTTTTGCGGGGGGAATTGTTAACGTGAATCGGTGTACTGGTTAATGATCACTGTCGATTTGCTTCGTGGTTATGCACTCGTAAGGGACCATATCTAAAAGTACTGCCGTTTGAGGTGCACCTTTTGCGGGGGGGAATTGTTAACGTGAATCGGTGTACTGGTTAATGATCACTGTCGATTTGCTTCGTGGTTATACATAGACAATACATAAAAAATAGGTGCAGGAGTAGGCCATTTGGCCCTTCGAGCCTGCACCGCCATTCAATATGATCATGGCTGATCATCCAACTCAGTATCCCGTACCTGCCTTCTCTCCATACCCCCTGATCCCTTTAGCCACAAGGGCCACATCTAACTCCCTCTTAAATATAGCCAATGAACTGTCCTCAACTACACTCTGTGGCAGAGAGTTCCAGAGATTCACCACTCTGTGTGAAAAGCTTTTTTCTCATCTCAGTCTTAAAGGATTTCTCCCTTATCCTTAAGCGGTGACCCCTTGTCCTGGACTTCCGTAACATCGGGAACAATCTTCCTGCATCTAGCCTGTCCAACCGCATAAGAATTGTGTACGTTTCTATAAGATCCCCTCTCAATCTCCTAAATTCTAGCAAGTATAAGCCAAGTCTATCCAGTCTTTCTTCATATGAAAGTCCTGACATCCCAGGAATCAGTCTGGTGAACCTTCTCTGCACTCCCTCTATGGCTGTAATGTCCTTCCTCAGATTTGGAGACCAAAACTGTACGCAATACTTCAGGTGTGGTCTCACCAAGACTCTGTACAACTGCACTAGAACTTCCCTGCTCCTATACTCACTCGTTATGCACTCGTAAGGGACCATTTTTAAAAGTACTGCCGTTTGAGGTCCACAGTTTGCGGGACAAATTGTTAATGTGAATCGGTGTACTGGTTCAGGATGCCTGTCGTTTTGCTTCGTGGTTATACACTCGTAAGGGACAATATTTAAAAGTACTGCCGTTTGAGGTGCACAATTTGCGGGGCAAATTGTTAATGTGAATCGGTGTACTGGTTCATGATGCCTGTCGTTTTGCTTCGTGGTTATACACTCGTAAGGGACCATATTTAAAAGTACTGCCGTTTGAGGTGCACAATTTGCGGGGCAAATTGTTAATGTGAATCGGTGTACTGGTTCATGATGCCTGTCGTTTTGCTTCGTGGTTATACACTCGTAAGGTAGTATATTTAAAAGTACTGCCGTTTGAAGTGCACAATTTGCGGGGCAAATTGTTAATGTGAATCGGTGTACTGGTTCATGATGCCTGTCGTTTTGCTTCGTGGTTATACACTCGTAAGGGACCATATTTAAAAGTACTGCCGTTGGAGGTGCACAATTTGCGGGGCAAATTGTTAATGTGAATCGGTGTACTGGTTCATGATGCCTGTCGTTTTGCTTCGTGGTTATACACTCGTAAGGGACAATATTTAAAAGTACTGCCGTTTGAGGTGCACAATTTGCGGGGCAAATTGTTAATGTGAATCGGTGTACTGGTTCATGATGCCTGTCGATTTGCTTCGTGGTTATACACTCGTAAGGGACCATATTTAAAAGTACTGCCGTTTGAGGTGCACAATTTGCGGGGCAAATTGTTAATGTGAATCGGTGTACTGGTTCATGATGCCTGTCGATTTGCTTCGTGGTTATACACTCGTAAGGGACCATATTTAAAAGTACTGCCGTTTGAGGTGCACAATTTGCGGGGCAAATTGTTAATGTGAATCGGTGTACTGGTTCATGATGCCTGTCGTTTTGCTTCGTGGTTATACACTCGTAAGGGACCATATTTAAAAGTACTGCCGTTTGAAGTGCACAATTTGCGGGGCAAATTGTTAATGTGAATCGGTGTACTGGTTCATGATGCCTGTCGTTTTGCTTCGTGGTTATACACTCGTAAGGGACCATATTTAAAAGTACTGCCGTTGGAGGTGCACAATTTGCGGGGCAAATTGTTAATGTGAATCGGTGTACTGGTTCATGATGCCTGTCGTTTTGCTTCGTGGTTATACACTCGTAAGGGACAATATTTAAAAGTACTGCCGTTTGAGGTGCACAATTTGCGGGGCAAATTGTTAATGTGAATCGGTGTACTGGTTCATGATGCCTGTCGATTTGCTTCGTGGTTATACACTCGTAAGGGACCATATTTAAAAGTACTGCCGTTTGAGGTGCACAATTTGCGGGGCAAATTGTTAATGTGAATCGGTGTACTGGTTCATGATGCCTGTCGATTTGCTTCGTGGTTATACACTCGTAAGGGACCATATTTAAAAGTACTGCCGTTTGAGGTGCACAATTTGCGGGGCAAATTGTTAATGTGAATCGGTGTACTGGTTCATGATGCCTGTCGTTTTGCTTCGTGGTTATACACTCGTAAGGGACCATATTTAAAAGTACTGCCGTTTGAAGTGCACAATTTGCGGGGCAAATTGTTAATGTGAATCGGTGTACTGGTTCATGATGCCTGTCGTTTTGCTTCGTGGTTATACACTCGTAAGGGACCATATTTAAAAGTACTGCCGTTGGAGGTGCACAATTTGCGGGGCAAATTGTTAATGTGAATCGGTGTACTGGTTCATGATGCCTGTCGTTTTGCTTCGTGGTTATACACTCGTAAGGGACAATATTTAAAAGTACTGCCGTTTGAGGTGCACAATTTGCGGGGCAAATTGTTAATGTGAATCGGTGTACTGGTTCATGATGCCTGTCGATTTGCTTCGTGGTTATACACTCGTAAGGGACCATATTTAAAAGTACTGCCGTTTGAGGTGCACAATTTGCGGGGCAAATTGTTAATGTGAATCGGTGTACTGGTTCATGATGCCTGTCGATTTGCTTCGTGGTTATACACTCGTAAGGGACCATATTTAAAAGTACTGCCGTTTGAGGTGCACAATTTGCGGGGCAAATTGTTAATGTGAATCGGTGTACTGGTTCATGATGCCTGTCGTTTTGCTTCGTGGTTATACACTCGTAAGGGACCATATTTAAAAGTACTGCCGTTTGAGGTGCACAATTAGCGGGGTGAAATTGTTAATGTGAATCGGTGTACTGGTTCATGATGCCTGTCGATTTGCTTCGTGGTTATACACTCGTAAGGGACCATATTTAAAAGTACTGCCGTTTGAGGTGCACAATTTGCGGGGCAAATTGTTAATGTGAATCGGTGTACTGGTTCATGATGCCTGTCGTTTTGCTTCGTAGTTATACACCCGTAAGGGACGAGTTCTCATTTTGGTTCATGAGTTTTCGCACTTGGTTCACGAGTTCTCCTTTTAGTTCATGATTTCTCTCACTTGGTTCACGTGTTCTCCATTTTGACTTGGCGGTACGGGGGGATAGGTGGGGTGTCCGGAGATTGATGTGGCCGACTTTTTAAGTGACAATGGCGGCCCCGGAGATTTATGTGGCCGAGTTTATTAGTGCCAACGGCGGCCCCGGAGATAAGACCGGGCGGTTGCGAGTTCTCGAGCGGCTCGAGGAAGCGCCGGATCGGCGGCGGCGGGCGGACCGGGGGGCGGGCGGCTGGCAGCCCCCCCTGGCGGCAAAAACGAATATGGCGGAAGTCCCGATGAGGCCGAGATTGGCTGCCTCGAACGTTCAACGGGTCGCATTTTCGGCAGGACATCCAGTAAGTCAACCCGCTGTAATGGCTGATTCGACGATTGCACCAAGTCCGAAAACCGGTCGGCGGAACCCCGGATGAGGTCGAGATTGACTCCCTCACACCGGCGGAGTGGCCCCGTTTTCGGAAGGACTTCCGGACACCTGCCCGCCACTACTTTTTGCCCGCCGCCGGTTAACGACTTGCCATCGGAAGTAGGTGAGGTCTGATTTGTGGCCCACCGCCGGTCCGTCTTGCGACTTTTCCGGCAGGACTACCGGTCCGACTACCGCTGACCAGCAAATCGCATTTCTGGTACGGGCAGTCCCGGACATGGTTAACGAGTTCCCCTCGGAGGTCTCCATGAGGATGTGATTTGTGGCCTTGCGCGGGGCCTTCGTGCGACAAATCCGGACTGACTACCGGGCCAACTCCCGCCTACATGAAAATAGTTTATTCTGTACGGGGGGATAGGTGGGGTGCCCGGAGATTTTCGGGAACACGATTTTCAGAGACACTTAGAAGATTGTGTGGTG
>JAXLNO010001686.1:10000-12500 GCA_038087875.1 Malacoraja senta
CCGCACGTCGGTCTCGTATGCCTGACTCGGTCGAGCTTTGCACGCCTGATCTCCCTCCCGCAGGGAGCTTGCGTGTCCTGACTCGGCCCCGACTTGCATGCTCGGCCGTCGCAGTGGTCGGCTCGGTTTTTGCTCGCCGTGCTCTGTCGCGTGTGCCTGTCATCCAGCAAGCTTGCCTTGCAAGCCATGCTTGCCCCGCCCTGCCTCCCACCCTCCGTCGTCACACACAACGGTCCGGCCGCGTGACCAAAGCCGGCTGGCGACTTGTCGCCTTCCCGGTTCGGTCCTGCTCCTCCTTGTGTTGTGCCGCTCCGGTTGGTCGGTCGGTGGAAAGGAAAAGCTTTGGACGGTGCTTTCTTGGTGGTGTGCGTTGTTTTGTCGCTCGACCGGCGATCGGTGGTGGCCAGCCAAAAGCTACCAGCCGTTTCTCTGCCTACGACCTCAGATCAGACGTGACAACCCGCTGAATTTAAGCATATTACTAAGCGGAGGAAAAGAAACTAACCAGGATTCCCTCAGTAACTGCGAGTGAAGAGGGAAGAGCCCAGCGCCGAATCCCCGACCGCTTGGCGGTCGCGGGAACTGTGGCGTATAGAAGACCTCCTTTCTCCGACGACGCTCAGGGGGCCCAAGTCCTTCTGATCGAGGCCTAGCCTGTGGACGGTGTGAGGCCGGTAGCGGCCCCTGGCTCGTCGGGATGGAGTCTTCTTGGAGTCGGGTTGCTTGTGAATGCAGCCCTTTTTGGGAACGTGACTCGCACCGACTCGGCGGCGAGACGCGGTCGGGACGCACTGTGTACAGTCCGCCCCAGTCGACAGTCGCACCGGGAGCACGGGGAGCCCGGTCCCCCCGCGACGCGCAACGACCGGAGTCGCACGCGCCCACGGGAAGAAGGCGCGGCGGATGTCCTTTCCCTCGGCCCCGACGGGAAACGGCGAGGCTCTTGCCGGGGGGCTGTAACACTCGAGGCCGGAGCCACGAGCCACCTTCCCCACCGGCCTTCCCAGCCGACCCAGAGCCGGTCGCGGCGCACCACCAACGGAGGAAATGCGCCCGGCGGCAGCCGAGCCCGCGCAAGAGGCGGTCCCCTCGTGAGAGGGAGATCCGCCCTGCCCCACGCGTCCGACCTGACCGCCGGGTTGAATCCACCGGGCGGACTGCGCGGACCCCACCCGTTTACCTCTTAGCGGTTTCACGCCCTCTTGAACTCTCTCTTCAAAGTTCTTTTCAACTTTCCCTTACGGTACTTGTTGACTATCGGTCTCGTGCCAGTATTTAGCCTTAGATGGAGTTTACCACCCACTTTGGGCTGCATTCACAAGCAACCCGACTCCAAGAAGACTCCATCCCGACGAGCCAGGGGCCGCTACCGGCCTCACACCGTCCACAGGCTAGGCCTCGATCAGAAGGACTTGGGCCCCCTGAGCGTCGTCGGAGAAAGGAGGTCTTCTATACGCCACAGTTCCCGCGACCGCCAAGCGGTCGGGGATTCGGCGCTGGGCTCTTCCCTCTTCACTCGCAGTTACTGAGGGAATCCTGGTTAGTTTCTTTTCCTCCGCTTAGTAATATGCTTAAATTCAGCGGGTTGTCACGTCTGATCTGAGGTCGTAGGCAGAGAAACGGCTGGTAGCTTTTGGCTGGCCACCACCGATCGCCGGTCGAGCGACAAAACAACGCACACCACCAAGAAAGCACCGTCCAAAGCTTTTCCTTTCCACCGACCGACCAACCGGAGCGGCACAACACAAGGAGGAGCAGGACCGAACCGGGAAGGCGACAAGTCGCCAGCCGGCTTTGGTCACGCGGCCGGACCGTTGTGTGTGACGACGGAGGGTGGGAGGCAGGGCGGGGCAAGCATGGCTTGCAAGGCAAGCTTGCTGGATGACAGGCACACGCGACAGAGCACGGCGAGCAAAAACCGAGCCGACCACTGCGACGGCCGAGCATGCAAGTCGGGGCCGAGTCAGGACACGCAAGCTCCCTGCGGGAGGGAGATCAGGCGTGCAAAGCTCGACCGAGTCAGGCATACGAGACCGACGTGCGGAAGGGCGAGGTAGTGCGCGGGCGTGAGTGGGGCGCGACGAGCCACACCAAACAAAAACAGCCAACCAAACCAGACGGTGCGAGCGAGCGGCGTGCGAGCAAAGGCGCGCTCGTGCTCGGCTGATATCCTTTTTTCCGGAGCCCCGATCGCCGTGCGAAGGCCAGGCGTGCGACGCGTAAGCCTGAGAGAGCAGAGGCGAAGTGAGAGTGAGGCCGTCCGACCGACCGCCCCCGCCGGTGCAAGGATGAACCAGGCACGGGAGGGAGGATTGGATGGATGGGCCCTTCCCAAGAGACGTCTCTGTTTTTCTCCAGCTCGCATTTCCGCACACCTGCAGCCGTCCCACAGGGGCAGGGAGTCAACGCCGGCGCAACCGTAAGGCAGTGCCCCGACGGCGAGGCGAGCAGCAGTCCCGCAAGCAAGGCGGCAGTCAGAAGCGACGACACCACACGCAAG
>JAXLNO010001686.1:17500-22500 GCA_038087875.1 Malacoraja senta
GTTTTCGGACTTGGTGCAATCGTCGAATCAGCCATTACAGCGGGTTGACTTACTGGATGTCCTGCCGAAAATGCGACCCGTTGAACGTTCGAGGCAGCCAATCTCGGCCTCATCGGGACTTCCGCCATATTCGTTTTTGCCGCCAGGGGGGGCTGCCAGCCGCCCGCCCCCCGGTCCGCCCGCCGCCGCCGATCCGGCGCTTCCTCGAGCCGCTCGAGAACTCGCAACCGCCCGGTCTTATCTCCGGGGCCGCCGTTGGCACTAATAAACTCGGCCACATAAATCTCCGGGGCCGCCATTGTCACTTAAAAAGTCGGCCACATCAATCTCCGGACACCCCACCTATCCCCCCGTACCGCCAAGTCAAAATGGAGAACACGTGAACCAAGTGAGAGAAATCATGAACTAAAAGGAGAACTCGTGAACCAAGTGCGAAAACTCATGAACCAAAATGAGAACTCGTCCCTTACGGGTGTATAACTACGAAGCAAAACGACAGGCATCATGAACCAGTACACCGATTCACATTAACAATTTGCCCCGCAAATTGTGCACCTCAAACGGCAGTACTTTTAAATATGGTCCCTTACGAGTGTATAACCACGAAGCAAATCGACAGGCATCATGAACCAGTACACCGATTCACATTAACAATTTCACCCCGCTAATTGTGCACCTCAAACGGCAGTACTTTTAAATATGGTCCCTTACGAGTGTATAACCACGAAGCAAAACGACAGGCATCATGAACCAGTACACCGATTCACATTAACAATTTGCCCCGCAAATTGTGCACCTCAAACGGCAGTACTTTTAAATATGGTCCCTTACGAGTGTATAACCACGAAGCAAATCGACAGGCATCATGAACCAGTACACCGATTCACATTAACAATTTGCCCCGCAAATTGTGCACCTCAAACGGCAGTACTTTTAAATATGGTCCCTTACGAGTGTATAACCACGAAGCAAATCGACAGGCATCATGAACCAGTACACCGATTCACATTAACAATTTGCCCCGCAAATTGTGCACCTCAAACGGCAGTACTTTTAAATATTGTCCCTTACGAGTGTATAACCACGAAGCAAAACGACAGGCATCATGAACCAGTACACCGATTCACATTAACAATTTGCCCCGCAAATTGTGCACCTCCAACGGCAGTACTTTTAAATATGGTCCCTTACGAGTGTATAACCACGAAGCAAAACGACAGGCATCATGAACCAGTACACCGATTCACATTAACAATTTGCCCCGCAAATTGTGCACTTCAAACGGCAGTACTTTTAAATATGGTCCCTTACGAGTGTATAACCACGAAGCAAAACGACAGGCATCATGAACCAGTACACCGATTCACATTAACAATTTGCCCCGCAAATTGTGCACCTCAAACGGCAGTACTTTTAAATATGGTCCCTTACGAGTGTATAACCACGAAGCAAATCGACAGGCATCATGAACCAGTACACCGATTCACATTAACAATTTGCCCCGCAAATTGTGCACCTCAAACGGCAGTACTTTTAAATATGGTCCCTTACGAGTGTATAACCACGAAGCAAATCGACAGGCATCATGAACCAGTACACCGATTCACATTAACAATTTGCCCCGCAAATTGTGCACCTCAAACGGCAGTACTTTTAAATATTGTCCCTTACGAGTGTATAACCACGAAGCAAAACGACAGGCATCATGAACCAGTACACCGATTCACATTAACAATTTGCCCCGCAAATTGTGCACCTCCAACGGCAGTACTTTTAAATATGGTCCCTTACGAGTGTATAACCACGAAGCAAAACGACAGGCATCATGAACCAGTACACCGATTCACATTAACAATTTGCCCCGCAAATTGTGCACTTCAAACGGCAGTACTTTTAAATATGGTCCCTTACGAGTGTATAACCACGAAGCAAAACGACAGGCATCATGAACCAGTACACCGATTCACATTAACAATTTGCCCCGCAAATTGTGCACCTCAAACGGCAGTACTTTTAAATATGGTCCCTTACGAGTGTATAACCACGAAGCAAATCGACAGGCATCATGAACCAGTACACCGATTCACATTAACAATTTGCCCCGCAAATTGTGCACCTCAAACGGCAGTACTTTTAAATATGGTCCCTTACGAGTGTATAACCACGAAGCAAATCGACAGGCATCATGAACCAGTACACCGATTCACATTAACAATTTGCCCCGCAAATTGTGCACCTCAAACGGCAGTACTTTTAAATATTGTCCCTTACGAGTGTATAACCACGAAGCAAAACGACAGGCATCATGAACCAGTACACCGATTCACATTAACAATTTGCCCCGCAAATTGTGCACCTCCAACGGCAGTACTTTTAAATATGGTCCCTTACGAGTGTATAACCACGAAGCAAAACGACAGGCATCATGAACCAGTACACCGATTCACATTAACAATTTGCCCCGCAAATTGTGCACTTCAAACGGCAGTACTTTTAAATATACTACCTTACGAGTGTATAACCACGAAGCAAAACGACAGGCATCATGAACCAGTACACCGATTCACATTAACAATTTGCCCCGCAAATTGTGCACCTCAAACGGCAGTACTTTTAAATATGGTCCCTTACGAGTGTATAACCACGAAGCAAAACGACAGGCATCATGAACCAGTACACCGATTCACATTAACAATTTGCCCCGCAAATTGTGCACCTCAAACGGCAGTACTTTTAAATATTGTCCCTTACGAGTGTATAACCACGAAGCAAAACGACAGGCATCCTGAACCAGTACACCGATTCACATTAACAATTTGTCCCGCAAACTGTGGACCTCAAACGGCAGTACTTTTAAAAATGGTCCCTTACGAGTGCATAACGAGTGAGTATAGGAGCAGGGAAGTTCTAGTGCAGTTGTACAGAGTCTTGGTGAGACCACACCTGAAGTATTGCGTACAGTTTTGGTCTCCAAATCTGAGGAAGGACATTACAGCCATAGAGGGAGTGCAGAGAAGGTTCACCAGACTGATTCCTGGGATGTCAGGACTTTCATATGAAGAAAGACTGGATAGACTTGGCTTATACTTGCTAGAATTTAGGAGATTGAGAGGGGATCTTATAGAAACGTACACAATTCTTATGCGGTTGGACAGGCTAGATGCAGGAAGATTGTTCCCGATGTTACGGAAGTCCAGGACAAGGGGTCACCGCTTAAGGATAAGGGAGAAATCCTTTAAGACTGAGATGAGAAAAAAGCTTTTCACACAGAGTGGTGAATCTCTGGAACTCTCTGCCACAGAGTGTAGTTGAGGACAGTTCATTGGCTATATTTAAGAGGGAGTTAGATGTGGCCCTTGTGGCTAAAGGGATCAGGGGGTATGGAGAGAAGGCAGGTACGGGATACTGAGTTGGATGATCAGCCATGATCATATTGAATGGCGGTGCAGGCTCGAA
Source organism: Malacoraja senta (assembly GCA_038087875.1). NCBI lineage: Eukaryota > Metazoa > Chordata > Chondrichthyes > Rajiformes > Rajidae > Malacoraja > Malacoraja senta. The sequence goes on from JAXLNO010001686.1 coordinate 20,957, forward strand.
GGGCCAAATGGCCTACTCCTGCACCTATTTTTTATGTATTGTCTATGTATAACCACGAAGCAAATCGACAGTGATCATTAACCAGTACACCGATTCACGTTAACAATTCCCCCCCGCAAAAGGTGCACCTCAAACGGCAGTACTTTTAGATATGGTCCCTTACGAGTGCATAACCACGAAGCAAATCGACAGTGATCATTAACCAGTACACCGATTCACGTTAACAATTCCCCCCGCAAAAGGTGCACCTCAAACGGCAGTACTTTTAGATATGGTCCCTTACGAGTGCATAACCACGAAGCAAATCGACAGTGATCATTAACCAGTACACCGATTCAAATTAACAATTCCCCCCGCAAAAGGTGCACCTCAAACGGCAGTACTTTCAGATATGGTCCCTTACGAGTGGATAACCACGAAGCAAATCGACAGTGATCATTAACCAGTACACCGATTCACGTTAACAATTCCCCCCGCAAAAGGTGCACCTCAAACGGCAGTACTTTTAGATATGGTCCCTTACGAGTGGATAACCACGAAGCAAATCGACAGTGATCATTAACCAGTACACCGATTCACATTAACAATTCCCCCCGCAAAAGGTGCACCTCAAACGGCAGTACTTTTAGATATGGTCCCTTACGAGTGCATAACCACGAAGCAAATCGACAGTGATCATTAACCAGTACACCGATTCACGTTAACAATTCCCCCCGCAAAAGGTGCACCTCAAACGGCAGTACTTTTAGATATGGTCCCTTACGAGTGCATAACCACGAAGCAAATCGACAGTGATCATTAACCAGTACACCGATTCACGTTAACAATTCCCCCCGCAAAAGGTGCACCTCAAACGGCAGTACTTTTAGATATGGTCCCTTACGAGTGCATAACCACGAAGCAAGTCGACAGTGATCATTAACCAGTACACCGATTCAAATTAACAATTCCCCCCGCAAAAGGTGCACCTCAAACGGCAGTACTTTCAGATATGGTCCCTTACGAGTGCATAACCACGAAGCAAATCGACAGTGATCATTAACCAGTACACCGATTCACGTTAACAATTCCCCCCGCAAAAGGTGCACCTCAAACGGCAGTACTTTTAGATATGGTCCCTTACGAGTGGATAACCACGAAGCAAATCGACAGTGATCATTAACCAGTACACCGATTCACATTAACAATCCCCCCCGCAAAAGGTGCACCTCAAACGGCAGTACTTTTAGATATGGTCCCTTACGAGTGCATAACCACGAAGCAAATCGACAGTGATCATTAACCAGTACACCGATTCACGTTAACAATTCCCCCCCGCAAAAGTGCACCTCAAACGGCAGTACTTTTAGATATGGTCCCTTACGAGTGCATAACCACGAAGCAAATCGACAGTGATCATTAACCAGTACACCGATTCACGTTAACAATTCCCCCCGCAAAAGGTGCACCTCAAACGGCAGTACTTTTAGATATGGTCCCTTACGAGTGCATAACCACGAAGCAAATCGACAGTGATCATTAACCAGTACACCGATTCAAATTAA
>JAXLNO010001687.1:0-46652 GCA_038087875.1 Malacoraja senta
ATCACCATAAATACGGCAAGGTCGCCACAAATGCGGCAAGGTCGCCATAAATCCGGCAAGGTCGCCATATTTCCGGCTAGGTCGCCTTAAATCCGGCGAGGTCGCCATATTTCCGGCTAGGTCGCCATAATTCCGGCGATGTCGCCATATTTCCGACAAAGTCGCCATAAATCCGACAAGTTTGCCATAAATCTGTAAAGTCGCCATAACTCCGGCAAGGTCGCCGTATTTCCGGCACGGTCGCCATAAATCCGGCAAGGTCGCAACATTTCGGCAAGATCGCCTGAAATCCGGCATCGTCGCCACAAATCCGGCAAGGTCGCCACATTACCGGCAAGGTCGCCATGAATCCGGCAAGGTCGCCACAAGTCCGGCAAGGTCGCCACATTTCCGGCAAGGTCGCCATAAATCCGGCAACTTCGCCACAAATCCGGCAAGGTCGCCACATTTGCGGCAAGGTCGCCACATTTGCGGCAAGGTCGCCACATTTGCGGCAAGGTCGCCATAAATCCGGCAAGGTCGCCACAAATACCGCAAGGTCGCCACAATACCGGCAAGGTCGCCATAAATCCGGCAAGGTCGCCACAAATCCGGTAAGGTCGCCACATCCCCGGTAAGGTCGCCATAAATCCGTCAAGGTCGCCACAAATCCGTCAAGGTCGCCACATTTCAGCCAATGTCGCCATAAATCGGGCAAGGTCGCCAAAAATCCGGCAAGGTCGCCACATTTCCGGCAAGGTCGCCATTAGTCCGGGAATGTCGCCATAAATCCGGCAAGGTCGCCACATTCCCGGCAAGGTCGCCATAAATCAGACAACGTCGCCGCAAATCCGGCAAGGTCGCCACATTTGCGGCAAGGTCGCCACAAATCCAGCAGGGTCGCCACATTTCCGGCAAGGTCGCCACATTTCCGGCAAGGTCGCCACAAATCCGGCAAGGTTGCCACATTTCCGGCAATGTCGCCATATTTCCGGCAAGATCACCATAAATCCGGCAAGGTCGCCACAAATGCGGCAAGGTCGCCATAAATCCGGCAAGGTCGCCATATTTCCGGCTAGGTCGCCATAAATCCGGCGAGGTCGCCATATTTCCGGCTAGGTCGCCATAATTCCGGCGATGTCGCCATATTTCCGACAAAGTCGCCATAAATCCGACAAGTTTGCCATAAATCTGTAAAGTCGCCATAACTCCGGCAAGGTCGCCGTATTTCCGGCACGGTCGCCATAAATCCGGCAAGGTCGCAACATTTCGGCAAGATCGCCTGAAATCCGGCATCGTCGCCACAAATCCGGCAAGGTCGCCACATTTCCGGCAAGGTCGCCATGAATCCGGCAAGGTCGCCACAAGTCCGGCAAGGTCGCCACATTTCCGGCAAGGTCGCCATAAATCCGGCAACTTCGCCACAAATCCGGCAAGGTCGCCACATTTGCGGCAAGGTCGCCACATTTGCGGCAAGGTCGCCACATTTGCGGCAAGGTCGCCATAAATCCGGCAAGGTCGCCACAAATACCGCAAGGTCGCCACAATTCCGGCAAGGTCGCCATAAATCCGGCAAGGTCGCCACAAATCCGGTAAGGTCGCCACATCCCCGGTAAGGTCGCCATAAATCCGTCAAGGTCGCCACAAATCCGTCAAGGTCGCCACATTTCAGCCAATGTCGCCATAAATCGGGCAAGGTCGCCAAAAATCCGGCAAGGTCGCCACATTTCCGGCAAGGTCGCCATTAGTCCGGGAATGTCGCCATAAATCCGGCAAGGTCGCCACATTCCCGGCAAGGTCGCCATAAATCAGACAACGTCGCCGCAAATCCGGCAAGGTCGCCACATTTGCGGCAAGGTCGCCACATTTGCGGCAAGGTCGCCATAAATCCGGCAAGGTCGCCACAAATACGGCAAGGTCGCCAAAATTCCGGCAAGGTCGCCATATATCCGGCAAGGTCGCCACATATCCGGTAAGGTCGCCACATCCCCGGCAAGGTCGCCATAAATCCGTCAATGTCGCCACAAATCCGTCAAGGTCGCCACATTTCAGCCAATGTCGCCATAAATCGGGCAAGGTCGCCAAAAATCCGACAAGGTCGCCACATTTCCGGCAAGGTCGCCACATTTCCGGCAAGGTCGCCACAAATTCGGCAAGGTCGACACATTTCCGGCAATGTCGCCATATTTCCGACAAGATCACCATAAATCCGGCAAGGTCGCCACAAATGCGGCAAGGTCACCACATTTCCGGCAAGGTCGCCATTAATCCGGGAATGTCGCCATAAATCCCGCAAGGTCGCCACATTCCGGGCAAGGCTGCCATAAATCCGGCAAGATCGCCACAAATCCGGCAAGGTCGCCACATTTCCGGCAAGGTCACCATGAATCCGGCAAGGTCGCCACAAATCCAGCAGGGTCGCCACATTTCCGGCAAGGTCGCCACATTTCCGGCAAGGTCGCCACAAATCCGGCAAGGTTGCCACATTTCCGGCAATGTCGCCATATTTCCGGCAAGATCACCATAAATACGGCAAGGTCGCCACAAATGCGGCAAGGTCGCCATAAATCCGGCAAGGTCGCCATATTTCCGGCTAGGTCGCCTTAAATCCGGCGAGGTCGCCATATTTCCGGCTAGGTCGCCATAATTCCGGCGATGTCGCCATATTTCCGACAAAGTCGCCATAAATCCGACAAGTTTGCCATAAATCTGTAAAGTCGCCATAACTCCGGCAAGGTCGCCGTATTTCCGGCACGGTCGCCATAAATCCGGCAAGGTCGCAACATTTCGGCAAGATCGCCTGAAATCCGGCATCGTCGCCACAAATCCGGCAAGGTCGCCACATTACCGTCAAGGTCGCCATGAATCCGGCAAGGTCGCCACAAGTCCGGCAAGGTCGCCACATTCCGGCAAGGTCGCCATAAATCCGGCAACTTCGCCACAAATCCGGCAAGGTCGCCACATTTGCGGCAAGGTTGCCACATTTGCGGCAAGGTCGCCACATTTGCGGCAAGGTCGCCATAAATCCGGCAAGGTCGCCACAAATACCGCAAGGTCGCCACAATACAGGCAAGGTCGCCATAAATCCGGCAAGGTCGCCACAAATCCGGTAAGGTCGCCACATCCCCGGTAAGGTCGCCATAAATCCGTCAAGGTCGCCACAAATCCGTCAAGGTCGCCACATTTCAGCCAATGTCGCCATAAATCGGGCAAGGTCGCCAAAAATCCGGCAAGGTCGCCACATTTCCGGCAAGGTCGCCATTAGTCCGGGAATGTCGCCATAAATCCGGCAAGGTCGCCACATTCCCGGCAAGGTCGCCATAAATCAGACAACGTCGCCGCAAATCCGGCAAGGTCGCCACGTTTGCGGCAAGGTCGCCACAAATCCAGCAGGGTCGCCACATTTCCGGCAAGGTCGCCACATTTCCGGCAAGGTCGCCACAAATCCGGCAAGGTTGCCACATTTCCGGCAATGTCGCCATATTTCCGGCAAGATCACCATAAAATCTGGCAAGGTCGCCACAAATGCGGCAAGGTCGCCATAAATCCGGCAAGGTCGCCATATTTCCGGCTAGGTCGCCATAAATCCGGCGAGGTCGCCATATTTCCGGCTAGGTCGCCATAATTCCGGCGATGTCGCCATATTTCCGACAAAGTCGCCATAAATCCGACAAGTTTGCCATAAATCTGTAAAGTCGCCATAACTCCGGCAAGGTCGCCGTATTTCCGGCACGGTCGCCATAAATCCGGCAAGGTTCGCAAACATTTCGGCAAGATCGCCTGAAATCCGGCATCGTCGCCACAAATCCGGCAAGGTCGCCACATTTCCGGCAAGGTCGCCATGAATCCGGCAAGGTCGCCACAAGTCCGGCAAGGTCGCCACATTTCCGGCAAGGTCGCCATAAATCCGGCAACTTCGCCACAAATCCGGCAAGGTCGCCACATTTGCGGCAAGGTCGCCACATTTGCGGCAAGGTCGCCACATTTGCGGCAAGGTCGCCATAAATCCGGCAAGGTCGCCACAAATACCGCAAGGTCGCCACAATTCCGGCAAGGTCGCCATAAATCCGGCAAGGTCGCCACAAATCCGGTAAGGTCGCCACATCCCCGGTAAGGTCGCCATAATCCGTCAAGGTCGCCACAAATCCGTCAAGGTCGCCACATTTCAGCCAATGTCGCCATAAATCGGGCAAGGTCGCCAAAAATCCGGCAAGGTCGCCACATCCCCGGCAAGGTCGCCATAAATCCGTCAATGTCGCCACAAATCCGTCAAGGTCGCCACATTTCAGCCAATGTCGCCATAAATCGGGCAAGGTCGCCAAAAATCCGGCAAGGTCGCCACATTTCCGGCAAGGTCGCCACATTTGCGGCAAGGTCGCCATAAATCCGGCAAGGTCGCCACAAATATGGCAAGGTCGCCAAATTCCGGCAAGGTCGCCATATATCCGGCAAGGTCGCCACATATCCGGTAAGGTCGCCACATCCCCCGGCAACGTCGCCATAAATCCGTCAATGTCGCCACAAATCCGTCAAGGTCGCCACATTTCAGCCAATGTCGCCATAAATCGGGCAAGGTCGCCAAAAATCGGCAAGGTCGCCACATTTCCGGCAAGGCCGCCATTAATCCCGGGAATGTCGCCATAAATCCGGCAAGGTCGCCACATTCCCGGCAAGGTCGCCATAAATCAGATAAGGTCGCCGCAAATCCGGCAAAGTCGCCACATTTCCGGCAAGGTCGCCATAAATCCGGCAAGGTCGCCACAAATCCAGCAAGGTCGCCACAAATGCGGCAAGGTCGCCACATTTCCGGCAAGGTCGCCATTAATCTGGGAATGTCGCCATAAATCCGGCAAGGTCGCCACATTCCGGGCAAGGCTGCCATAAATCCGGCAAGATCGCCACAAATCCGGCAAGGTCGCCACATTTCCGGCAAGGTCGCCATAAATCCGGCAAGGTCGCCACAAATCCAAAAGGGTCGCCACATTTCCGGCAAGGTCGCCACATTTCCGGCAAGGTCGCCACAAATTCGGCAAGGTCGACACATTTCCGGCAATGTCGCCATAAATCCGGCAAGGTCGCCACAAATCCAGCAGGGTCGCCACATTTCCGGCAAGGTCGCCACATTTCCGGCAAGGTCGCCACAAATCCGGCAAGGTTGCCACATTTCCGGCAATGTCGCCATATTTCCGGCAAGATCACCATAAATCCGGCAAGGTCGCCACAAATGCGGCAAGGTCGACATAAACCCGGCAAGGTCGCCATATTTCCGGCTAGGTCGCCATAAATCCGGCGAGGTCGCCATATTTCCGGCTAGGTCGCCATAATTCCGGCGATGTCGCCATATTTCCGACAAAGTCGCCATAAATCCGACAAGTTTGCCATAAATCTGTAAAGTCGCCATAACTCCGGTAAGGTCGCCGTATTTCCGGCACGGTCGCCATAAATCCGGCAAGGTCGCAACATTTCGGCAAGATCGCCATAAATCCGGCAACTTCGCCACAAATCCGGCAAGGTCGCCACATTTGCGGCAAGGTCGCCACATTTGCGGCAAGGTCGCCATAAATCCGGCAAGTTCGCCACAAATACCGCAAGGGCGCCACAATTCCGGCAAGGTCGCCATAAATCCGGCAAGGTCGCCACAAATCCGGTAAGGTCGCCACATCCCCGGCAAGGTCGCCATAAATCCGTCAAGGTCGCCACAAATCCGTCAAGGTCGCCACATTTCAGCCAATGTCGCCATAAATCGGGCAAGGTCGCCAAAAATCCGGCAAGGTCGCCACATTTCCGGCAAGGTCGCCATTAGTCCGGGAATGTCGCCATAAATCCGGCAAGGTCGCCACATTCCCGGCAAGGTCGCCATAAATCAGACAACGTCGCCGCAAATCCGGCAAGGTCGCCACATTTGCGGCAAGGTCGCCACATTTGCGGCAAGGTCGCCATAAATCCGGCAAGGTCGCCACAAATGCGGCAAGGTCACCACATTTCCGGCAAGGTCGCCATTAATCCGGGAATGTCGCCATAAATCCCGCAAGGTCGCCACATTCCGGGCAAGGCTGCCATAAATCCGGCAAGATCGCCACAAATCCGGCAAGGTCGCCACATTTCCGGCAAGGTCACCATGAATCCGGCAAGGTCGCCACAAATCCAGCAGGGTCGCCACATTTCCGGCAAGGTCGCCACATTTCCGGCTAGGTCGCCACAAATCCGGCAAGGTTGCCACATTTCCGGCAATGTCGCCATATTTCCGGCAAGATCACCATAAATACGGCAAGGTCGCCACAAATGCGGCAAGGTCGCCATAAATCCGGCAAGGTCGCCATATTTCCGGCTAGGTCGCCTTAAATCCGGCGAGGTCGCCATATTTCCGGCTAGGTCGCCATAATTCCGGCGATGTCGCCATATTTCCGACAAAGTCGCCATAAATCCGACAAGTTTGCCATAAATCTGTAAAGTCGCCATAACTCCGGCAAGGTCGCCGTATTTCCGGCACGGTCGCCATAAATCCGGCAAGGTCGCAACATTTCGGCAAGATCGCCTGAAATCCGGCATCGTCGCCACAAATCCGGCAAGGTCGCCACATTACCGGCAAGGTCGCCATGAATCCGGCAAGGTCGCCACAAGTCCGGCAAGGTCGCCACATTTCCGGCAAGGTCGCCATAAATCCGGCAACTTCGCCACAAATCCGGCAAGGTCGCCACATTTGCGGCAAGGTTGCCAAATTGGCGGCAAGGTCGCCACATTTGCGGCAAGGTCGCCATAAATCCGGCAAGGTCGCCACAAATACCGCAAGGTCGCCACAATACAGGCAAGGTCGCCATAAATCCGGCAAGGTCGCCACAAATCCGGTAAGGTCGCCACATCCCCGGTAAGGTCGCCATAAATCCGTCAAGGTCGCCACAAATCCGTCAAGGTCGCCACATTTCAGCCAATGTCGCCATAAATCGGGCAAGGTCGCCAAAAATCCGGCAAGGTCGCCACATTTCCGGCAAGGTCGCCATTAGTCCGGGAATGTCGCCAAAAATCCGGCAAGGTCGCCACATTTCCGGCAAGGCCGCCATTAATCCGGGAATGTCGCCATAAATCCGGCAAGGTCGCCACATTCCCGGCAAGGTCGCCATAAATCAGATAAGGTCGCCGCAAATCCGGCAAAGTCGCCACATTTCCGGCAAGGTCGCCATAAATCCGGCAAGGTCGCCACAAATCCAGCAAGGTCGCCACAAATGCGGCAAGGTCGCCACATTTCCGGCAAGGTCGCCATTAATCTGGGAATGTCGCCATAAATCCGGCAAGGTCGCCACATTCCGGGCAAGACCGCCATAAATCCGGCAAGGTCGCCACAAATCCGGCAAGGTCGCCACATTTCCGGCAAGGTCGCCATAAATCCGGCAAGGTCGCCACAAATCCAAAAGGGTCGCCACATTTCCGGCAAGGTCGCCACATTTCCGGCAAGGTCGCCACAAATTCGGCAAAGTCGACACATTTCCGGCAATGTCGCCATAAATCCGGCAAGGTCGCCACAAATCCAGCAGGGTCGCCACATTTCCGGCAAGGTCGCCATATTTCCGGCAAGATCACCATAAATCCGGCAAGGTCGCCACAAATGCGGCAAGGTCGCCATAAACCCGGCAAGGTCGCCATATTTCCGGCTAGGTCGCCATAAATCCGGCGAGGTCGCCATATTTCCGGCTAGGTCGCCATAATTCCGGCGATGTCGCCATATTTCCGACAAAGTCGCCATAAATCCGACAAGTTTGCCATAAATCTGTAAAGTCGCCATAACTCCGGTAAGGTCGCCGTATTTCCGGCACGGTCGCCATAAATCCGGCAAGGTCGCAACATTTCGGCAAGATCGCCATAAATCCGGCAACTTCGCCACAAATCCGGCAAGGTCGCCACATTTGCGGCAAGGTCGCCACATTTGCGGCAAGGTCGCCATAAATCCGGCAAGGTCGCCACAAATACCGCAAGGGCGCCACAATTCCGGCAAGGTCGCCATAAATCCGGCAAGGTCGCCACAAATCCGGTAAGGTCGCCACATCCCCGGCAAGGTCGCCATAAATCCGTCAAGGTCGCCACAAATCCGTCAAGGTCGCCACATTTCAGCCAATGTCGCCATAAATCGGGCAAGGTCGCCAAAAATCCGGCAAGGTCGCCACATTTCCGGCAAGGTCGCCATTAGTCCGGGAATGTCGCCATAAATCCGGCAAGGTCGACACATTCCCGGCAAGGTCGCCATAAATCAGACAACGTCGCCGCAAATCCGGCAAGGTCGCCACATTTGCGGCAAGGTCGCCACATTTGCGGCAAGGTCGCCATAAATCCGGCAAGGTCGCCACAAATACGGCAAGGTCGCCAAAATTCCGGCAAGGTCGCCATATATCCGGCAAGGTCGCCACATATCCGGTAAGGTCGCCACATCCCCGGCAAGGTCGCCATAAATCCGTCAATGTCGCCACAAATCCGTCAAGGTCGCCACATTTCAGCCAATGTCGCCATAAATCGGGCAAGGTCGCCAAAAATCCGGCAAGGTCGCCACATTTCCGGCAAGGACGCCATTAATCCGGGAATGTCGCCATAAATCCAGCAAGGTCGCCACATTCCCGGCAAGGTCGCCATAAATCAGATAAGGTCGCCGCAAATCCGGCAAGGTCCCCACATTTCCGGCAAGGTCGCCATAAATCCGGCAAGGTCGCCACAAATCCAGCAAGGTCGCCACAAATGCGGCAAGGTCGCCACATTTCCGGCAAGTTCGCCATTAATCCGGGAATGTCGCCATAAATCCGGCAAGGTCGCCACATTCCGGGCAAGACCGCCATAAATCCGGCAAGGTCGCCACAAATGCGGCAAGGTCGCCACATTTCTGGCAAGGTCGCCATAAATCCGGCAAGGTCGCCACAAATCCAGCAGGGTCGTCACATTTCGGGCAAGGTCGCCATATTTCCGGCAAGGTCGCCATAAATCCGGGGAGGTCGCCATATATCCGGCTAAGTCGCCATAAATCCGGCAAGCTTGCCATAAATCTGCAAAGTCGCCATAACTCCGGCAAGGTCGCCGTATTTCCGGCACGGTCGCCATAAATCCGGCTAGGACGCCATAAATCCGGCAAGGTCGCCATATTTCCGGCAAGGTCGCGTCAAATCCGGCAAGGTCGCCACATTTCCGGCAAGGTCGCCATAGATCCGGCAAGGTCGCCACCATTCCGGCAAGGTCGCAACATTTCGGCAAGATCGCCAGAAATCCGGCATCGTCGCCACAAATCCGGCAAGGTCGCCACATTTCCGGCAAGGTCGCCATGAATCCGGCAAGGTCGCCACAAGTCCGGCAAGGTCGCCACATTTCCGGCAAGGTCGCCATAAATCCGGCAAGGTCGCCACAAATCCCACAAGGTCGCCATAAATCCGGAAACCTCGCCACAAATCCGGCAAGGTCGCCACATTTCCGGCAATGTCGCCATATTTCCGGCAAGATCACCATAAATCCGGCAAGGTCGCCACAAATGCGGCAAGGTCGCCATAAGTCCGGCAAGGTCGCCATATTTCCAGCAAGGTCGCCATAAATCCGGCGAGGTCGCCATATTTCCGGCGAGGTCGCCATAAATCCGGCAAGGTGGCCATAATTCCGGCGATGTCGCCATATTTCCGGCAAAGTCGCCATAAATCCGGCAAGTTTGCCATAAATCTGCAAAGTCGCCATAACTCCGGCAAGGTCGCCGTATTTCCGGCACGGTCGCCATAAATCCGGCTAGGACGCCATAAATCCGGCAAGGTCGCCATATTTCCGGCAAGGTCGCGTCAAATCCGGCAAGGTCGCCACATTTCCGGCAAGGTCGCCATAGATCCGGCAAGGTCGCCACCATTCCGGCAAGGTCGCAACCTTTCCGGCAAGGTCGCCATGAATCCGACAAGGTCGCCACAAGTCCGGCAAGGTCGCCACATTTCCGGCAAGGTCGCCATAAATCCGGCAAGATCGCCACAAATCCCACAAGGTCGCCATAAATCCGGCAACCTCGCCACAAATCCGGCAAGGTCGCCACATATCCGGCAAGGTCGCCGCAATTCCGGCAAGGTCGCCATAAATCCGGCAAGGTCGCCACATGTCCGGTAAGGTCGCCACATCCCCGGCAAGGTCGCCATAAATCCAGCAAGGTCGCCACAAATGCGGCAAGGTCGCCACATTTCCGGCAAGGTCGCCATAAATCCGGCAAGGTCGCGACAAATCCAGCATGGTCGCCACATTTCCTGCAAGGTCGCAACATTTCCGGCAAGGTCGCCACAAATCCGGCAAGGTCGCCACATTTCCGGCAATGTCGCCATATTTCCGGCACGGTCGCCATAAATCCGGCGAGGTCGCCATATTTCCGGCGAGGTCGCCTTAACTCCGGCAAGGTCGCCGTATTTCCGGCACGGTCGCCATAAATCCGGCTAGGACGCCATAAATCCAGCAAGGTCGCCATATTTCCCGCAAGGTCGCGTCAAATCCGGGAACGTCGCCACATTTCCGGCAAGGTCGCCATAGATCCGGCAAGGTCGCCATAAATCCGGCAAGGTCGCCACATTCCCGGCAAGGTCGCCATAAATCAGACAAGGTCGCCGCAAATCCGGCAAGGTCGCCACATTTCCGGCAAGGTCGCCATAAATCCGGCAAGGTCGCCACAAATCCCACATGGTCGCCATAAAATCCGGCAACCTCGCCACAAATCCGGCAAGGTCGCCACAAATACGGCAAGTTCGCCGCAATTCCGGCAAGGTCGCCATAAATCCGGCAAGGTCGCCACATATCCGGTAAGGTCGCCACATCCCCGGCAAGGTCGCCATAAATCCGTCAAGGTCGCCACAAATCCGTCAAGGTCGCCATATTTCCGGCACGGTCGCCATAAATCCGGCGAGGTCGCCATATTTCCGGCGAGGTCGCCATAAATCCGGCAAGGTCGCCATAATTCCGGCGATGTCGCCATATTTCCGGCAAAGTCGCCATAAATCCGCAAGTTTGCCATAAATCTGCAAAGTCGCCATAACTCCGGCAAGGTCGTCGTATTTCCGGCACGGTCGCCATAAATCCGGCTAGGACGCCATAAATCCGGCAAGGTCGCCATATTTCCGGCAAGGTCGCGTCAAATCCGGGAACGTCGCCACATTTCCGGCAAGGTCGCCATAGATCCGGCAAGGTCGCCATAAATCCGGCAAGTCGCCACATTCCCGGCAAGGTCGCCATAAATCAGACAAGGTCGCCGCAAATCCGGCAAGGTCGCCACATTTCCGGCAAGGTCGCCATAAATCCGGCAAGGTCGCCACAAATCCCACATGGTCGCCATAAATCCGGCAACCTCGCCACAAATCCGGCAAGGTCGCCACATATCCGGCAAGGTCGCCGCAATTCCGGCAAGGTCGCCATAAATCCGGCAAGGTCGCCACATGTCCGGTAAGGTCGCCACATCCCCGGCAAGGTCGCCATAAATCCAGCAAGGTCGCCACAAATGCGGCAAGGTCGCCACATTTCCGGCAAGGTCGCCATAAATCCGGCAAGGTCGCGACAAATCCAGCATGGTCGCCACATTTCCTGCAAGGTCGCAACATTTCCGGCAAGGTCGCCACAAATCCGGCAAGGTCGCCACATTTCCGGCAATGTCGCCATATTTCCGGCACGGTCGCCATAAATCCGGCGAGGTCGCCATATTTCCGGCGAGGTCGCCTTAACTCCGGCAAGGTCGCCGTATTTCCGGCACGGTCGCCATAAATCCGGCTAGGACGCCATAAATCCGGCAAGATCGCCATAAATCCGGCAAGGTCGCCACAAATGCGGCAAGGTCGCCATAAATCCGACAAGGTCGCCATATTTCCGGCACGGTCGCCATAAATCCGGCGAGGTCGCCATATTTCCGGCGAGGTCGCCTTAACTCCGGCAAGGTCGCCGTATTTCCGGCACGGTCGCCATAAATCCGGCTAGGACGCCATAAATCCAGCAAGGTCGCCATATTTCCCGCAAGGTCGCGTCAAATCCGGGAACGTCGCCATAAATCCGGCAAGTTTGCCATAAATCTGCAAAGTCGCCATAACTCCGGCATGGTCGTCGTATTTCCGGCACGGTCGCCATAAATCCGGCTAGGACGCCATAAATCCGGCAAGGTCGCCATATTTCCGGCAAGGTCGCGTCAAATCCGGGAACGTCGCCACATTTCCGGCAAGGTCGCCATAGATCCGGCAAGGTCGCCATAAATCCGGCAAGGTCGCCACAAATCCCACATGGTCGCCATAAATCCGGCAACCTCGCCAGAAATCCGGCAAGGTCGCCACAAATACGGCAAGGTCGCCGCAATTCCGGCAAGGTCGCCATAAATCCGGCAAGGTCGCCACATATCCCGTAAGGTCGCCACATCCCCGGCAAGGTCGCCATAAATCCGTCAAGGTCGCCACAAATCCGTCAAGGTCGCCACATTTCCGGCAAGGTCGCCATTAATCCGGGAATGTCGCCATAAATCCGGCAAGGTCGCCACATTCCCGGCAAGGTCGCAATAAATCAGATAAGGTCGCCGCAAATCCGGCAAGGTCGCCACATTTCCGGCAAGGTCGCCATAAATCCGGCAAGGTCGCCACAAATCCAGCAAGGTCGCCACAAATGCGGCAAGGTCGCCACATTTCCGGCAAGTTCGCCATAAATCCGGCAAGGTCGCCACAAATCCAGCATGGTCGCCACATTTCCTGCATGGTCGCAACATTTCCGGCAAGGTCGCCACAAATCCGGCAAGGTCGCCACATTTCCGGCAATGTCGCCATATTTCCGGCAAGATCACCATAAATCCGGCAAGGTCGCCACAAATGAGGCAAGGTCGCCATAAATCCGGCAAGGTCGCCATATTTCCGGCACGGTCGCCATAAATCCGGCGAGGTCGCCATATTTCCGGCGAGGTCGCCATAAATCCGGCAAGTTTGCCATAATTCTGCAAAGTCGCCATAACTCCGGCAAGGTCGCCGTATTTCCGGCACGGTCGCCATAAATCCGGCTAGGACGCCATAAATCTGGCAAGGTCGCCATATTTCCGGCAAGGTCGCGTCAAATCCGGGAACGTCGCCACATTTCCGGCAAGGTCGCCATAGATCCGGCAAGGTCGCCATAAATCCGGCAAGGTCGCCACATTCCCGGCAAGGTCGCCATAAATCAGACAAGGTCGCCGCAAATCCGGCAAGGTCGCCACATTTCCGGCAAGGTCGCCATAAATCCGGCAAGGTCGCCACAAATCCCACATGGTCGCCATAAATCCGGCAACCTCGCCACAAATCCGGCAAGGTCGCCACAAATACGGCAAGGTCGCCGCAATTCCGGCAAGGTCGCCATAAATCCGGCAAGGTCGCCACATATCCGGTAAGGTCGCCACATCCCCGGCAATGTCGCCATAAATCCGTCAAGGTCGCCACAAATCCGTCAAGGTCGCCACATTTTCGGCAAGGTCGCCATTAATCCGGGAATGTCGCCATAAATCCGGCAAGGTCGCCACATTCCCGGCAATGTCGCCATAAATCAGATAAGGTCGCCGCAAATCCGGCAAGGTCGCCACATTTCCGGCAAGGTCGCCATAAATCCGGCAAGGTCGCCACAAATCCAGCAAGGTCGCCACAAATGCGGCAAGGTCGCCACATTTCCGGCAAGGTCGCCATAAATCCGGCAAGGTCGCCACAAATCCAGCATGGTCGCCACATTTCCTGCAAGGTCGCAACATTTCCGGCAAGGTCGCCACAAATCCGGCAAGGTCGCCACATTTCCGGCAATGTCGCCATATTTCCGGCAAGATCACCATAAATCCGACAAGGTCGCCACAAATGCGGCAAGGTCGCCATAAATCCGGCAAGGTCGCCATATTTCCGGCACGGTCGCCATAAATCCGGCGAGGTCGCCATATTTCCGGCGAGGTCGCCATAAATCCGGCAAGGTCGCCATAATTCCGGCGATATCGCCATATTTCCGGCAAAGTCGCCATAAATCCGGCAAGTTTGCCATAAATCTGCAAAGTCGCCATAACTCCGGCAAGGTCGCCGTATTTCCGGCACGGTCGCCATAAATCCCACAAGGTCGCCACAAATCCGGCAAGGTCGCCACATTTCCGTCAAGGTCGCCATAAATCCGGCAAGTTCGCCACAAATCCGACAAGGTCGCCATAAATTCGGCAAGGTCGCCACATTCTCGGAAAGATCGCCATAAATCCGGCAAGGTCGCCACACATCCGCCAAGGTCACCATATTTCCGGCAAGGTCGCCATATATCCGGCAAGGTCGCCACAAATCCAGCAAGGACGCCACATTTCCGGCAAGGTCGCCATATTTCCGGCAAGGTCACCATAAATCCGGCAGGGTCGCCACAAATGCGGCAAGGTCGCCATATTCCCGGCAACGTCGCCATTAATCCGGCAAGGTCGCCACAAATCCGGCAAGGTCGCCACAAATGCGGCAAGGTTGCCATATTCCCGGCTAGGTCGCCATAAATCCGGCAAGGTCGCCACAAATCCGGCAAGGTCGCAATATTTCCGGCAAGGTCGCCATAAATCCGGCAAGTCGCCCCAAATCCGGCAAGGTCGCCATATTGCCGGCAAGGTCGCCAAAAATCCGACATGGTACCCACAAATCCGGCAAGGTCGCCAGATTTCCGGCAAGGTCGCCATAAATCCGGCAATGTCGCCATAAATCCGGCAAGGTCGCCACATCCCCGGCGAGGTCGCCAACAATCCGGCAAAGTCGCCACAAATCCGGCAAGGTCGCCATAAATACGGCGAGGTCGCCATAAATCCGGCAAGGTCGCCACATATCCCGCAAGGTCGCCATAAATCCGGCGAGGCAGCCATTTTCCCGGCAAGGTCGCCACAAATCCGGCAAGGTCGCCACATTTCCGGCAAGGTCGCCATTAATCCGGCAAGGTCGCCACAAATCCAGCAAGGTCGCCATAAATGCGGCAAGGTCGCCATATTTCCGGCAAGGTCGCCATAAATCCGGCTAGGACGCCATAAATCCGGCAAGGTCGCCACATCCCCGGCAAGGTCGCCATAAATCTTGCAAGGTCGCCACAAATCCGTCTAGTTCGCCACATTTCAGGCAAGGTCGCCATAAATCCGGCAAGGTCGCCACAAATCCGGCAAGGTCGTCACATTTCCGGCAAGGTCGCCATTAATCCGGTAATATCGCCATAAATCCGGCAAGGTCGCCACATTCCGGGCAAGGTTGCCATAAATCCGGCAAGGTCGCCACAAATCCGGCAAGGTCGCCACATTTCCGGCAAGGTCGCCATAAATCCGGCAAGGTCGCCACAGGTCCAGCAGGGTCGCCACATTTCCGGCAAGGTCGCCACATTTCCGGCAAGGTCGCCATAAATCCGGCGAGGTCGCCATATTTCCGGCGAGGTCGCCATAAATCCGGCAAGGTCGCCATAATTCCGGCGTTGTCGCCATATTTCCGGCAGTCGCCATAAATCCGGCAAGTTTTCCATAAATCTGTAAAGTCGCCATAACTCCGGCAAGGTCGCCGTATTTCCGGCACGGTCGCCATAAATCCGGCTAGGTCGCCACATTTCCGGCAAGGTCGCCATAGATCCGGCAAGGTCGCAACATTTCGTCAAGATCACCTGAAATCCGGCATCGTCGCCACAAATCCGGCAAGGTCGCCACATTTCCGGCAAGGTCGCCATGAATCCGGCAAGGTCGCCACAAGACCGGCAAGGTCGCCACATTTCCGGCAAGGTCGCCATAAATCCGGCAAGGTCGCCACAAATCCCACAAGATCGCCATAAATCCGGCAACCTCGCCACAAATCCGGCAAGGTCACCACATTTGCGGCAAGGTCGCCACATTTGCGGCAAGGTCGCCATAAATCAGGCAAGGTCGCCACAAATACGGCAAGGTCGCCACAATTCCGGCAACGTCGCCATAAATCCGGCAAGGTCGCCACAAATCCGGCAAGGTCGCAATATTTCCGGCAAGGTCGCCATAAATCCGGCAAGTCGCCCCAAATCCGGCAAGGTCGCCATATTGCCGGCAAGGTCGCCATAAATCCGACAAGGTACCCACAAATCCGGCAAGGTCGCCAGATTTCCGGCAAGGTCGCCATAAATCCGGCAAGGTCGCCACAAACCAGGCCAGGTCGCCACATTTCCGGCGAGGCGGCCATACATCCGGCAAAGTCACCAACAATCCGGCAAGATCGCAACATTTCCGTCGTGTTCGCCATAAATCCGGCAAGGTCGCCACATATCCGGAAAGATCGCCACATCCCCGGCGAGGTCGCCAACAATCCGGCAAGGTCGCCACAAATACGGCAAGGTCGCCATAAATACGGCGAGGTCGCCATAAATCCGGCAAGGTCGCCACATATCCCGCAAGGTCGCCATAAATCCGGCGATGCCGCCATTTTCCCGGCAAGGTCGCCACAAATCCGGCAAGGTCGCCACATTTCCGGCAAGGTCGCCATTAATCCGGCAAGGTCGCCACAAATCCAGCAAGGTCGCCATAAATGCGACAAGGTCGCCATATTTCCGGCAAGGTCGCCATAAATCCGGCTAGGACGCCATAAATCCGGCAAGGTCGCCACATCCCCGGCAAGGTCGCCATAAATCTTGCAAGGTCGCCACAAATCCGTCTAGGTCGCCACATTTCCGGCAAGGTCGCCACAAATCCGGCAAGGTTGCCAAATTTCCGGCAATGTCGCCATATTTCCGGCAAGATCACCATAAATCCGGCAAGGTCGCCACAAATGCGGCAAGGTCGCCATGAATCCGGCAAGGTCGCCATATTTCCGGCAAGGTCGCCATAAATCCGGCGAGGTCGCCATATTTCCGGCGAGGTCGCCATAAATCCGGCAAGGTCGCCATAATTCCGGCGTTGTCGCCATATTTCCGGCAGTCGCCATAAATCCGGCAAGTTTGCCATAAATCTGTAAAGTCGCCATAACTCCGGCAAGGTCGCCGTATTTCCGGCACGGTCGCCATAAATCCGGCTAGGTCGCCACATTTCCAACTAGGTCGCCATAGATCCGGCAAGGTCGCCACCATTCCGGCAAGGTCGCAACATTTCGTCAAGATCACCTGAAATCCGGCATCGTCGCCACAAATCCGGGAAGGTCGCCACATTTCCGGCAAGGTCGCCATGAATCCGGCAAGGTCGCCACAAGACCGGCAAGGTCGCCACATTTCCGGCAAGGTCGCCATAAATCCGGCAAGGTCGCCACAAATCCCACAAGGTCGCCATAAATCCGGCAACCTCGCCACAAATCCGGCAAGGTCACCACATTTGCGGCAAGGTCGCCACATTTGCGGCAAGGTCGCCATAAATACGGCAAGGTCGCCACAAATACGGCAAGATCGCCACAATTCCGGCAAGGTCGCCATAAATCCGGCAAGGTCGCCACAAATCCGGTAAAGTCGCCACATCCCCGGCAAGGTCGCCATAAATCAGTCAAGGTCGCCAAAAATCCGTCACGGTCGCCACATTTCAGCCAATGTCGCCATAAATCGGGCAAGGTCGCCAAAAATCCGGCAAGGTCGCCACATTTCCGGCAAGGTCGCCATTAATCCGGGAATGACGCCATAAATCCGGCAAGGTCGCCACATTCCCGGCAAGGTCGCCATAAATCAGACAACGTCGCCGCAAATCCGGCAAGGTCGCCATATTTCCGGCAAGGTCGCCATAAATCCGGCAAGGTCGCCACAAATCCAGCAAGATCGCCACATTTCCGGCAAGGTCGCCATAAATCCGGCAAGTTCGCCATAAATCCAACTAGGTCGCCATAAATTCGGCAAGGTCGCCACATTCTCGGAAAGATCGCCATAAATCCGGCAAGGTCGCCACACATCCGCCAAGGTCACCATATTTCCGGCAAGGTGGCGATATATCCGGCAGGGTCGAAACAAATCCGGCAAGGACGCCACATTTCCGGCAAGGTCGCCATATTTCCGGCAAGGTCACCATAAATCAGGCAGGGTCGCCACAAATGCGGCAAGGTCGCCATATTCCCGGCAACGTCGCCATTAATCCGGCAAGGTCGCCACAAGTCCGGCAAGGTCGCCACAAATCCGGCAAGGTTGCCATATTCCCGCCTAGGTCGCCATAAATCCGGCAAGGTCGCCACAAATCCGGCATGGTCGCAATATTTCGGCAAGATCGCCAGAAATCCAGCATCGTCGCCACAAATCCGTCAAGGTCGCCACATTTCCGACAAGGTCGCCATGAATCCGGCAAGGTCGCTACAAGTTCGGCAAGGTCGCCACATTTCCGGCAAGGTCGCCACAAATCCCACAAGGTCGCCATATTTCCGGCAACCTCGCCACAAATCCGGCAAGGTCGCCACATTTGCGGCAAGGTCGCCATAAATCAGGCAAGGTCGCCACAAATACGGCAAGGTCGCCACAATTCCGGCAACGTCGCCATAAATCCGGCAAGGTCGCCACAAATCCGGCAAGGTCGCAATATTTCCGGCAAGGTCGCCATAAATCCGGCAAGTCGCCCCAAATCCGGCAAGGTCGCCATATTGCCGGCAAGGTCGCCATAAATCCGACAAGGTACCCACAAATCCGGCAAGGTCGCCAGATTTCCGGCAAGGTCGCCATAAATCCGGCAAGGTCGCCACAAACCAGGCCAGGTCGCCACATTTCCGGCGAGGCGGCCATACATCCGGCAAAGTCACCAACAATCCGGCAAGATCGCAACATTTCCGTCGTGTTCGCCATAAATCCGGCAAGGTCGCCACATATCCGGAAAGATCGCCACATCCCCGGCGAGGTCGCCAACAATCCGGCAAGGTCGCCACAAATACGGCAAGGTCGCCATAAATACGGCGAGGTCGCCATAAATCCGGCAAGGTCGCCACATATCCCGCAAGGTCGCCATAAATCCGGCGATGCCGCCATTTTCCCGGCAAGGTCGCCACAAATCCGGCAAGGTCGCCACATTTCCGGCAAGGTCGCCATTAATCCGGCAAGGTCGCCACAAATCCAGCAAGGTCGCCATAAATGCGACAAGGTCGCCATATTTCCGGCAAGGTCGCCATAAATCCGGCTAGGACGCCATAAATCCGGCAAGGTCGCCACATCCCCGGCAAGGTCGCCATAAATCTTGCAAGGTCGCCACAAATCCGTCTAGGTCGCCACATTTCCGGCAAGGTCGCCACAAATCCGGCAAGGTTGCCAAATTTCCGGCATTGTCGCCATATTTCCGGCAAGATCACCATAAATCCGGCAAGGACGCCACAAATGCGGCAAGGTCGCCATGAATCCGGCAAGGTCGCCATATTTCCGGCAAGGTCGCCATAAATCCGGCGAGGTCGCCATATTTCCGGCGAGGTCGCCATAAATCCGGCAAGGTCGCCATAATTCCGGCGTTGTCGCCATATTTCCGGCAGTCGCCATAAATCCGGCAAGTTTGCCATAAATCTGTAAAGTCGCCATAACTCCGGCAAGGTCGCCGTATTTCCGGCACGGTCGCCATAAATCCGGCTAGGTCGCCACATTTCCAACTAGGTCGCCATAGATCCGGCAAGGTCGCCACCATTCCGGCAAGGTCGCAACATTTCGTCAAGATCACCTGAAATCCGGCTTCGTCGCCACAAATCCGGCAAGGTCGCCACATTTCCGGCAAGGTCGCCATGAATCCGGCAAGGTCGCCACAAGACCGGCAAGGTCGCCACATTTCCGGCAAGGTCGCCATAAATCCGGCAAGGTCGCCACAAATCCCACAAGGTCGCCATAAATCCGGCAACCTCGCCACAAATCCGGCAAGGTCACCACATTTGCGGCAAGGTCGCCACATTTGCGGCAAGGTCGCCATAAATACGGCAAGGTCGCCACAAATACGGCAAGATCGCCACAATTCCGGCAAGGTCGCCATAAATCCGGCAAGGTCGCCACAAATCCGGTAAAGTCGCCACATCCCCGGCAAGGTCGCCATAAATCAGTCAAGGTCGCCAAAAATCCGTCACGGTCGCCACATTTCAGCCAATGTCGCCATAAATCGGGCAAGGTCGCCAAAAATCCGGCAAGGTCGCCACATTTCCGGCAAGGTCGCCATTAATCCGGGAATGTCGCCATAAATCCGGCAAGGTCGCCACATTCCCGGCAAGGTCGCCATAAATCAGACAACGTCGCCGCAAATCCGGCAAGGTCGCCATATTTCCGGCAAGGTCGCCATAAATCCGGCAAGGTCGCCACAAATCCAGCAAGATCGCCACATTTCCGGCAAGGTCGCCATAAATCCGGCAAGTTCGCCATAAATCCAACTAGGTCGCCATAAATTCGGCAAGGTCGCCACATTCTCGGAAAGATCGCCATAAATCCGGCAAGGTCGCCACACATCCGCCAAGGTCACCATATTTCCGGCAAGGTGGCCATATATCCGGCAGGGTCGAAACAAATCCGGCAAGGACGCCACATTTCCGGCAAGGTCGCCATATTTCCGGCAAGGTCACCATAAATCAGGCAGGGTCGCCACAAATGCGGCAAGGTCGCCATATTCCCGGCAACGTCGCCATTAATCCGGCAAGGTCGCCACAAGTCCGGCAAGGTCGCCACAAATCCGGCAAGGTTGCCATATTCCCGGCTAGGTCGCCATAAATCCGGCAAGGTCGCCACAAATCCGGCAAGGTCGCAATATTTCGGCAAGATCGCCAGAAATCCAGCATCGTCGCCACAAATCCGTCAAGGTCGCCACATTTCCGACAAGGTCGCCATGAATCCGGCAAGGTCGCTACAAGTTCGGCAAGGTCGCCACATTTCCGGCAAGGTCGCCACAAATCCCACAAGGTCGCCATATTTCCGGCAACCTCGCCACAAATCCGGCAAGGTCGCCACATTTGCGGCAAGGTCGCCATAAATCCGGCAAGGTCGCCACAAATAAGGCAAGGTCGCCACAATTCCCGCAAGGTCGCCATAAATCCGGCAAGATCGCCACAAATCCGGTAAGGTCGCCACATCCCCGGCAAGGCCGCCATAAATCCGTCAAAGTCGCCACAAATCCGTCAAGGTCGCCACATTTCAGCCAAGGTCGCCATAAATCGGGCAAGGTCGCCACAAATCCGTCAAGGTCGCCACATTTCCGGCAAGGTCGCCAATAATCCGGGAATGTCGCCATAAATCCGGCAAGGTCGCCACAAATGCGGCAAGGTCGCCACATTTCCGTCAAGGTCGCCACATTTCCAGCAATGTCATCATAAATCCGGCAAGGTCGACACAAATGCGGCAAGGTCGCCATATTTCTGGCAAGGTCGCCACAAACCCGGCAAGGTCGCCACAAATCCGGCAAGGTTGCCATATTTCCGGCTAGGTCGCCATAAATCCGGCAAGGTCGCAACAAATCCGGCAAGGTCGCCACATTTCCGGCAAGGTCGCCATAAATCCGGCAAGGTCGCCACAAACCAGGCAATGTCGCCATATTTCCGGCAAGGTCGCCGTAAATCCGGCGAGGTCGTCATATTTCCGGCGAGGTCGCCATAAATCCGGCAAAGTCGCCATAATTCCGGCGAGGTCGCCATATACCCGGCAAAGTCGCCATAAATCCGGCAAGGTCGCCATAAATCTGCAAGGTCGCCACAAATCCGGCAAGGTCGCCACATTTCCGGCAAGTTCGCCATTATTCCGGGAATGTCGCCATAAATCCGGAAAGGTCGCCACATTCCGGGCAAGATCGCCATAAATCCGGCAAGGTCGCCACAAATCCAGCAGGGTCGCCACATTTCCGGCAAGGTCGCCACATTTACGGCAAGGTCGCCATTAATCCGGGAATGTCGCCATAAATCCGGCAAGATCGCCACATTCCCGGCAAGGTCGCCATAAACCCGGCAAGGTCGCCACATATCCGGCAAGGTCGCCACATTTCCGGCAAGATCGCCATAAATCCGGCAAGTTCGCCACAAATCCGGCAAGGTCGTCACATTTCCGGCAATGTCGCCATATTTCCGGCAAGATCTCCATAAATCCGGCAAGGTCGCCACAAATGCGGCAAGGTCGCCATAAATCCGGCGAGGTCGCCATATTTCCAGCAATGTCGCCATAAATCCGGCAATGTCGCGCCAAATCCGGCAAGGTCGCCATATTGCCGGCAAGGTCGGCCTTTTTCCTGCAAAGTCGCCATAAATCCGGCAAGGTCGCCATAAATCTGCAAAGTCGCCATAAATCCGGCGAGGTCGCCATGTTTCCGACAAAGTCGCCATAAATCCGGCAGGTTTGCCTTAAATCTGCAAAGTCGCCATAACTCCGGCAAGGTCGCCGTATTTCCAGCACGGTCGCCATAAATCCGGCTAGGAGGCCATAAATCCAGCAAGGTCGCCATATTTTGTGCAAGGTCGCCACATTTCCGGCACGGTCGCCATGGGTCCGGCAAGGTCGCCACAAATCCGGCAAGGTCGCAACATTTCGGCAAGATCGCCAGAAATCCAGCATCGTCGCCACAAATCCGTCAAGGTCGCCACATTTCCGACAAGGTCGCCATGAATCCGGCAAGGTCGCTACAAGTTCGGCAAGGTCGCCACATTTCCGGCAAGGTCGCCACAAATCCCACAAGGTCGCCATATTTCCGGCAACCTCGCCACAAATCCGGCAAGGTCGCCACATTTGCGGCAAGGTCGCCATAAATCCGGCAAGGTCGCCACAAATAAGGCAAGGTCGCCACAATTCCCGCAAGGTCGCCATAAATCCGGCAAGATCGCCACAAATCCGGTAAGGTCGCCACATCCCCGGCAAGGCCGCCATAAATCCGTCAAAGTCGCCACAAATCCGTCAAGGTCGCCACATTTCAGCCAAGGTCGCCATAAATCGGGCAAGGTCGCCACAAATCCGTCAAGGTCGCCACATTTCCGGCAAGGTCGCCAATAATCCGGGAATGTCGCCATAAATCCGGCAAGGTCGCCACAAATGCGGCAAGGTCGCCACATTTCCGTCAAGGTCGCCACATTTCCGGCAATGTCATCATAAATCCGGCAAGGTCGACACAAATGCGGCAAGGTCGCCATATTTCCGGCAATGTCGCCACAAACCCGGCAAGGTCGCCACAAATCCGGCAAGGTTGCCATATTTCCGGCTAGGTCGCCATAAATCCGGCAAGGTCGCCACAAATCCGGCAAGGTCGCCACATTTCCGGCAAGGTCGCCATAAATCCGGCAAGGTCGCCACAAACCAGGCAATGTCGCCACATTTCCGGCGAGGTCGCCATACATCCGGAAAAGTCGCCAAAAATCCGGCAAGATGGCAACATTTTCGTCGAGGTCGCCATAAATCCGGTAAGGTCGCCACATTTCCGGCAAGATCGCTACATTCCCGGCGAGGTCGCCAACAATCCGGCAACGTCGCCATAAATCCGGCAAGGTCGCCACAAATCCAGCAAGGTCGCCACAAATGCGGCAAGGTCGCCACATCCCCGGCAAGGTCGCCATTAAATCCGGCAAGGTCGCCACAAATCCGGCAAGCTCGCCACATATCCGGCAATGTCGCCATATTTCAGGCAAGGTCACCAGAAAATCCGGCAAGGTCGCCAAAATTGCGGCAAGGTCGCCATAAATCCGGCAAGGTCGCCATATTTCCGGCAAGGTCGCCATAAATCCGGCGAGGTTGCCAGATTTCCGACGAGGTCACCATAAATCCGGCAAGGTCGCCATAATTCCGGCGAGGTCGCCATTTTACCGGCAAAGTCGCCATAAATCCGGCAAGGTCGCCATAAATCTGCAAAGTCGCCATAACCCCGGCAAGGTCGCCGTTTTTCCGGCACGGTCGACATAAATCCGGCTAGGACGCCATAAATCCGGCAAGGTCGCCACAAATCGGGCAAGGTCGCCATATTTCCGACGTCGCCATAAATCCGGCAAGTTTGCATCAAATCCGGCAAGGTCGCCATATTTCCGGCAAAATCGACATTAATCCGGCTAGGTGGCGTCAAATCCGGCAAGGTCGCTACATTTCTGGCAAGGTCGCCATATTTCCGGCAAGGTCTCCATAAATCCGGCAAGGTCGCCACAAATGCGGCAAGGTCGCCTTATTTCCGGCAAGGTCGCCATAAATCCGGCAAGGTCGCCACAAATCCGGCAAGGTCGCCACAAATCCGGCACGGTTGCTATATATCCCGCTAAGTCGCCATAAATCCGGCAAGGTCGGGACAAATCCGGCAAGGTCGCAATATTTCCGGCAAGGTCGCCATAAATCAGGCAAGGTCGCCCCAAATCTGGCAAGGTCGCCATATTTCCGGCAAGGCCGCCATACATCCGGCAAGATCGCAACATATCCGGCAAGGTCGCAACATTTCGGCAAGGTCGCCAGAAATCCGGCATCGTCGCCACAAATCCGGCAAGGTCGCCACATTTCCGGCAAGGTCGCCATGAATCCAGCAAGGTCGCCACAAGTCCGGCAAGGACGCGTCAAATCCGGCAAGGTCGCCACATTTCCGGCAAGATCGCCATGAATCCGACAAGGTCGCCACAAGTCCGGCAAGGTAGCCATATTTCCAGCATGGTCGCCATAAACCGGCAAGGTCGCCATAAATCCGGCAAGGTCGCCATAAATCCGGCAAGGTCGCCACAAATCTGGCAGGATCGCCACATTTGCGGCAAGGTCGCCAGAAATCCGGCAAGGTCGCCACAAATCCGGTAAAGTCGCAACATATCGGCAAGGTCGCCAGAAACGGCATCGTCGCCACAAATTCGGAAAGGTCGCCACATTTCCGGCAAGGTCGCCATGAATCCGGCAAGGTCGCCACAA
The DNA here is from genome assembly GCA_038087875.1 of Malacoraja senta. NCBI lineage: Eukaryota > Metazoa > Chordata > Chondrichthyes > Rajiformes > Rajidae > Malacoraja > Malacoraja senta. Next base: position 24,682 of record JAXLNO010001687.1, read on the forward strand.
ATCCAACAGGGTCGCCACAAATGCGGCAAGGTCGCCACATTTCCGGCAAGGGCGTCACATTTCCGTCAAGGTCGCCATTAATCCGGGCATGTCGCCATAAATCCGCCAAGGTCGCCACATTCCCGGCAAGGTCGCCATAAATCCGGCAAGGTCGCCACATTTACGGCAACGTCGCCATAAATCCGGCAAGGTCGCCACAAATGCGGCAAGGTCGCCAAAATCCGGCAAGGTCGCCATATTTCCGGCAATGTCGCCATAAATCCAGCGAGGTCGCAATAATTCCGGCGTGGTCGCCATAAATCCGGCAAGGTCGCCATAATTCCGTCAATGTCGCCATATTTGTGATAAAGTAGCCATAAATCCGGGAACTCGCCATAAATCTGGAATGTCGCCATAACTCCGGCACGGTCGCCGTATTTCCGGCACGGTCGCCATAAATCCGGCTAGGACGCCATAAATCCGGCAAGGTCGCCATAAATCCGGCAAGGTCGCCATATTTCCGGCAAGGTCGCGTCAAATCCGGCAAGGTCGTCACATTTCCGGCAAGGACGCCATAAATCCGGCAAGGTCGCCACAAATCCGGTAAGGTCGCAACATATCGGCAAGGTAGCCAGAAATCCGGCATCGTCGCCACAAATTCGGAAAGGTCGCCACATTTCCGGCAAGGTCGCCATGAAACCGGCAAGGTCGCCAACAATCCGGCAAGGTCGCCACAAATCCGGCAAGATGGCCACAAATGCGGCAAGGTCGCCACATTTCCGGCAAGGTCGCCATAAATCCGGCAAGTTCGCCACAAATCCGACAAGGTCGCCATAAATCCGGCAATGTCGCCACATTTCCGGCAAGATCGCCATAAACCGGCAAGGTCGCCACAAATCCGCCAAGTTCACCACATTTCCGGCAAGGTCGCCATAAATCCGGCAAGGTCGCCACAAATCCGGCAAGGTCGCCACATTTCCGGCAAGGTCGCCATATTTCCGGCAAGGTCACCATAAATCCGGCAAGGTCGCCACAAATGCGGCAAAGTCGCCATATTTCCGGCAAGGTCGCCATTAATCCGGCAAGGTCGCCACAAATACGGCAAGGTCGCCACAAAGCCTGCAAGGTTGCCATATTTCCGGCTAGGTCGCCATAAATCCGGCAAGGTCGCCACAAATCCGGCAAGGTCGCAATATTTCCGGCAAGGTCGCCATAAATCCGGCAAGGTCGCCCCAAATCCGGCAAGGTCGCCATATTGCCGGCAAGGTCGCCATAAATCCGACAAGGTCGCCATAAATCCGGCAAGGTGGCCACAAATCAGGGAAGGTCGCCACATTTCAGGTAAGGTCGCCATAAATCCGGCAAGGTCGCTACAAATCCGGCATGGTCGCCACATTTCCGGCAAGGTCGCCATTAATCCGGGAATGTCGTCATAAATCCGGCAAGGTCGCCACATTCCCGGCCAGGTCGCCATCAATCCGGCAAGGTCGCCACAAATCCGCAAGGTCGCCACATTTCCAGCAAGGTCGCCATAAATCCGGCAAGGTCGCCACAAATCCAGCAGGGTCGCCACAAATGCGGCAAGGTCGCCACATTTCCGGCAAGGGCGTCACATTTCCGTCAAGGTCGCCACTAATCCGGGCATGTCGCCATAAATACGCCAAGGTCGCCACATTCCCGGCAAGGTCGCCATAAATCCGGCAAGGTTGCCACAAATCCGGCAAGGTCGCCACATTTACGGCAACGTCGCCATAAATCCGGCAAGGTCGCCACAAATCCGGCAAGGTCGCCACAAATCCGGCACGGTTGCTATATATCCCGCTAGGTCGCCATAAATCCGGCAAGGTCGGGACAAATCCGGCAAGGTCGCAATATTTCCGGCAAGGTCGCCATAAATCCGGCAAGGTCGCCCCAAATCTGGCAAGGTCGCCATATTTCCGGCAAGGCCGCCATACATCCGGCAAGATCGCAACATATCCGGCAAGGTCGCAACATTTCGGCAAGGTCGCCAGAAATCCGGCATCGTCGCCACAAATCCGGCAAGGTCGCCACATTTCCGGCAAGGTCGCCATGAATCCAGCAAGGTCGCCACAAGTCCGGCAAGGACGCGTCAAATCCGGCAAGGTCGCCCCATTTCCGGCAAGGTCGCCATAGATCCGGCAAGGTCGCAACAAATCCGGCAAGGTCGCAACAATTCGGCAAGGTCGCCAGAAATCCGGCATCGTCGACACAAATCCGGGAAGCTCGCCATATTTCCGGCAAGATCGCCATCAATCCGACAAGGTCGCCACAAGTCCGGCAAGGTCGCCATATTTCCAGCATGGTCGCCATAAACCGGCAAGGTCGCCATAAATCCGGCAAGGTCGCCATAAATCCGGCAAGGTCGCCACAAATCTGGCAGGATCGCCACATTTGCAGCAAGGTCGCCAGAAATCCGGCAAGGTCGCCACAAATCCGGTAAAGTCGCAACATATCGGCAAGGTCGCCAGAAATCCGGCATCGTCGCCACAAATTCGGAAAGGTCGCCACATGTCCGGCAAGGTCGCCATGAATCCGGCAAGGTCGCCACAAATCCAGCAGGGTCGCCACAAATGCGGCAAGGTCGCCACATTTCCGGCAAGGGCGTCACATTTCCGTCAAGGTCGCCATTAATCCGGGCATGTCGCCATAAATCCGCCAAGGTCGCCACATTCCCGGCAAGGTCGCCATAAATCCGGCAAGGTTGCCACAAATCCGGCAAGGTCGCCACATTTACGGCAACGTCGCCATAAATCCGGCAAGGTCGCCACAAATGCGGCAAGGTCGCCAAAAATCCGGCAAGGTCGCCATATTTCCGGCAATGTCGCCATAAATCCAGCGAGGTCGCAATAATTCCGGCGTGGTCGCCATAAATCCGGCAAGGTCGCCATAATTCCGTCAATGTCGCCATATTTGTGAAAAAGTAGCCATAAATCCGGGAACTCGCCATAAATCTGGAATGTCGCCATAACTCCGGCACGGTCGCCGTATTTCCGGCACCGTCGCCATAAATCCGGCTAGGACGCCATAAATCCGGCAAGGTCGCCATAAATCCGGCAAGGTCGCCATATTTCCGGCAAGGTCGCGTCAAATCCGGCAAGGTCGTCACATTTCCGGCAAGGACGCCATAAATCCGGCAAGGTCGCCACAAATCCGGTAAGGTCGCAACATATCGGCAAGGTCGCCAGAAATCCGGCATCGTCGCCACAAATTCGGAAAGGTCGCCACATTTCCGGCAAGGTCGCCATGAATCCGGCAAGGTCGCCACAAGTCCGGCAAGGTCGCCACATTTCCGGCAAGATGGCCACATTCCCGGTGAGGTCGCCAACAATCCGGCAAGGTCGCCACAAATCCAGCAATGTCGCCACAAATGCGGCAAGGTCGCCACATTTCCGGCAAGGTCGCCATAAATCCGGCAAGTTCGCCACAAATCCGACAAGGTCGCCATAAATCCGGCAAGGTCGCCACATTTCCGGCAAGATCGCCATAAACCGGCAAGGTCCGCCACAAATCCGCCAAGTTCACCACATTTCCGGCAAGGTCGCCATAAATCCGGCAAGGTCGCCACAAATCCGGCAAGGTCGCCACATTTCCGGCAAGGTCGCCATATTTCCGGCAAGGTCACCATAAATCCGGCAAGGTCGCCACAAATGCGGCAAAGTCGCCATATTTCCGGCAAGGTCGCCATTAATCCGGCAAGGTCGCCACAAATACGGCAAGGTCGCCACAAAGCCTGCAAGGTTGCCATATTTCCGGCTAGGTCGCCATAAATCCGGCAAGGTCGCCACAAATCCGGCAAGGTCGCAATATTTCCGGCAAGGTCGCCATAAATCCGGCAAGGTCGCCCCAAATCCGGCAAGGTCGCCATATTGCCGGCAAGGTCGCCATAAATCCGACAAGGTCGCCATAAATCCGGCAAGGTGGCCACAAATCAGGGAAGGTCGCCACATTTCAGGTAAGGTCGCCATAAATCCGGCAAGGTCGCTACAAATCAGGCATGGTCGCCACATTTCCGGCAAGGTCGCCATTAATCCGGGAATGTCGTCATAAATCCGGCAAGGTCGCCACATTCCCGGCCAGGTCGCCATAAATCCGGCAAGGTCGCCACAAATCCGCAAGGTCGCCACATTTCCAGCAAGGTCGCCATAAATCCGGCAAGGTCGCCACAAATCCAGCAGGGTCGCCACAAATCCGGCAAGGTCGCCACAAATCCGGCACGGTTGCTATATATCCCGCTAAGTCGCCATAAATCCAGCAAGGTCGTCATAAATCCGGCAAGGTCGCCACAAATCCAGCAGGGTCGCCACAAATCCGGCAAGGTCGCCATAAATCCGGCAAGGTCGCCACAAATGCGGCAAGGTCGCCTTATTTCCGGCAAGGTCGCCATAAATCCGGCAAGGTCGCCACAAATCCGGCAAGGTCGCCACAAATCCGGCACGGTTGCTATATATCCCGCTAAGTCGCCATAAATCCGGCAAGGTCGGGACAAATCCGGCAAGGTCGCAATATTTCCGGCAAGGTCGCCATAAATCAGGCAAGGTCGCCCCAAATCTGGCAAGGTCGCCATATTTCCGGCAAGGCCGCCATACATCCGGCAAGATCGCAACATATCCGGCAAGGTCGCAACATTTCGGCAAGGTCGCCAGAAATCCGGCATCGTCGCCACAAATCCGGCAAGGTCGCCACATTTCCGGCAAGGTCGCCATGAATCCAGCAAGGTCGCCACAAGTCCGGCAAGGACGCGTCAAATCCGGCAAGGTCGCCACATTTCCGGCAAGATCGCCATGAATCCGACAAGGTCGCCACAAGTCCGGCAAGGTAGCCATATTTCCAGCATGGTCGCCATAAACCGGCAAGGTCGCCATAAATCCGGCAAGGTCGCCATAAATCCGGCAAGGTCGCCACAAATCTGGCAGGATCGCCACATTTGCGGCAAGGTCGCCAGAAATCCGGCAAGGTCGCCACAAATCCGGTAAAGTCGCAACATATCGGCAAGGTCGCCAGAAATCCGGCATCGTCGCCACAAATTCGGAAAGGTCGCCACATTTCCGGCAAGGTCGCCATGAATCCGGCAAGGTCGCCACAAATCCAACAGGGTCGCCACAAATGCGGCAAGGTCGCCACATTTCCGGCAAGGGCGTCACATTTCCGTCAAGGTCGCCATTAATCCGGGCATGTCGCCATAAATCCGCCAAGGTCGCCACATTCCCGGCAAGGTCGCCATAAATCCGGCAAGGTCGCCACATTTACGGCAACGTCGCCATAAATCCGGCAAGGTCGCCACAAATGCGGCAAGGTCGCCAAAAATCCGGCAAGGTCGCCATATTTCCGGCAATGTCGCCATAAATCCAGCGAGGTCGCAATAATTCCGGCGTGGTCGCCATAAATCCGGCAAGGTCGCCATAATTCCGTCAATGTCGCCATATTTGTGATAAAGTAGCCATAAATCCGGGAACTCGCCATAAATCTGGAATGTCGCCATAACTCCGGCACGGTCGCCGTATTTCCGGCACGGTCGCCATAAATCCGGCTAGGACGCCATAAATCCGGCAAGGTCGCCATAAATCCGGCAAGGTCGCCATATTTCCGGCAAGGTCGCGTCAAATCCGGCAAGGTCGTCACATTTCCGGCAAGGACGCCATAAATCCGGCAAGGTCGCCACAAATCCGGTAAGGTCGCAACATATCGGCAAGGTAGCCAGAAATCCGGCATCGTCGCCACAAATTCGGAAAGGTCGCCACATTTCCGGCAAGGTCGCCATGAAACCGGCAAGGTCGCCAACAATCCGGCAAGGTCGCCACAAATCCGGCAAGATGGCCACAAATGCGGCAAGGTCGCCACATTTCCGGCAAGGTCGCCATAAATCCGGCAAGTTCGCCACAAATCCGACAAGGTCGCCATAAATCCGGCAATGTCGCCACATTTCCGGCAAGATCGCCATAAACCGGCAAGGTCGCCACAAATCCGCCAAGTTCACCACATTTCCGGCAAGGTCGCCATAAATCCGGCAAGGTCGCCACAAATCCGGCAAGGTCGCCACATTTCCGGCAAGGTCGCCATATTTCCGGCAAGGTCACCATAAATCCGGCAAGGTCGCCACAAATGCGACAAAGTCGCCATATTTCCGGCAAGGTCGCCATTAATCCGGCAAGGTCGCCACAAATACGGCAAGGTCGCCACAAAGCCTGCAAGGTTGCCATATTTCCGGCTAGGTCGCCATAAATCCGGCAAGGTCGCCACAAATCCGGCAAGGTCGCAATATTTCCGGCAAGGTCGCCATAAATCCGGCAAGGTCGCCCCAAATCCGGCAAGGTCGCCATATTGCCGGCAAGGTCGCCATAAATCCGACAAGGTCGCCATAAATCCGGCAAGGTGGCCACAAATCAGGGAAGGTCGCCACATTTCAGGTAAGGTCGCCATAAATCCGGCAAGGTCGCTACAAATCCGGCATGGTCGCCACATTTCCGGCAAGGTCGCCATTAATCCGGGAATGTCGTCATAAATCCGGCAAGGTCGCCACATTCCCGGCCAGGTCGCCATCAATCCGGCAAGGTCGCCACAAATCCGCAAGGTCGCCACATTTCCAGCAAGGTCGCCATAAATCCGGCAAGGTCGCCACAAATCCAGTAGGGTCGCCACAAATGCGGCAAGGTCGCCACATTTCCGGCAAGGGCGTCACATTTCCGTCAAGGTCGCCACTAATCCGGGCATGTCGCCATAAATACGCCAAGGTCGCCACATTCCCGGCAACGTCGCCATAAATCCGGCAAGGTCGCCACAAATGCGGCAAGGTCGCCAAAAATCCGGCAAGGTCGCCATATTTCCGGCAATGTCGCCATAAATCCAGCGAGGTCGCAATAATTCCGGCGTGGTCGCCATAAATCCGGCAAGGTCGCCATAATTCCGTCAATGTCGCCATATTTGTGAAAAAGTAGCCATAAATCCGGGAACTCGCCATAAATCTGGAATGTCGCCATAACTCCGGCACGGTCGCCGTATTTCCGGCACCGTCGCCATAAATCCGGCTAGGACGCCATAAATCCGGCAAGGTCGCCATAAATCCGGCAAGGTCGCCATATTTCCGGCAAGGTCGCGTCAAATCCGGCAAGGTCGTCACATTTCCGGCAAGGACGCCATAAATCCGGCAAGGTCGCCACAAATCCGGTAAGGTCGCAACATATCGGCAAGGTCGCCAGAAATCCGGCATCGTCGCCACAAATTCGGAAAGGTCGCCACATTTCCGGCAAGGTCGCCATGAATCCGGCAAGGTCGCCACAAGTCCGGCAAGGTCGCCACATTTCCGGCAAGATGGCCACATTCCCGGTGAGGTCGCCAACAATCCGGCAAGGTCGCCACAAATCCAGCAATGTCGCCACAAATGCGGCAAGGTCGCCACATTTCCGGCAAGGTCGCCATAAATCCGGCAAGTTCGCCACAAATCCGACAAGGTCGCCATAAATCCGGCAAGGTCGCCACATTTCCGGCAAGATCGCCATAAACCGGCAAGGTCGCCACAAATCCGCCAAGTTCACCACATTTCCGGCAAGGTCGCCATAAATCCGGCAAGGTCGCCACAAATCCGGCAAGGTCGCCACATTTCCGGCAAGGTCGCCATATTTCCGGCAAGGTCACCATAAATCCGGCAAGGTCGCCACAAATGCGGCAAAGTCGCCATATTTCCGGCAAGGTCGCCATTAATCCGGCAAGGTCGCCACAAATACGGCAAGGTCGCCACAAAGCCTGCAAGGTTGCCATATTTCCGGCTAGGTCGCCATAAATCCGGCAAGGTCGCCACAAATCCGGCAAGGTCGCAATATTTCCGGCAAGGTCGCCATAAATCCGGCAAGGTCGCCCCAAATCCGGCAAGGTCGCCATATTGCCGGCAAGGTCGCCATAAATCCGACAAGGTCGCCATAAATCCGGCAAGGTGGCCACAAATCAGGGAAGGTCGCCACATTTCAGGTAAGGTCGCCATAAATCCGGCAAGGTCGCTACAAATCAGGCATGGTCGCCACATTTCCGGCAAGGTCGCCATTAATCCGGGAATGTCGTCATAAATCCGGCAAGGTCGCCACATTCCCGGCCAGGTCGCCATAAATCCGGCAAGGTCGCCACAAATCCGCAAGGTCGCCACATTTCCAGCAAGGTCGCCATAAATCCGGCAAGGTCGCCACAAATCCAGCAGGGTCGCCACAAATCCGGCAAGGTCGCCACAAATCCGGCACGGTTGCTATATATCCCGCTAAGTCGCCATAAATCCAGCAAGGTCGCCATAAATCCGGCAAGGTCGCCACAAATCCAGCAGGGTCGCCACAAATCCGGCAAGGTCGCCATAAATCCGGCAAGGTCGCCACAAATGCGGCAAGGTCGCCTTATTTCCGGCAAGGTCGCCATAAATCCGGCAAGGTCGCCACAAATCCGGCAAGGTCGCCACAAATCCGGCACGGTTGCTATATATCCCGCTAAGTCGCCATAAATCCGGCAAGGTCGGGACAAATCCGGCAAGGTCGCAATATTTCCGGCAAGGTCGCCATAAATCAGGCAAGGTCGCCCCAAATCTGGCAAGGTCGCCATATTTCCGGCAAGGCCGCCATACATCCGGCAAGATCGCAACATATCCGGCAAGGTCGCAACATTTCGGCAAGGTCGCCAGAAATCCGGCATCGTCGCCACAAATCCGGCAAGGTCGCCACATTTCCGGCAAGGTCGCCATGAATCCAGCAAGGTCGCCACAAGTCCGGCAAGGACGCGTCAAATCCGGCAAGGTCGCCACATTTCCGGCAAGATCGCCATGAATCCGACAAGGTCGCCACAAGTCCGGCAAGGTAGCCATATTTCCAGCATGGTCGCCATAAACCGGCAAGGTCGCCATAAATCCGGCAAGGTCGCCATAAATCCGGCAAGGTCGCCACAAATCTGGCAGGATCGCCACATTTGCGGCAAGGTCGCCAGAAATCCGGCAAGGTCGCCACAAATCCGGTAAAGTCGCAACATATCGGCAAGGTCGCCAGAAATCCGGCATCGTCGCCACAAATTCGGAAAGGTCGCCACATTTCCGGCAAGGTCGCCATGAATCCGGCAAGGTCGCCACAAATCCAACAGGGTCGCCACAAATGCGGCAAGGTCGCCACATTTCCGGCAAGGGCGTCACATTTCCGTCAAGGTCGCCATTAATCCGGGCATGTCGCCATAAATCCGCCAAGGTCGCCACATTCCCGGCAAGGTCGCCATAAATCCGGCAAGGTCGCCACATTTACGGCAACGTCGCCATAAATCCGGCAAGGTCGCCACAAATGCGGCAAGGTCGCCAAAAATCCGGCAAGGTCGCCATATTTCCGGCAATGTCGCCATAAATCCAGCGAGGTCGCAATAATTCCGGCGTGGTCGCCATAAATCCGGCAAGGTCGCCATAATTCCGTCAATGTCGCCATATTTGTGATAAAGTAGCCATAAATCCGGGAACTCGCCATAAATCTGGAATGTCGCCATAACTCCGGCACGGTCGCCGTATTTCCGGCACGGTCGCCATAAATCCGGCTAGGACGCCATAAATCCGGCAAGGTCGCCATAAATCCGGCAAGGTCGCCATATTTCCGGCAAGGTCGCGTCAAATCCGGCAAGGTCGTCACATTTCCGGCAAGGACGCCATAAATCCGGCAAGGTCGCCACAAATCCGGTAAGGTCGCAACATATCGGCAAGGTAGCCAGAAATCCGGCATCGTCGCCACAAATTCGGAAAGGTCGCCACATTTCCGGCAAGGTCGCCATGAAACCGGCAAGGTCGCCAACAATCCGGCAAGGTCGCCACAAATCCGGCAAGATGGCCACAAATGCGGCAAGGTCGCCACATTTCCGGCAAGGTCGCCATAAATCCGGCAAGTTCGCCACAAATCCGACAAGGTCGCATAAATCCGGCAATGTCGCCACATTTCCGGCAAGATCGCCATAAACCGGCAAGGTCGCCACAAATCCGCCAAGTTCACCACATTTCCGGCAAGGTCGCCATAAATCCGGCAAGGTCGCCACAAATCCGGCAAGGTCGCCACATTTCCGGCAAGGTCGCCATATTTCCGGCAAGGTCACCATAAATCCGGCAAGGTCGCCACAAATGCGACAAAGTCGCCATATTTCCGGCAAGGTCGCCATTAATCCGGCAAGGTCGCCACAAATACGGCAAGGTCGCCACAAAGCCTGCAAGGTTGCCATATTTCCGGCTAGGTCGCCATAAATCCGGCAAGGTCGCCACAAATCCGGCAAGGTCGCAATATTTCCGGCAAGGTCGCCATAAATCCGGCAAGGTCGCCCCAAATCCGGCAAGGTCGCCATATTGCCGGCAAGGTCGCCATAAATCGGACAAGGTCGCCATAAATCCGGCAAGGTGGCCACAAATCAGGGAAGGTCGCCACATTTCAGGTAAGGTCGCCATAAATCCGGCAAGGTCGCTACAAATCCGGCATGGTCGCCACATTTCCGGCAAGGTCGCCATTAATCCGGGAATGTCGTCATAAATCCGGCAAGGTCGCCACATTCCCGGCCAGGTCGCCATCAATCCGGCAAGGTCGCCACAAATCCGCAAGGTCGCCACATTTCCAGCAAGGTCGCCATAAATCCGGCAAGGTCGCCACAAATCCAGTAGGGTCGCCACAAATGCGGCAAGGTCGCCACATTTCCGGCAAGGGCGTCACATTTCCGTCAAGGTCGCCACTAATCCGGGCATGTCGCCATAAATACGCCAAGGTCGCCACATTCCCGGCAAGGTCGCCATAAATCCGGCAAGGTTGCCACAAATCCGGCAAGGTCGCCACATTTACGGCAACGTCGCCATAAATCCGGCAAGGTCGCCACAAATCCGGCAAGGTCGCCACAAATCCGGCACGGTTGCTATATATCCCGCTAGGTCGCCATAAATCCGGCAAGGTCGGGACAAATCCGGCAAGGTCGCAATATTTCCGGCAAGGTCGCCATAAATCCGGCAAGGTCGCCCCAAATCTGGCAAGGTCGCCATATTTCCGGCAAGGCCGCCATACATCCGGCAAGATCGCAACATATCCGGCAAGGTCGCGCAACATTTCGGCAAGGTCGCCAGAAATCCGGCATGGTCGCCACAATCCGGCAAGGTCGCCACATTTCCGGCAAGGTTCGCCATGAATCCAGCAAGGTCGCCACAAGTCGGCAAGGACGCGTCAAATCCGGCAAGGTCGCCCCATTTCCGGCAAGGTCGCCATAGATCCGGCAAGGTCGCAACAAATCCGGCAAGGTCGCAACAATTCGGCAAGGTCCGCAGAAATCCGGCATCGTCGACACAAATCCGGGAAGCTCGCCATATTTCCGGCAAGATCGCCATCAATCCGACAAGGTCGCCACAAGTCCGGCAAGGTCGCCATATTTCCAGCATGGTCGCCATAAACCGGCAAGGTCGCCATAAATCCGGCAAGGTCGCCATAAATCCGGCAAGGTCGCCACAAATCTGGCAGGATCGCCACATTTTGCAGCAAGGTCGCCAGAAATCCGGCAAGGTCGCCACAAATCCGGTAAAGTCGCAACATATCGGCAAGGTCGCCAGAAATCCGGCATCGTCGCCACAAATTCGGAAAGGTCGCCACATGTCCGCAAGGTCGCCATGAATCCGGCAAGGTCGCCACAAATCCAGCAGGGTCGCCACAAATGCGGCAAGGTCGCCACATTTCCGGCAAGGGCGTCACATTTCCGTCAAGGTCGCCATTAATCCGGGCATGTCGCCATAAATCCGCCAAGGTCGCCACATTCCCGGCAAGGTCGCCATAAATCCGGCAAGGTTGCCACAAATCCGGCAAGGTCGCCACATTTACGGCAACGTCGCCATAAATCCGGCAAGGTCGCCACAAATGCGGCAAGGTCGCCAAAAATCCGGCAAGGTCGCCATATTTCCGGCAATGTCGCCATAAATCCAGCGAGGTCGCAATAATTCCGGCGTGGTCGCCATAAATCCGGCAAGGTCGCCATAATTCCGTCAATGTCGCCATATTTGTGATAAAGTAGCCATAAATCCGGGAACTCGCCATAAATCTGGAATGTCGCCATAACTCCGGCACGGTCGCCGTATTTCCGGCACGGTCGCCATAAATCCGGGCCAGGACGCCATAAATCCGGCAAGGTCGCCATAAATCCGGCAAGGTCGCCATATTTCCGGCAAGGTCGCGTCAAATCCGGCAAGGTCGTCACATTTCCGGCAAGGACGCCATAAATCCGGCAAGGTCGCCACAATCCGGTAAGGTCGCAACATATCGGCAAGGTCGCCAGAAATCCGGCATCGTCGCCACAAATTCGGAAAGGTCGCCACATTTCCGGCAAGGTCGCCATGAATCCGGCAAGGTCGCCACAAGTCCGGCAAGGTCGCCACATTTCCGGCAAGATGGCCACATTCCCGGTGAGGTCGCCAACAATCCGGCAAGGGTCGCCACAAATCCAGCAATGTCGCCACAAATGCGGCAAGGTCGCCACATTTCCGGCAAGGTCGCCATAAATCCGGCAAGTTCGCCACAAATCCGACAAGGTCGCCATAAATCCGGCAAGGTCGCCACATTTCCGGCAAGATCGCCATAAACCGGCAAGGTCGCCACAAATCCGCCAAGTTCACCACATTTCCGGCAAGGTCGCCATAAATCCGGCAAGGTCGCCACAAATCCGGCAAGGTCGCCACATTTCCGGCAAGGTCGCCATATTTCCGGCAAGGTCACCATAAATCCGGCAAGGTCGCCACAAATGCGGCAAAGTCGCCATATTTCCGGCAAGGTCGCCATTAATCCGGCAAGGTCGCCACAAATACGGCAAGGTCGCCACAAAGCCTGCAAGGTTGCCATATTCCGGCTAGGTCGCCATAAATCCGGCAAGGTCGCCACAAATCCGGCAAGGTCGCAATATTTCCGGCAAGGTCGCCATAAATCCGGCAAGGTCGCCCCAAATCCGGCAAGGTCGCCATATTGCCGGCAAGGTCGCCATAAATCCGACAAGGTCGCCATAAATCCGGCAAGGTGGCCACAAATCAGGGAAGGTCGCCACATTTCAGGTAAGGTCGCCATAAATCCGGCAAGGTCGCTACAAATCAGGCATGGTCGCCACATTTCCGGCAAGGTCGCCATTAATCCGGGAATGTCGTCATAAATCCGGCAAGGTCGCCACATTCCCGGCCAGGTCGCCATAAATCCGGCAAGGTCGCCACAAATCCGCAAGGTCGCCACATTTCCAGCAAGGTCGCCATAAATCCGGCAAGGTCGCCACAAATCCAGCAGGGTCGCCACAAATGCGGCAAGGTCGCCACATTTCCGGCAAGGGCGTCACATTTCCGTCAAGGTCGCCACTAATCCGGGCATGTCGCCATAAATACGCCAAGGTCGCCACATTCCCGGCAAGGTCGCCATAAATCCGGCAAGGTTGCCACAAATCCGGCAAGGTCGCCACATTTACGGCAACGTCGCCATAAATCCGGCAAGGTCGCCACAAATGCGGCAAGGTCGCCAAAAATCCGGCACGGTCGCCATATTTCCGGCAATGTCGCCATAAATCCAGCGAGATCGCAATATTTCCGGCGTGGTCGCCATAAATCCGGCAAGGTCGCCATAATTCCGTCAATGTCGCCATATTTGTGATAAAGTAGCCATAAATCCGGCAACTCGCCATAAATCTGGAATGTCGCCATAACTCCGGCACGGTCGCCGTATTTCCGGCACGGTCGCCATAAATCCGGCTAGGACGCCATAAATCCGGCAAGGTCGCCATATTTACGGCAAAGTTGCCACAAATCCGGGAAGGTCGCCATATCACCGTCAAGGTCGCCATAAATCCGGCAAGGTCGCCATAAATCCGGCAAGGTCGCCATATTTCCGGCAAGGTCGCGTCAAATCCGGCAAGGTCGCCACATTTCCGACAAGGTCGCCATGAATCCGGCAAGGTCGCCACAAATCCGGTAAGGTCGCAACATATCGGCAAGGTCGCCAGAAATCCGGCATCGTCGCCACAAATTCGGCAAGGTCGCCACATTTCCGGCAAGGTCGCCATGAATCCGGCAAGGTCGCCACAAGTCCGGCAAGGTCGCCACATTTCCGGCAAGGTCGCCATAAATCCGGCAAGGTCGCCACAAATCCCACAAGGTCGCCATAAATCCGACAAGGTCGCCATAAATCAGGCAAGGTCACCACAAATCCGTCAAGGTCGCCACACTTGCCGCAAGGTCGCCATAAATCCGGCAAGGTCGCCACTAATACGGCAAGGTCGCCACAATTCCGGCAAGGTCGCCATAAATCCGGCAAGGTCGCCACAAATCCGGTACCGTCGCCACATCCCCGGAAAGGTCGCCATAAATCCGGCAAGGTCGCCACAAATCCGCAAAGGTCGCCACATTTCAGGCAAGGTCGCCATAAACCCGGTACGGTCGCCACAAATCCAGCAACGTCGCCACATTTCCGGCAAGGTCGCCATTCACCCGGGTATGTCGCCATAAATCCGGCAAGGTCGCCACATTCACGGCAAGGTCTCCATAAATCCGGCAAGGTCGCCGCAAATCCGGCAAGGTCGCCACAAACGCGGCAAGGTCGCCACATTTCCGGCAAGGTCGCCATATTTCCGGCAAGGTCGCCATAAATTCGGCAAGGTCGCCACATTCCCCGTAAGGTCGCCATAAATCCGGCAAGGTCGCCACAAATCAAGCAAGGTCGCCACAAACGCGGCAAGGTCGCCACATTTCCGGCAAGGTCGCCATATTTCCGGCAAGGTCGCCATAAATCCGGCAAGGTCGCCATAAATCCGGCAAGGTCGCCACAAATCCGGCAAGGTCGCCACACTTGCCGCAAGGTCGCCATAAATCCGGCAAGGTCGCCACTAATACGGCAAGGTCGCCACAATTCCGGCAAGGTCGCCATAAATCCGGCAAGGTCGCCACAAATCCGGTACCGTCGCCACATCCCCGGAAAGGTCGCCATAAATCCGGCAAGGTCGCCACAAATCCGGCAAGGTCGCCACACTTGCCGCAAGGTCGCCATAAATCCGGCAAGGTCGCCACATTTCCGGTAAGGTCGCCATAAATCCGGCAAGGTCGCCACAAATCCAGCAAGGTCGCCACAAACGCGGCAAGGTCGCCACATTTCCGGCAAGGTCGCCATATTTCCGGCAAGGTCGCCATAAATCCGGCAAGGTCTCCATAAATCCGGCTAGGTCGCCATAAATCCGGCAAGGTCGCCATATTTCCGGCAAGGACGCCACAAATCCGGCAAGGTCGCCACATTAGCCGCAAGGTCGCCATGAATCCGGCAAGGTCGCCACAAATACGGCAAGATCGCCACAATTCCGGCAAGGTCGCCATAAATCCGGCAAGGACGCAACAAATCCGGTACGGTCGCCACATCCCCGGCAAGGTCGCCATAACTCCGGCAAGGTCGCCACAAATCCGTCAAGGTCGCCACATTTCCGGAAAGATCGCCATAAATCCGGCAAGGTCGCCACAAATCCGCCAAGTTCGCCACATTTCCGGCAAGGTCGCCATAAATCCGGCAAGGTCGCCACAAATACGGCAAGGTCGCCACAAATCCTGCAAGGTCGCAATATTTCCGGCAAGGTCGCCATAAATCCGGCAAGGTCGCCCCAAATCCGGCAAGGTCGCCATATTGCCGGCAAGGTCGCCATAAATCCGACAAGGTCGCCATAAATCCGGCAAGGTGGCCACAAATCAGGGAAGGTCGCCACATTTCAGGTAAGGTCGCCATAAATCCGGCAAGGTCGCTACAAATCCGGCATGGTCGCCACATTTCCGGCAAGGTCGCCATTAATCCGGGAATGTCGCCATAAATCCGGCAAGGTCGCCACATTCCCGGCCAGGTCGCCATAAATCCGGCAAGGTCGCCACTAATCCGCAAGGTCGCCACATTTCCAGCAAGGTCGCCATAAATCCGGCAAGGTCGCCACAAATGCGGCAAGGTCGCCAAAAATCCGGCAAGGTCGCCATATTTCAGGCAATGTCGCCATAAATCCAGCGAGGTCGCAATATTTCCGGCGTGGTCGCCATAAATCCGGCAAGGTCGCCATAATTCCGTCAATGTCGCCATATTTGTGATAAAGTAGCCATAAATCCGGCAACTCGCCATAAATCTGGAATGTCGCCATAACTCCGGCACGGTCGCCGTATTTCCGGCACGGTCGCCATAAATCCGGGTAGGAGGCCATAAATCCAGCAAGGTCGCCATATTTTGTGCAAGGTCGCCACATTTCCGGCACGGTCGCCATGGGTCCGGCAAGGTCGCCACAAATCCGGCAAGGTCGCAACATTTTGGCAAGATCGCCAGAAATCCAGCATCGTCGCCACAAATCCGTCAAGGTCGCCACATTTCCGGCAAGGTCGCCATGAATCCGGCAAGGTCGCTACAAGTTCGGCAAGGTCGCCACATTTCCGGCAAGGTCGCCACAAATCCCACAAGGTCGCCATATTTCCGGCAACCTCGCCACAAATCCGGCAAGGTCGGCACATTTGCGGCAAGGTCGCCATAAATCCGGCAAGGTCGCCACAAATAAGGCAAGGTCGCCACAATTCCCGCAAGGTCGCCATAAATCCGGCAAGATCGCCACAAATCCGGTAAGGTCGCCACATCCCCGGCAAGGCCGCCATAAATCCGTCAAAGTCGCCACAAATCCGTCAAGGTCGCCACATTTCAGCCAAGGTCGCCATAAATCGGGCAAGGTCGCCACAAATCCGTCAAGGTCGCCACATTTCCGGCAAGGTCGCCAATAATCCGGGAATGTCGCCATAAATCCGGCAAGGTCGCCACAAATGCGGCAAGGTCGCCACATTTCCGTCAAGGTCGCCATATTTCCGGCAATGTCATCATAAATCCGGCAAGGTCGACACAAATGCGGCAAGGTCGCAATATTTCCGGCAAGGTCGCCACAAACCCGGCAAGGTCGCCACAAATCCGGCAAGGTCGCCATATTTCCGGCTAGGTCGCCATAAATCCGGCAAGGTCGCCACAAATCCGGCAAGGTCGCCACATTTCCGGCAAGGTCGCCATAAATCCGGCAAGGTCGCCACAAACCAGGCAATGTCGCCACATTTCCGGCGAGGCCGCCATACATCCGGAAAAGTCGCCAAAAATCCGGCAAGATCGCAACATTTTCGTCGAGGTCGCCATAAATCCGGCAAGGTCGCCACAAATCCGGCAAGGTCGCCACACTTGCCGCAAGGTCGCCATAAATCCGGCAAGGTCGCCACATTTCCGGTAAGGTCGCCATAAATCCGGCAAGGTCGCCACAAATCCAGCAAGGTCGCCACAAACGCGGCAAGGTCGCCACATTTCCGGCAAGGTCGCCATATTTCCGGCAAGGTCGCCATAAATCCGGCAAGGTCCCCATAAATCCGGCTAGGTCGCCATAAATCCGGCAAGGTCGCCATATTTCCGGCAAGGACGCCACAAATCCGGCAAGGTCGCCACATTTGCCGCAAGGTCGCCATGAATCCGGCAAGGTCGCCACAAATACGGCAAGATCGCCACAATTCCGGCAAGGTCGCCATAAATCCGGCAAGGACGCAACAAATCCGGTACGGTCGCCACATCCCCGGCAAGGTCGCCATAACTCCGGCAAAGTCGCCACAAATCCGTCAAGGTCGCCACATTTCCGGAAAGATCGCCATAAATCCGGCAAGGTCGCCACAAATCCGCCAAGTTCACCACATTTCCGGCAAGGTCGCCATAAATCCGGCAAGGTCGCCACAAATACGGCAAGGTCCCCACAAATCTTGCAAGGTTGCCATATTTCCGGCTAGGTCGCCATAAATCCGGCAAGGTCGCCACAAATCCGGCAAGGTCGCAATATTTCCGGCAAGGTCGCCATAAATCCGGCAAGGTCGCCCCAAATCCGGCAAGGTCGCCATATTGCCGGCAAGGTCGCCATAAATCCGACAAGGTCGCCATAAATCCGGCAAGGTGGCCACAAATCAGGGAAGGTCGCCACATTTCAGGTAAGGTCGCCATAAATCCGGCAAGGTCGCTACAAATCCGGCATGGTCGCCACATTTCCGGCAAGGTCGCCATTAATCCGGGAATGTCGCCATAAATCCGGCAAGGTCGCCACATTCCCGGCCAGGTCGCCATAAATCCGGCAAGGTCGCCACTAATCCGCAAGGTCGCCACATTTCCAGCAAGGTCGCCATAAATCCGGCAAGGTCGCCACAAATGCGGCAAGGTCGCCAAAAATCCGGCAAGGTCGCCATATTTCCGGCAATGTCGCCATAAATCCAGCGAGGTCGCAATATTTCCGGCGTGGTCGCCATAAATCCGGCAAGGTCGCCATAATTCCGTCAATGTCGCCATATTTGTGATAAAGTAGCCATAAATCCGGCAACTCGCCATAAATCTGGAATGTCGCCATAACTCCGGCACGGTCGCCGTATTTCCGGCACGGTCGCCATAAATCCGGCTAGGAGGCCATAAATCCAGCAAGGTCGCCATATTTTGTGCAAGGTCGCCACATTTCCGGCACGGTCGCCATGGGTCCGGCAAGGTCGCCACAAATCCGGCAAGGTCGCAACATTTTGGCAAGATCGCCAGAAATCCAGCATCGTCGCCACAAATCCGTCAAGGTCGCCACATTTCCGGCAAGGTCGCCATGAATCCGGCAAGGTCGCTACAAGTTCGGCAAGGTCGCCACATTTCCGGCAAGGTCGCCACAAATCCCACAAGGTCGCCATATTTCCGGCAACCTCGCCACAAATCCGGCAAGGTCGGCACATTTGCGGCAAGGTCGCCATAAATCCGGCAAGGTCGCCACAAATAAGGCAAGGTCGCCACAATTCCCGCAAGGTCGCCATAAATCCGGCAAGATCGCCACAAATCCGGTAAGGTTGCCACATCCCCTGCAAGGCCGCCATAAATCCGTCAAAGTCGCCACAAATCCGTCAAGGTCGCCACATTTCAGCCAAGGTCGCCATAAATCGGGCAAGGTCGCCACTAATCCGTCAAGGTCGCCACATTTCCGGCAAGGTCGCCCATAATCCGGGAATGTCGCCATAAATCCGGCAAGGTCGCCACAAATGCGGCAAGGTCGCCACATTTCCGTCAAGGTCGCCATATTTCCGGCAATGTCATCATAAATCCGGCAAGGTCGACACAAATGCGGCAAGGTCGCAATATTTCCGGCAAGGTCGCCACAAACCCGGCAAGGTCGCCACAAATCCGGCAAGGTTGCCATATTTCCGGCTAGGTCGCCATAAATCCGGCAAGGTCGCCACAAATCCGGCAAGGTCGCCACATTTCCGGCAAGGTCGCCATAAATCCGGCAAGGTAGCCACAAACCAGGCAATGTCGCCACATTTCCGGCGAGGCCGCCATACATCCGGAAAAGTCGCCAAAAATCCGGCAAGATCGCAACATTTTCGTCGAGGTCGCCATAAATCCGGCAAGGTCGCCACATTTCCGGCAAGATCGCTACATTCCCGGCGAGGTCGCCAACAATCCGGCAACGTCGCCATAAATCCGGCAAGGTCGCCACAAATCCAGCAAGGTCGCCACAAATGCGGCAAGGTCGCCACATCCCCGGCAAGTTCGCAATAAATCCGGCAAGGTCGCCACAAATCCGGCAAGCTCGCCACATATCCGGCAATGTAGCCATATTTCAGGCAAGGTCACCAGAAAATCCGGCAAGGTCGCCAAAATTGCGGCAAGGTCGCCATAAATCCGGCAAGGTCGCCATATTTCCGGCAAGGTCGCCATAAATCCGGCGAGGTTGCCATATTTCCGACGAGGTCACCATAAATCCGGCAAGGTCGCCATAATTCCGGCGAGGTCGCCATTTTACCGGCAAAGTCGCCATAAATCCGGCAAGGTCGCCATAAATCTGCAAAGTCGCCATAAACTCGGCAAGGTCGCCGTATTTCCGGCACGGTCGACATAAATCCGGCTAGGACGCCATAATCCGGCAAGGTCGCCACAAATCGGGCAAGGTCGCCATATTTCCGACGTCGCCATAAATCCGGCAAGTTTGCATCAAATCCGGCAAGTTCGCCATATTTCCGGCAAAATCGACATTAATCCGGCTAGGTGGCGTCAAATCCGGCAAGGTCGCTACATTTCTGGCAAGGTCGCCATATTTCCGGCAAGGTCTCCATAAATCCGGCAAGGTCGCCACAAATGCGGCAAGGTCGCCTTATTTCCGGCAAGGTCGCCATAAATCGGCAAGGTCGCCACAAATCCGGCAAGGACGCCACAAATCCGGCACGGTTGCTATATATCCCGCTAGGTCGCCATAAATCCGGCAAGGTCGGGACAAATGCGGTAAGGTCGCAATATTTCCGGCAAGGTCGCCATAAATCCGGCAAGGTCGCCCCAAATCTGGGAAGGTCGCCATATTTCCGGCAAGGCCGCCATACATCCGGCAAGATCGCAACATATCCGGCAAGGTCGCAACATTTCGGCAAGGTCGCCAGAAATCCGGCATCGTCGCCAGAAATCCGGCAAGGTCGCCACATTTCCGGCAAGGTCGCCATGAATCCAGCAAGGTCGCCACAAGTCCGGCAAGGACGCGTCAAATCCGGCAAGGTCGCCCCATTTCCGGCAAGGTCGCCATAGATCCGGCAAGGTCTCAACAAATCCGGCAAGGTCGCAACAATTCGGCAAGGTCGCCAGAAATCCGGCATCGTCGACACAAATCCGGGAAGCTCGCCACATTTCCGGCAAGATCGCCATGAATCCGACAAGGTCGCCACAAGTCCGGCAAGGTCGCCATATTTCCAGCATGGTCGCCATAAACCGGCAAGGTCGCCATAAATCCGGCAAGGTCGCCATAAATCCGGCAAGGTCGCCACAAATCTGGCAGGATCGCCACATTTGCGGCAAGGTCGCCAGAAATCCGGCAAGGTCGCCACAAATCCGGTAAAGTCGCAACATATCGGCAAGGTCGCCAGAAATCCGGCATCGTCGCCACAAATTCGGAAAGGTCGCCACATTTCCGGCAAGGTCGCCATGAATCCGGCAAGGTCGCCACAAATCCAGCAGGGCCGCCACAAATGCGGCAAGGTCGCCACATTTCCGGCAAGGGCGTCACATTTCCGTCAAGGTCGCCATTAATCCGGGCATGTCGCCATAAATCCGCCAAGGTCGCCACATTCCCGGCAAGGTCGCCATAAATCCGGCAAGGTTGCCACAAATCCGGCAAGGTCGCCACATTTACGGCAACGTAGCCATAAATCCGGCAAGGTCGCCACAAATGCGGCAAGGTCGCCAAAAATCCGGCAAGGTCGCCATATTTCCGGCAATGTCGCCATAAATCCAGCGAGGTCGCAATAATTCCGGCGTGGTCGCCATAAATCCGGCAAGGTCGCCATAATTCCGTCAATGTCGCCATATTTGTGATAAAGTAGCCATAAATCCGGCAACTCGCCATAAATCTGGAATGTCGCCATAACTCCGGCACGGTCGCCGTATTTCCGGCACGGTCGCCATAAATCCGGCTAGGACGCCATAAATCCGGCAAGGTCGCCATAAATCCGGCAAGGTCGCCATATTTCCGGCAAGGTCGCGTCAAATCCGGCAAGGTCGCCACATTTCCGGCAAGGTCGCCATAAATCCGGCAAGGTCGCCACAAATCCGGTAAGGTCGCAACATATCGGCAAGGTCGCCAGAAATCCGGCATCGTCGCCACAAATTCGGAAAGGTCGCCACATTTCCGGCAAGGTCGCCATGAATCCGGCAAGGTCGCCACAAGTCCGGCAAGGTCGCCACATTTCCGGCAAGATGGCCACATTCCCGGTGAGGTCGCCAACAATCCGGCAAGGTCGCCACAAATCCAGCAAGGTCGCCACAAATGCGGCAAGGTCGCCACATTTCCGGCAAGGTCGCCACATTTCCGGCAAGGTCGCCATAAATCCGGCAAGTTCGCCACAAATCCGACAAGGTCGCCACATTTCCGGCAAGATCGCCATAAATCCGGCAAGGTCGCCACAAATCCGCCAAGTTCACCAC
>JAXLNO010001688.1:0-60107 GCA_038087875.1 Malacoraja senta
GAGGGAGTGAGGGAGAGGGAGAGAGAGAGAGAGAGCGGAGAGGGAGAGAGTGGGGGAGAGAAAGGGAGAGAGAAGGAGAGAGAGGGGGAGATAGAGAGAGGGAGAGAAGGAGAGCGAGAGGGTGTGAGATAGAGAGGGAGAGAGAGGCGGAGGCGGAGATCTTGGATCTAGAACACAAAGTCCTGGAGATCCTGATCAAGCTCCAGGTTCCAGAACAGGTCCTCTGACATCACCTGTTGCTAAGGGGAGGTGGGGGACCTCTGATTGGTCGCTGTGTACCCCCCATACAGCATCATCTGTTGCCGGGGGGGAAGGGGGCTACTGATTGGCCGAAGGGGAAGCGGACGATCCGATCCGATTGGCTGCCGCACCCCATCGTGTCGTCACCTGTTGCCAGGGGGGGGGAGCCCGGAGCGGAGAGACTGCGCGCGCCCGCCCGCCTCTGGGATGGATGCGCTCAGGGCGCGGATTGATTCATGAGCCGAAGCACTGAGGTGAGCGGATATTTCACCGCGCTCTTCACCTGCTCCCTGAACTTGGACTGGGTCACCGCGTAAATAAATGTGTTGGTGCAGCAGCTGAGATTCCTCAGCAAATACCCGACGTCGTTAAAGATCCATTGAGAATCATTCAGATCATTTCCAGTTCCTGTGATCTGATAATAGACGAAGTTTACAACCAGCGTCAGCCACAGGAGGATGAAGCTGCCGGAGATGGTGAAGAGTAAAACCATAGACCTCCTCCTGCTCTCCATCTCCGGGTCACTGCGGTTCTCCCCCTTGCTCTCACCCCTCAGCCCCTTACGGACCCGACTGGCCACTAAAATGTGGCGGACAGTCAGAGCGTTGAGCAGCAGGATTACAGCGAAAGGGAGGAACGGAGTTAAAACCGTGTCGATCCAGTCAAATGCCACCCACCCGGGGTCAGTGTAATAACTGGCCACCCCGACACAGCCCCACGGGACATTGTCGATGATTGTCCAGGGTTCCAGTGTGAAGTAGCGGGGAATGTTTTTCACACAGAACAGAACGCCGGCTGTTGCCAGAACCACAGCCGCAGTTTTCCCGGTGCAATATTTAGTTTTCAGCTTCTGGCAACAAATGGCGACAAAGCGATCAAAGGTGAAAGTGACGGTGAACCAGACAGAACAGTCTGTAGCTGCAAACCTCAGTACATAGATAACACGGCACACAGGGGTGATGGTCAGGAAACTCCAATAAAAGTAATGTAATCGGAGCTGATACAAAATGACCTCGATGATGAGGGTCAGTAGATCGGCCGCTGCCATGGCCACCAGGTAACGAGTGGTGCAGGTGGAGAGGCCGCACTTTCCCCGGGACAGGATCACAATCGCCACTAAATTCACTGCGGAAAGACAAGGGAACGGACACTGGGCATTTACCCAACACGGTCTCCGGGGCTGAACACCGGCTCGACTTTCAGCTCAAGATCAGGAGTGTTGGAGTCGGTGCGTGGCTGCTGCAAGTTTAACAATGTCAGAGCCGGCTCCGACTGTGCCCGACCTGCCTGCCTGCTTCAGGGGACAAGAGATAAGGTGACGGGCGGGTGGGGTAAAGGGCAGGGAGGGAACGAGTAGACACCCACCCATCTACAATAGGCGTAATGGTCCTTTCTATAGTGAACCCTGCTGCTGCTCACAGTCTGTGATGGGGCCGCTTTCACAGACTTAACCGTGAGCGGCCGGCCCCGTTTAACCAGGGCTCTGGGAACTCGGCATCTGATGGGGACGAGGAGGGAGACTTCCAGAGGGAAGGCAGGGACAACTTAGAATCCGGCAGCAGCAGCAGCAGAGTGGCTCCGTTAATGGATTCATTCCACAGTGAGTTCAGTAGACAACAGGTGCAGGAGGAGGCCATTTGGCCCTTCGAGCCAGCACCGCCATTCAATATGATCATGGCTGATCATCCCCAATCAGTACCCCGTTCCTGCCTTCTCCCCATATCCCCTGACTCCGCTATTTTTAAGAGCCCTATCTAGCTCTCTTTTGAAAGCATCCAGAGAACCTGCCTCCACCGCCCTCTGAGTCAGAGAATTCCACACTCACCACTCATCACTCTCAAGCTTCCACTGAGGTTATCCCAATGGCTTCTTGATGCAAACTACTTCATCTATTGCATTATCCCCAAACTCTGCCCTTCCAGAACCAGGTTAGCATTGAGCACAGATAAGGGAAATTACTCAGAAAGGACTTTACACAAGAGTAGACAAAAGTGCTGGAGAATCTCAGCGGGTGAGGCAGCATCTATGGAACGAAGGGAACAGGTAACGTTTCGGGCCAAAACCCTTCTTCAGACTGGAAATAGTTACCTATTTCCTTCGCTCCATAGATCCTGTCTCACCCGCTGAGTTTCTCCAGCACTTTTGTCTACTTTCGATTTTCCAGCATCTGCAGTTCATTCTTAAACACTTTACACAAGAGTGCAGCTGATAGGAGCAGAATTAGGGCATTCGGCCCATCATGTCTACTCCACCATTCAATCATGGCCGATCTATCTTTCCCTCTCAACCCCATTCTCTTGCCTTCTCCCCGTAAACCCCGACACCCGCACTAATCAAGAATCTATCACTCTCCGCCTTAAAACTATCCATTGACTTGGCCTCCACCCCCGTCTGCCGCAATGAATTGCACAGATTCACCACCCTCTGTCTAAAGAAATTCCTCCTCATCTCCTTTCTAAAGGTAAAGGTAAAGCTGGGGGAAGAACGCACTACAATGGCCGCCATATCCAATCATCCCTGATATTCCTCTTTCTCTCCCTCCCCACACAAGGTGCCCTTCACACTTCCCTCCTGAAGCAGAGGCCAATTGTTGCAAATGAGAGTCCACCCCTTCTGGTCCAGACGGTCGACGCAGAAAGCGGAGTAACTCAGCGGGACAGGCAGCATCTCTGGAGAGAAGGAATGGGACTGAAGAAGGGTCTTGATCCGAAACGTCACCCATTCCTTCTCTCCAGAGATGCTGCCCGTCCCGCTGAGTTACTCCAGCACTTTGTGTCTATCTACGATTTAAACCAGCATCTGCAGTTCATTCCCACACACGAAATCCAGACGGTGCCAGGAATGCAACCTATTATCCCCATGTATGGATGGTGTGGGATATATGTACCAACGCACAGAGACAGGGGGGGGGGGTAGTTAGTCGGGTTAGTTTAGACATACAGCGGCTAATCTCAGCAGACTCAAGATGGTGCAGGTGAAGTAACAACACACACACACACTCGCCGGTAGATCCGCGGCCACTGGTTCAGGAGGTCGATCCAATTATTGACCAAAATGCTGTGGGTGGAATCCGACTGTGACAGACAGACTCCACAGTGAGACACAGTGTCCACAGGAGCGGGTGTGCACTCTGATCAATAACTCAGTCACAGTGAACTTCACAACGTGAACCCCTCTCTCCCAGTCACACCGTCCCGGAGAGCTGCCTGCCTGCCTGCCTGTCCCGAGCACTGGGACAACACTGAAGGCAAGAACAACATTCTAGTGGCTCCCGGCCGGCAGCAGTGAGAGAAAAAGGGGCTTAGTTTCAGCTGTCTGAAAATAAGAAATATCACAGCATTAATTCACAAATATTTCACTGAGAGGATTGATATTCTTCACATATTCTTGTACAACGATCATCAGTTGGGAACTTGTAACATGATGAGAATCAGGTCAACACCAGTTAACACACGGATGGAATTATACAACTTGAATTGTTCTGCTCACTTACCAGGGACACCAATGGCAGCAATGATCACGTACACGATTCCCTCCACGGCGTAATATTCATAAATATGCTGCCCCATTTTCTGTGCCCAGCGACGTGTCCCCGTGAGCTACCGGTAATGTCTCGGAATGAAATGCTGGGACAGAACATTCCTGGGGATTTTATACCATTTTCCGTCTCCACCGGGACAGTGAAGTTTCAACAGAGTTTAAAAATAGAGATTTTGAAATGATTCACAAACAGATGACATCAGCCGAGTGAAATCCCTGCTGAGACAGGTTGTGATTTATTCAGGGAATTGATTGAGAAACTCCAAAGACTGGGAATTGTGGCGATAGATACTGAGGGATGGAAATTGGGAGCGGCGGCATTGTTCCAGCAAAGGGGATATTGTTTCAAACTCCATCAGATCCAACTCTCCACCTCATGTTGGTTGTCTGATTTCCTTCAATCCGTTTCACTCAGCAAGGCAATGCCAAATTCCAGGGCCCCTCTCAGGGCTTCTGGTGCCCAGTTTGAAGGTGGACTGGACTGGGCGACCTTTGTCCACAGGTTGAGGAATTAGTTCAACACATCACCTCGGACTAAAATGCCCCCCATCCCTCCACTCTGCTTCACCACTCAATATGATCGCGGCTTGACTGACTGTGACCTCAACCCCACACTCCCGCTGACTGACCCCGGGAACCATTCACTCCCTGCTTGCCTGGAATAGATCTGACTATACCATGGGACAATAACATTCTCTGCCTTCCTTCATCACCTCTGAGGGGGAACGACCCAAAGGCTCACGACACTCAGAGAACAGAAACATTGCCGCCTCAGAATTGTCCTAAACCTAAATAAAACGGCGAATGATGCAGCACCTCTCCCTCCTCTCTTTCTCTCTCCCTCCATCCTCACTGCTGTCACTCTCTCTGAACTGTCACTCTATTTCCTACGCTCTCTATTCCCCCTCTCTGGGCTGCCCTCTCTCCGTCCACTGATGGAGTGACACACAGTGGGGTAGTACTGATGGAGGGGTAACAATGGGGCAGATCTGACGCAGTGACAAACTGCGGTGGTACTGATGGAGGGGACACACTGTGGTGGTGGTACTGATGGGGGATACACTGTGGTGGTACTGATGGAGGGGCACACTGTGGTGGTGGTACTGATGGAGGGGACACACTGTGGTGGTGGTACTGATGGAGGGACACACTGTGGTGGTACTGATGGAGGGGACACACTGTGGTGGTACTGATGGAGGGGACACACTGTGGTACTGATGGAGGGGACACACTGTGGTGGTGGTACTGATGGAGGGACACACTGTGGTGGTGGTACTGATGGAGGGACACACTGTGGTGGTACTGATGGAGGGACACACTGTGGTGGTGGTACTGATGGAGGGGACACACTGCGGTGGTACTGATGGAGGGGACACACTGTGGTGGTGGTACTGATGGAGGGACACACTGTGGTGGTGGTACTGATGGAGGGACACACTGTGGTGGTGGTACTGATGGAGGGACACACTGTGGTGGTACTGATGGAGGGACACACTGTGGTGGTACTGATGGAGGGACACACTGTGGTGGTACTGATGGAGGGGACACACTGTGGTGGTGGTACTGATGGGGGGGACACACTGTGGTGGTGGTACTGATGGAGGGACACACTGTGGTGGTACTGACGGAGGGACACACTGTGGTGGTGGTACTGATGAAGGGATACACTGTGGTGGTGGTACTGATGGAGGGGCACACTGTGGTGGTGGTACTGATGGAGGGACACACTGTGGTGGTACTGATGGAGGGACACACTGTGGTGGTGGTACTGATGGAGGGACACACTGTGGTACTGATGGAGGGATACACTGTGGTGGTACTGATGGAGGGACACACTGTGGTGGTACTGATGGAGGGACACACTGTGGTACTGATGGAGGGACACACTGTGGTGGTACTGATGGAGGGACACACTGTGGTGGTGGTACTGATGGAGGGACACACTGTGGTACTGATGGAGGGATACACTGTGGTGGTACTGATGGAGGGACACACTGTGGTGGTGGTACTGATGGAGAGACACACTGTGGTACTGATGGAGGGACACACTGTGGTGGTACTGATGGAGGAGACACACTGTGGTGGTGGTACTGATGGAGGGACACACTGTGGTGGTACTGATGGAGGGACACACTGTGGTGGTACTGATGGAGGGGACACACTGTGGTGGTGGTACTGATGGAGGGGACACACTGTGGTGGTGGTACTGATGGAGGGACACACTGTGGTGGTGGTACTGATGGAAGGGACACACTGTGGTGGTGGTACTGATGGGGGGGGACACTGTGGTGGTGGTACTGATGGAGGGACACACTGTGGTGGTACTGATGGAGGGACACACTGTGGTGGTACTGATGGAGGGACACACTGTGGTGGTACTGATGGAGGGACACACTGTGGTGGTGGTACTGATGGAGGGACACACTGTGGTGGTACTGATGGAGGGACACACTGTGGTACTGACGGAGGGACACATGTGGTGGTGGTACTGATGGAGGGGCACACTGTGGTGGTACTGATGGAGGGACACACTGTGGTACTGATGGAGGGGCACACTGTGGTGGTACTGATGGAGGGACACACTGTGGTACTGATGGAGGGACACACTGTGGTGGTGGTACTGATGGAGGGACACACTGTGGTGGTACTGATGGAGGGGCACACTGTGGTGGTGGTACTGATGGAGGGACACACTGTGGTGGTGGTACTGATGGAGGGACACACTGTGGTGGTGGTACTGATGGAGGGACACACTGTGGTGGTACTGATGGAGGGGACACACTGTGGTGGTACTGACGGAGGGACACACTGTGGTGGTGGTACTGATGGAGGGACACACTGTGGTGGTACTGATGGAGGGACACATTGTGGTGGTGGTACTGATGGAGGGACACACTGTGGTGGTGGTACTGATGGAGGGGGACACTGTGGTGGTACTGATGGAGGGGACACACCGTGGTGGTACTGATGGAGGGACACACTGTGGTGGTGGTACTGATGGAGGGACACACTGCGGTGGTACTGATGGAGGGACACACTGTGGTGGTGGTACTGATGGAGGGACACACTGTGGTGGTGGTACTGATGGAGGGACACACTGTGGTGGTGGTACTGATGGAGGGGACACACTGTGGTGGTGGTACTGATGGAGGGACACACTGTGTGGTGGTACTGATGGAGGGACACACTGTGGTGGTGGTACTGACGGAGGGACACACTGTGGTGGTACTGATGGAGGGACACACTGTGGTGGTACTGATGGAGGGGACACACTGTGGTGGTGGTACTGATGAAGGGACACACTGTGGTGGTACTGATGGAGGGACACACTGTGGAGTATTACTGATAGCGTGACACACTGTGGAGTAGTAATCTGGGGTAGTACTTATAGTGACAGATTTTCATATCGTTTCGAGGATTCTTTCCTTTAGTCACTCTGATTGAAGACACGGGTTCAGGAGTTAATCGAAACGCATTCACGAGCTCTCCCCGAGACATTCAATGCCGTCGAAAGGGAAATCTTCCAAACACAGTCTCTTGATTAATAGTTTCTTTAGTGTAGTAGCAAAAACAGTAAGATATTCATCCAAACTTCTTCTTGTATAACTACACTAGACTAAGTGAGACCCGTTGGATCCCAGCTTCACACAGGAGGGCTGGTCCCACAAAGCAATTTTCCACCTCTCCACCAATTCCAATATTGCTGGCCTGTGGGGGGGGGGGGGGGGTTACTGGACCACTAACATCGGTTTTGTGTGCCGAATGGATTCTTGTGCTGGCAGCTCAGAAACTCAGGCCTGGTGGGCTGGCAGCTCAGAAACTCAGGCCTGGTGGGCTGGCAGCTCAGAAACTCAGGCCTGGTGGGCTGGCAGCTCAGAAACTCAGGCCTGGTGGGCTGGCAGCTCAGAGACTGCCAGAAATTCTACTGAAAACAGGTGACAGAGTCTGTGAGGGAGAAGTAGGAGAGGGTGCACAATCAATTTTAGACATTTTCATCTCTTTTTACAGATCACAGCAATGAAGGAGGAACGTCTATCCTTGCGTTGATCGCTGTTGCGCTAGTATGGGTGTTGTGGGCTGAAGGGACTGGTTTCCAGAGGGCTAGTATGGACATTGTGGACTGAATGGATTCTTGGACATGCAGTTCACTAAGTCATGACTGATGAGCTGGCACTTCAGTCAATTACAGCTGGTGTGGTGCCAGTTCACTCAGTTACCCCTCCTTCCTTCACCCCCCAACTCTGCCCTTTGCATTTGCCCTCCCCCCCACGCATTCAGTCCATCTCTCCTCAACCTCCCCCCCAGGCACTCTTAGTGGCTCTCTGACAGCGCAGCCATTCCTGCCCATTACGTACCCATTGTGATGAAGAACACGCAGACATGGCAAGGTGAAAAAGGATTTATTAAAGTTTAAAATATGAACAAGTCTTAAAACAATGCAAGTCCAACCTCACAGCACTCCAAGCACAGTGCAGGCAGCAAATCCAACCTCACAGCACTCCAAGCACAGTGCAGGCAGCAAGTCCAACCTCACAGCACTCCAAGCACAGTGCAGGCAGCAAGTCCAACCTCACAGCACTCCAAGCACAGTGCAGGCAGTAAGTCCAACCTCACAGCAAGCAGAGTGCAGGCAGTAAGTCCAACCTCACAGCACTCCAAGCACAGTGCAGGCAGTAAGTCCAACCTCACAGCACTCCAAGCACAGTGCAGGCAGTAAGTCCAACCTCACAGCACTCCAAGCACAGTGCAGGCAGTAAGTCCAACCTCACAGCAAGCAGAGTGCATGCAGTAAGTCCAACCTCACAGCACTCCAAGCACAGTGCAGGCAGTAAGTCCAACCTCACAGCACTCCAAGCAGAGTGCAGGCAGCAAGTCCAACCTCACAGCACTCCAAGCACTCCAACAGAGACACACACATAGAGACACACACATACACAAACACACACACAGAGCACACACACAGAGACAAACACACAGAAACACACACACAGAGACACACACACACACACACAGACACACACAGCGAGGCACACAGGGACACACACACACAGGGACACACACACAGGGACACAAACAGGGACACACACAGGAACACACACACACAAAACACACACACACACACACAAACACAAAGACACACACACACACACACACAAACAAACAGAGACACACACACACACTCACACAAATAAAGACACACAAACACAGACACACACTCACGCACAGCACCAATAATAAAATGCCAAGTAACTTCAGAATGTGGTAACCATACTGAATCCTGTTACTAAAGGTTCAGGGCGGTGTCTCCACTTGACCCTTCCGCACTGAGCGCCACCTCTGAACTCACCGGAAATGACGCAATCAGCACCATCTCTCCACTAAGTCACGCAATTTTGCGGGAATTTAGCATTACACACAGTCCTGATCTAACAAAACGTTTATTCACTGTTTTTCCTTCCAAAAACGGTTGCACAGCAAGCCACATTTAAAACGCAAGCCACATTAAAACGCAAGCCACATTTATAAAGCAAATCACATTTTAATATATAGGCACAGCTTAGCGGCACAGTCAAAGGGCACAGTTGTCAATTAGCGGCACCGTAAAAAGGCACAGTTTTCAATTAGCGGCACCGTCAAAAGGCACACTTTTCAATTAGCGGCACAGTCAAGAGGCACACTTTTCAATTAGCGACACCGTCAAAAGGCACTCTTCAATTAGCGGCACAGTCAAAAGGCACACTTTTAAATTAGAGGCACAGTCAAAAGGCACGTAAAAACATTTATTCCTTCCAAACACAGTTCCAAATAAACCACATAAAAGCACATAAAACCACACTCACAGTTTAGGGGACATGTGTTCAGTGATCAGTTTATTCACTGCTCAGACTGAGAGTCGTGAACTCTCCCTCCCCCATCTTGCAGTGACTGCGGCAATTCCACACTTCCGGGTTTATAGTCCCTCCCCCTCCCACCGGATGGGGCGTGTCCTCCATGGCATGATTGCCAGGAGAGAGAATTTCAACATTATTTAAACATTAATAAGTCTTATATTTTCCATCTATGGCCTTGACAGCTGGAGGGGGACTGAGTAATATGGCCAAAAATCGAAGCCGTGAGTGGAAGTGATTTTTCTAAAACCAATATACAGTGCAAACAGGAAGTGGTCAAGATTTGACTTTGAATCACTTGCCTATGCATTTTCAAAGCAACCGCACTTGCCTTTGCATTTTCAAAGCAACCGCACTTGCCTTTGCATTTTCAAACCAAACGCACTTGCCTTTGCATTTTAAAAGCAACCTCACTTGCCTTTGCATTTTCAAAGCAAACCACCTTTTGCATTTTCAAAGCAAACCACGTTTTGCATTTTCAAAGCAAACCACCTTTTGCATTTTCAAAACAAACCACCCTCTGCATTTTCAAAACAAACCACCTTTTGCATTTTCAAAGCAAACCTTTATGTATGTTCAAAGCAAACCATCTTTTGCATTTTCAAAGCAAACCACCTTTTGCATTTTCAAAGCAAACCACCTTTTGCATTTTCAAAGCAAACCACCTTTTGCATTTTCAAAGCAAACCACCTTTTAAATTTTCAAAGCAAACCACCTTTTGCATTTTCAAAGCAAACCACCTTTTAAATTTTCAAAGCAAACCACCTTTTGCATTTTCAAAGCAAACCATCTTTTGCATTTTCAAAACAAATCACCTTTTGCATTTTCAAAGACCACCACCTTTTGCATTTTCAAAGTAAACCACCTTTTGCATTTTCAATGCAAACCAGCAAACCACCTTTTGCATTTTCAAAACAAACCACTTTTTGCATTTTCAAAGCAAACCACATTTAGCATTTTCAAAGCAAATCACCTTTTGCATTTTCAAAGCAAACCACCTTTTGCATTTTCAAACTAAAACACCTTTTGCATTTTCAATGCAAACAGCAAACCACCCTTTGCATTTTCAAAGCAAAGCACCTTTTGCATTTTCAAAGCAAACCACGTTTGAATTTTCAGAGCAAACCACCTTTTGCATTTCAATGCAAACCACGTTTTGCATTTTCAAAGCAAACCACTTTGTGCAATTTCAAAGCAAACAACGTTCTGCTATTTCAATGCAAACCACCTTATGCATTTTCAAAGCAAACCACCTATTCTAAGCAAACCACCTTTTGCATTTTCATGGCAAACCACCTTTTGCATTTTCAAAGCAAATCACCTTTTGCATTTTCAAAGCAAAGCACATATTGTATTTTCAAAGCAAACCACCTTTTGCATTTTCAAAGCAAACCACCTTTTGCATTTTTAAAGCAAACCTTTTGCATTTTCAAAGCAAACCACTTTTAGCAATTTCAAAGCGAACCACCTTTTATATTTTCAAAGCAAACCACCTTATGCATTTTCAAAGCAAACCACCTTTTCAAAGCGAACCACCATTTGCATTTTCAAAACAAACCATCTTTTGCATTTTCAAAGCAAACCTTTTTGCATTTTCAAAGCCAACCATCTTTTGCATTTTCAAAGCAAACCACCTTACGCATTTTCAAAGCAAACCACATTTTGCATTTTCAAACCAAACCACCTTTTGCATTTTCAAAGCAAACCACCTTTTGCATTTTCAAAGCAAACCACCTTTTGCATTTTCAAAACAAACCACCTTTTGCATTTTCAGCACCATCTCTCCACTAAGTCACGGAATGAGCGGCAATTTTGCGGGAATTTAGCATTAAACACAGTCCTGATCTAATAAAACGTTTATTCACTGTTTTTCCTTCCAAAAACGGTTGCACAGCAAGCCACATTTAAAACGCAAGCCACATTAAAACGCAAGCCACATTTATAAAGCAAATCACATTTTAAAATATAGGCACAGCTTAGCGGCACAGTCAAAAGGCACAGTTTTCAATTGGCGGCACCCTCAAAAGGCACACTTTTCAATTAGCGGCACAGTCAAGAGGCACACTTTTCAATTAGCGACACCGTCAAAAGGCACTCTTCAATTAGCGGCACAGTCAAAAGGCACACTTTTAAATTAGAGGCACAGTCAAAAGGCACGTAAAAACATTTATTCCTTCCAAACACAGTTCCAAATAAACCACATAAAAGCACATAAAACCACACTCACAGTTTAGGGGACATGTGTTCAGTGATCAGTTTATTCACTGCTCAGACTGAGAGTCGTGAACTCTCCCTCCCCCATCTTGCAGTGACTGCGGCAATTCCACACTTCCGGGTTTATAGTCCCTCCCCCTCCCACCGGATGGGGCGTGTCCTCCATGGCATGATTGCCAGGAGAGAGAATTTCAACATTATTTAAACATTAATAAGTCTTATATTTTCCATCTATGGCCTTGACAGCTGGAGGGGGACTGAGTAATATGGCCAAAAATCGAAGCCGTGAGTGGAAGTGATTTTTCTAAAACCAATATACAGTGCAAACAGGAAGTGGTCAAGATTTGACTTTGAATCACTTGCCTATGCATTTTCAAAGCAACCGCACTTGCCTTTGCATTTCCAAAGCAACCGCACTTGCCTTTGCATTTTCAAACCAAACGCACTTGCCTTTGCATTTTAAAAGCAACCTCACTTGCCTTTGCATTTTCAAAGCAAACCACCTTTTGCATTTTCAAAGCAAACCACGTTTTGCATTTTCAAAGCAAACCACCTTTTGCATTTTCAAAACAAACCACCCTCTGCATTTTCAAAACAAACCACCTTTTGCATTTTCAAAGCAAACCTTTATGTATGTTCAAAGCAAACCATCTTTTGCATTTTCAAAGCAAACCACCTTTTGCATTTTCAAAGCAAACCACCTTTTGCATTTTCAAAGCAAACCACCTTTTGCATTTTCAAAGCAAACCACCTTTTAAATTTTCAAAGCAAACCACCTTTTGCATTTTCAAAGCAAACCACCTTTTAAATTTTCAAAGCAAACCACCTTTTGCATTTTCAAAGCAAACCATCTTTTGCATTTTCAAAACAAACCACCTTCTGCATTTTCAAAACAAACCACCTTCTGCATTTTCAAAACAAACCAACTTTTGAATTTCCAAAGCAAAACATTTTTCGTATTTTCAAAGCAAACCACCTTTTGCATTTTCAAAGCAAACCACCTTTTGCATTTTCAAAGCAAACCACCTTTTGCATTTTCAAAACAAACCACCCTCTGCATTTTCAAAACAAACCACCTTTTGCATTTTCGAAGCAAACCTTTATGTATGTTCAAAGCAAACCATCTTTTGCATTTTCAAAGCAAACCACCTTTTGCATTTTCAAAGCAATCCACCTTTTGCATTTTCAAAGCAAACCATCTTTTGCATTTTCAAAACAAACTACCTTTTCAAAGCAAACCACCTTTTGCATTTTCAAAGCAAACCACCTTTTAAATTTTCAAAGCAAACCACCTTTTGCATTTTCAAAGCAAACCACCTTTTGCATTTTCAAAACAAACCACCTTTTGTATTTTCAATACAAACCACCTTTTGCATTTTCAAAGAAACCACATTTTGCATTTTCAAAGCAATTTTTTTTCCGCATTTTCAAAACAAACCAGCTTTTGCATATTCAAAGCAAACCACCTTTTGCAATTTAAAAGCAAAGCACCTTTTGCATTTTCAAAGCAAACCAGTTTTAGCATTGTCAAAGCAAACCACCTTTAGCATTTTCCAAACAAACCACATTTTTGCATTTTCAAAGCAAACCCCCTTTAACATTTTCAAAGCAAACTACCTTTTGCACTTTCAAAGCAAACGACCTTTTGCATTTTCAAAGCAAATCACCTTTTGCATTTTCAAAGACCACCACCTTTTGCATTTTCAAAGTAAACCACCTTTTGCATTTTCAATGCAAACCAGCAAACCACCTTTTGCATTTTCAAAACAAACCACTTTTTGCATTTTCAAAGCAAACCACATTTAGCATTTTCAAAGCAAATCACCTTTTGCATTTTCAAAGCAAACCACCTTTTGCATTTTCAAACTAAAACACCTTTTGCATTTTCAATGCAAACAGCAAACCACCCTTTGCATTTTCAAAGCAAAGCACCTTTTGCATTTTCAAAGCAAACCACGTTTGAATTTTCAGAGCAAACCACCTTTTGCATTTCAATGCAAACCACGTTTTGCATTTTCAAAGCAAACCACTTTGTGCAATTTCAAAGCAAACAACGTTCTGCTATTTCAATGCAAACCACCTTATGCATTTTCAAAGCAAACCACCTATTCTAAGCAAACCACCTTTTGCATTTTCATGGCAAACCACCTTTTGCATTTTCAAAGCAAATCACCTTTTGCATTTTCAAAGCAAAGCACATATTGTATTTTCAAAGCAAACCACCTTTTGCATTTTCAAAGCAAACCACCTTTTGCATTTTTAAAGCAAACCTTTTGCATTTTCAAAGCAAACCACTTTTAGCAATTTCAAAGCGAACCACCTTTTATATTTTCAAAGCAAACCACCTTATGCATTTTCAAAGCAAACCACCTTTTCAAAGCGAACCACCATTTGCATTTTCAAAACAAACCATCTTTTGCATTTTCAAAGCAAACCTTTTTGCATTTTCAAAGCCAACCATCTTTTGCATTTTCAAAGCAAACCACCTTACGCATTTTCAAAGCAAACCACATTTTGCATTTTCAAACCAAACCACCTTTTGCATTTTCAAAGCAAACCACCTTTTGCATTTTCAAAACAAACCACCTTTTGCATTTTCAGCACCATCTCTCCACTAAGTCACGGAATGAGCGGCAATTTTGCGGGAATTTAGCATTAAACACAGTCCTGATCTAATAAAACGTTTATTCACTGTTTTTCCTTCCAAAAACGGTTGCACAGCAAGCCACATTTAAAACGCAAGCCACATTAAAACGCAAGCCACATTTATAAAGCAAATCACATTTTAAAATATAGGCACAGCTTAGCGGCACAGTCAAAAGGCACAGTTTTCAATTGGCGGCACCCTCAAAAGGCACACTTTTCAATTAGCGGCACAGTCAAGAGGCACACTTTTCAATTAGCGACACCGTCAAAAGGCACTCGTTTCAATTAGCGGCAGTCAAAAGGCACACTTTTAAATTAGCGGCACATTCAAAAGGCACGTAAAAACATTTATTCCTTCCAAACACAGTTCCAAATAAACCACATAAAAGCACATAAAACCACACTCACAGTTTAGCGGACATGTGTTCAGTGACTGTGGCAAGTCCACACTTCCGGGTTTATAGTCCCCCCCTCCCACCGGATGGGGCGTGTCCTCCATGGCATGATTGACAGGAGAGAGAATTTCAAAATTATTTAAACATTTATAAGTCTTATATTTTTCATCTATGGCCCTGACAGCTGGAGGGGGACTGAGTAATATGGCCAAAAATCGAAGCCGTGAGTGGAAGTGATTTTTTTAAAAGCAACCTCACTTGCCTTTGCATTTTCAAAGCAAACCACCTTTTGCATTTTCAAAGCAAACTACGTTTTGCATTTTCAAAGCAAACCACCTTTTGCATTTTCAAAACAAACCACCCTCTACATTTTCAAAACAAACCACCTTTTGCATTTTCAAAGCAAACCTTTATGTATTTTCAAAG
Source organism: Malacoraja senta (assembly GCA_038087875.1). NCBI lineage: Eukaryota > Metazoa > Chordata > Chondrichthyes > Rajiformes > Rajidae > Malacoraja > Malacoraja senta. The sequence continues at coordinate 15,350 of JAXLNO010001688.1, forward strand.
CAAACCATCGTTTGCATTTTCAAAGCAAACCACCTTTTGCATTTTCAAAGCAAACCAACTTTTGCATTTTCAAAGCAAACAACCTTTTGCATTTTCAAAACAAACCACCTTTTGCATTTTCAAAACAAACAACCTTTTGCATTTTCAAAGCAAACCACCCTTTCAAAGCAAACCACCTTTTGCATTTTCAAAGCAAACCACCTTTTGCATTTTCAAAGCAAACCACCTTTTGCATTTTCAAAGCAAAGTACCTTTTGCATTTTCAAAGCAAACCACCTTTTGCATTTTGAAAACAAACCACCTTCTGCATTTTCAAAACAAACCACCTTTTGCATTTTCAAAGCAAACCTTTATGTATTTTCAAAGCAAACCATCTTTTGCATTTTCAAAGCAAACCACCTTATGCATTTTCAAAGCAAACCACCTATTCAAAGCAAACCACCTTTTGCATTTTCAATGCAAACCACCTTTTACATTTTCAAAGCAAACCACCTTTTGCGTTTTCAAAGCAAACCACCTTTTGCATTTTCAAAGCAAACCACCTTTTGCATTTTCAAAACAAACCACCTTTTGTATTTTCAATACAAACCACCTTTTGCATTTTCAAAGAAACCACATTTTGCATTTTCAAAGCAATTTTTTTTCGCATTTTCAAAACAAACCAGCTTTTGCATTTTCAAAGCAAACCACCTTTTGCATTTTCAAAGCAAACCACCTTTTGCATTTTCAAAGCAAACCACCTTTTGCATTTTCAAAACAAACCACCTTTTGTATTTTCAATACAAACCACCTTTTGCATTATCAAAGAAACCACATTTTGCATTTTCAAAGCAATTTTTTTTCGCATTTTCAAAACAAACCAGCTTTTGCATTTTCAAAGCAAACCACCTTTTGCAATTTCAATGCAAACCAGCAAACCACCTTTTGCATTTTCAAAGCAAACCACTTTTTGCATTTTCAAAGCAAACCAGTTTTAGCATTTTCAAAGCAAACCACCTTTTGCATTTTACAAGCAAACCGCATTTTTGCATTTTCAAAGCAAACCCCCTTTAACATTTTCAAAGCAAACTACCTTTTGCACTTTCAAAGCAAACGACCTTTTGCATTTTCAAAGCAAACGACCTTTTGCATTTTCAAAGCAAATCACCTTTTGCATTTTCAATGCAAACCACCTTTTACATTTTCAAAGCAAACCACCTTTTGCATTTTCAAAGCAAACCACCTTTTGCATTTTCAAAGCAAACCACCTTTTGCATTTTCAAAACAAACCACCTTTTGTATTTTCAATACAAACCACCTTTTGCATTTTCAAAGAAACCACATTTTGCATTTTCAAAGCAATTATTTTTCGCATTTTCAAAACAAACCAGCTTTTGCATTTTCAAAGCAAACCACCTTTTGCATTTTCAATACAAACCACCTTTTGCATTTTCAAAGCAAACTACGTTTTGCATTTTCAAAGCAAACCACCTTTTGCATTTTCAAAACAAACCACCCTCTGCATTTTCAAAACAAACCACCTTTTGCATTTTCAAAGCAAACCTTTATGTATTTTCAAAGCAAACCATCGTTTGCATTTTCAAAGCAAACCACCTTTTGCATTTTCAAAGCAAACCAACTTTTGCATTTTCAAAGCAAACAACCTTTTGCATTTTCAAAACAAACCACCTTTTGCATTTTCAAAACAAACAACCTTTTGCATTTTCAAAGCAAACCACCCTTTCAAAGCAAACCACCTTTTGCATTTTCAAAGCAAACCACCTTTTGCATTTTCAAAGCAAACCACCTTTTGCATTTTCAAAGCAAAGTACCTTTTGCATTTTCAAAGCAAACCACCTTTTGCATTTTGAAAACAAACCACCTTCTGCATTTTCAAAACAAACCACCATTTGCATTTTCAAAGCAAACCTTTATGTATTTTCAAAGCAAACCATCTTTTGCATTTTCAAAGCAAACCATCTTATGCATTTTCAAAGCAAACCACCTATTCAAAGCAAACCACCTTTTGCATTTTCAATGCAAACCACCTTTTACATTTTCAAAGCAAACCACCTTTTGCGTTTTCAAAGCAAACCACCTTTTGCATTTTCAAAGCAAACCACCTTTTGCATTTTCAAAACAAACCACCTTTTGTATTTTCAATACAAACCACCTTTTGCATTATCAAAGAAACCACATTTTGCATTTTCAAAGCAATTTTTTTTCGCATTTTCAAAACAAACCAGCTTTTGCATTTTCAAAGCAAACCACCTTTTGCAATTTCAATGCAAACCAGCAAACCACCTTTTGCATTTTCAAAGCAAACCACTTTTTGCATTTTCAAAGCAAACCAGTTTTAGCATTTTCAAAGCAAACCACCTTTTGCATTTTACAAGCAAACCGCATTTTTGCATTTTCAAAGCAAACCCCCTTTAACATTTTCAAAGCAAACTACCTTTTGTACTTTCAAAGCAAACGACCTTTTGCATTTTCAAAGCAAACGACCTTTTGCATTTTCAAAGCAAATCACCTTTTGCATTTTCAAAGCCCACCACCTTTTGCATTTTCAAAGCAAACCACTTTTTGCATTTTCAAAGCAAACCACATATAGCATTTTCAAAGCAAATCACCTTTTGCATTTTCAAAGCAAACCACCTTTTGCATTTTCAAATAAAACACCTTTTGCATTTTCAATGCAAACAGTAAACCACCTTTTGCATTTTCAAAGCAAACCACATTTTGAATTTTCAAAGCAAACCACCTTTTGCATTTCAAAGCAAACCACGTTTTGCATTTTCAAAGCAAACCACTTTGTGCAATTTCAACGCAAACAACGTTATGCATTTTCAATGCAAACCACCTAATGCATTTTCAAAGCAAACCACCTTTTGCATTTTCATGGCAAACCACCTTTTGCATTTTCAAAGCAAATCACCTTTTGCATTTTCAAAGCAAAGCACATTTTGTATTTTCAAAGCAAACCACCTTTTGCATTTTCAAAGCAAACCACCTTTTGCATTTTCAAAGCAAACCACCTTTTGCATTTTCAAAGCAAACCACTTTTTGCAATTTCAAAGCGAACCACCTTTTATATTTTCAAAGCAAACCACCTTATGCATTTTCAAAGCAAACCACCTTTTCAAAGCGAACCACCATTTGCATTTTCAAAGCAAACCATCTTTTGCATTTTCAAAGCAAACCTTTTTGCATTTTCAAAGCTAACCATCTTTTGCATTTTCAAAGCAAACCACCTTATGCATTTTCAAAGCAAACCACCTTTTCAAAGCAAACCACCTTTTGCATTTTCAAAGCAAACCACCTTTTGCATTTTCAAAGCAAACCACCTTTTGCATTTTCAAAACAAACCACCTTTTGCATTTTCAAAGCAATTTTATTTCGCATTTTCAAAGCAAACCACCTTTTGCATTTTCAAAGCAAACCACCTTTTGCAATTTCAAAGCAAAGCACCTTTTGCATTTTCAAAGCAAACCACTTATAGCATTTACAAAGCAAACCACCTTTTGCATTTTGAAACCAAACCACTTTTTTGCATTTTCAAATCAAACCACATTTAACATTTTCAAAGCAAACTACCTTTTGCACTTTCAAAGCAAACGACCTTTTGCAATTTCAAAGCAAATCACCTTTTGCATTTTCAAAGCCCACCACCTTTTGCATCTTCAAAGTAAACCACCTTTTGCAGTTTCATTGCAAACCAGCAAACCACCTTTTGCATTTTCAAAGCAAACCACTTTTTGCATTTTCAAAGCAAACCACATTTAGCATTTTCAAAGCAAATCACCTTTTGCATTTTCAAAGCAAACCACCTTTTCCATTTTCAAACTAAAACACCTTTTGCATTTTCAATGCAAACAGCAAACCACCTTTTGCATTTTCAAAGCAAACGACCTTTTGCACTTTCAAAGCAAACCACCTTTTGCATTTTCAAAGCAAACCACGCTTTGAATTTTCAAAGCAAACCACCTTTTGCATTTCAAAGCAAACCACGTTTTGCATTTTCAAAGCAAACCACTTTTTGCAATTTCAAAGCAAACAACCTTTTGCATCTTCAATGCAAGCCACCTTATGCATTTTCAAAGCAAACCACCTAGTCTAAGCAAACTACCTTTTGCATTTTCATGGCAAACCACCTTTGCATTTTCAAAGCAAATCACCTTTTGCATTTTCAAAGCAAAGCACATTTTGTATTTTCAAAGCAAACCACCTTTTGCATTTTCAAAGCAAACCACCTTTTGCATTTTTAAAGTAAACGACCATTTTCATTTTGGAAACAAACGACCTTTTGCATTTCCAAAGCAAACCACCTTTTGCATTTTCAAAACAAACCACTTTGGGGCATTTTTATACCAAACCACCTATTGCATTTTCAAAGCAAAACACCTTTTATCTTTTCAAAGCAAACCAAGATTTGCATTTTCAAAGCAAACCAACATTTCCATTTTAAAACCAAACCACCTTTTGCATTTTAAAACCAAAACACCTTTTGCATTTTAAAAGCAAACCATCTTTTGCATATTAAAAGCAAGCCACCTTTTGCATTTTCAAAGCAAACCACCTTTTGTATTTTCAAAGCAAACCACCTTTTGCATTTTCAAAGCAAAACACTTTTTGCTATTTCAAAACAAACCACCTTTTGCATTTTCAAAGCAAACCACCTTTTGCATTTTCAAAGCAAACCACTTTTTGGCATTTTTATACCAAACCACATTTTGCATTTTCAATGAAAACCAACATTTGCATTTTCAAAGCAAACCACCTTTTGCATTTTCAATGAAAACCAACATTTGCATTTTCAAGGCAAACCACCTTTTGCATTTTTAAAAGCAAACCACCTTTTGCATTTTCAAAGCAAACCACCATTTGCATATTAAAAGCAAGCCACTTTTTGCATTTTCAAATCAAACCACGTTTTGTATTTTCAAAGCAAACCACATTTTGCATTTTCAAAGCAAACCAATTTTTTGCAATTTCAAAGCAAACCATCTTTTGCATTTTTAAAGCAAACCACCTTTTACATTTTCAAAGCAAACCATCTACTGCATTTTTAAAGCAAACCTTTTTGCATTTTCAAAGGAAACCACCTTTTGCATTTTCAATCCACCTTTTGCATTTTCAATCCCCCTTTTCCATTTTCAAATTAAACCATCTACTGCTTTTTTAAAGCAAACCTTTTTGCATTTTCAAAGCAAACCACCTTTTGCATTTTCAAAGCAAACCACCTTGTGTATTTTCAAAGCAAACCACCTTTTTCATTTTCAATGCAAACCAGCAAACCAACTTTTGCATTTTCATAGCAAACCTTTTGCATTTTCAAAGCAAACAACCTTTTGCATTTTGAAAGAAAACCACATTTTGCATTTTGAAAGCAAACCTCCTTTTGCCATTTTTATAGCAAACCACCTTTTGCCTTTTCATAGCAAACCACCACTTGCATTTTCAAAGCAAACCACTTTTTGCAATTTCAAAGCAAACCAACGTTTGCATTTTCAATGCAACCCACCTTTTTCATTTTAAAAGCAAACCACCTTTTGCATTTTCAAAGCAAACCACCTTTTGCATTTTCAAAGCAAACCACCACTTGCATTTTCATAGCAAACCACCATTTACCCTTCAAAGCAAATCATTATTTGCATTTTCAAAGCAAACCTTTTGCATTTTCAAAGTAAACCCTTTGCATTTTCAAAGCAAACCCTTAGCATTTTCAAAGCAAACCAGCTTTTTCATATTCAAAGCAAACCACCTTTTGTATTTTCAAAGCAAACCACCTTTTGCATTTTCAAAGCATACCATCTTTTGCATTTTCAAAGCAATCCACCATTTGCATTTCCATTAAAAAGCAGCTTTTGCATTTTCAATTCAAACCAGCAAACCACCTTTTCCATTTTTAAAAGCAAACCACCTTTTGCATTTTCAAAGCAAACCACCATTTGCATATTAAAAGCAAGCCAGTTTTTGCATTTTCAAATCAAACCACGTTTTGTATTTTCAAAGCAAACCACATTTTGCATTTTCAATGCAAACCACATTTTTGCAATTTCCAAGCAAACCATCTTTTGCATTTTCAAAGCAAACCACCTTTTCCATTTTCAAGCAAACCATCTACTGCATTATAAAATCAAACCTTTATGCATTTTCAAAGCAAACCACCTTTTGCATTTTCAAAGCAAACCACCTTTTCCATTTTCAAAGCAAACCATCTACTGCATTTTTAAAGCAAACCTTTTTGCATTTTCAAAGGAAACCACCATTTGCATTTTCAATCCACCTTTTCCATTTTCAAAGTAAATCATCTATTGCTTTTTTAAAGCAAACCTTTTTGCATTTTCAAAGTATACCATCTTTTGCATTTTCAAAGCAAACCACCTTTTGCATTTCCATTAAAAAGCAGCGTTGGCATTTTCAATGCAAATCAGCAAACCACCATTTGCATTTTCAAAGTAAACGACAGTTTGCATTTTCAAAGCAAACTACCTTTTGCATTTTCAAAGCAAACCACTTTTTGGCATTTTATACCAAACCACCTTTTGCATTTTCAAAGCAAACCACCTTTTACATTTTCAATGAAAACCAACATTTGCATTTTCAAAGCAAACCACGTTTTGCATTTTCAAAGCAAACCACTTTTTGCAATTTCAAAGCAAACAACGTTATGCATTTTCAATGCAAACCACCTTATGCATTTTCAAAGCAAACCACCTATTCTAAGCAAACCACCTTTTGCATTTTCATGGCAAACCACCTTTTCCATTTTCAAAACAAATCACCTTTTGCATTTTCAAAGCAAAGCACATTTTGTATTTTCAAAGCAAACCACCGTTTGCATTTTTAAAGCAAACCACCTTTTGCATTATAAAGCAAACCACCTTTTGCATTTTCAAAGCAAACCACTTTTTGCAATTTCAAAGCGAACCACCTTTTATATTTTCAAAGCAAACCACCTTATGCATTTTCAAAGCAAACCACCTTTTCAAAGCGAACCACCATTTGCATTTTCAAAGCAAACCATCTTTTGCATTTTCAAAGCAAACCTTTTGCATTTTCAAAGCTAACAATCTTTTGCATTTTCAAAGCAAACCACCTTATGCATTTTCAAAGCAAACCACCTTTTCAAAGCAAAGCACATTTTGTATTTTCAAAGCAAACCACCTTTTGCATTTTTAAAGCAAACCACCTTTTGCATTATAAAGCAAACCACCTTTTGCATTTTCAAAGCAAACCACTTTTTGCAATTTTAAAGCGAACCACCTTTTATATTTTCAAAGCAAACCACCTTATGCATTTTCAAAGCAAACCAAATTTTCATAGCTAACCACCATTTGCATTTTCAAAGCAAACCATCTTTTGCATTTTCAAAGCAAACCTTTTGCATTTTCAAAGCTAACCATCTTTTGCATTTTCAAAGCAAACCACCTTATGCATTTTCAAAGCAAACCACCTTTTCAAAGCAAACCACCTTTTGCATTTTCAAAGCAAACCACCTATTGCATTTTCAAATCAAACCACCTTTTGCATTTTCAAAGCAAACCACCATTTGCATATTAAAAGCAAGCCAGTTTTTGCATTTTCAAATCAAACCACGTTTTGTATTTTCAAAGCAAACCACATTTTGCATTTTCAAAGCAAACCACATTTTTGCAATTTCAAAGCAAACCATCTTTTGCATTTTCAAAGCAAACCACCTTTTCCATTTTCAAGCAAACCATCTACTGCATTATAAAATCAAACCTTTTTGCATTTTCAAAGCAAACCACCTTTTGCATTTTCAAAGCAAACCACCTTTTCCATTTTCAAAGCAAACCATCTACTGCATTTTTAAAGCAAACCTTTTTGCATTTTCAAAGGAAACCACCTTTTCCATTTTCAATCCACCTTTTCCATTTTCAAAGTAAATCATCTATTGCTTTTTTAAAGCAAACCTTTTTGCATTTTCAAAGTATACCGTCTTTTGCATTTTCAAAGCAAACCACCTTTTGCATTTCCATTAAAAAGCAGCGTTGGCATTTTCAATGCAAATCAGCAAACCACCATTTGCATTTTCAAAGTAAACGACAGTTTGCATTTTCAAAGCAAACTACCTTTTGCATTTTCCAAGCAAACCACTTTTTGGCATTTTATACCAAACCACCTTTTGCATTTTCAAAGCAAACCACCTTTTACATTTTCAATGAAAACCAACATTTGCATTTTCAAAGCAAACCACGTTTTGCATTTTCAAAGCAAACCACTTTTTGCAATTTCAAAGCAAACAACGTTATGCATTTTCAATGCAAACCACCTTATGCATTTTCAAAGCAAACCACCTATTCTAAGCAAACCACCTTTTGCATTTTCATGGCAAACCACCTTTTCCATTTTCAAAACAAATCACCTTTTGCATTTTCAAAGCAAAGCACATTTTGTATTTTCAAAGCAAACCACCTTTTGCATTTTTAAAGCAAACCACCTTTTGCATTATAAAGCAAACCACCTTTTGCATTTTCAAAGCAAACCACTTTTTGCAATTTTAAAGCGAACCACCTTTTATATTTTCAAAGCAAACCACCTTATGCATTTTCAAAGCAAACCACATTTTCATAGCTAACCACCATTTGCATTTTCAAAGCAAACCATCTTTTGCATTTTCAAAGCAAACCTTTTGCATTTTCAAAGCTAACCATCTTTTGCATTTTCAAAGCAAACCACCTTATGCATTTTCAAAGCAAACCACCTTTTCAAAGCAAACCACCTTTTGCATTTTCAAAGCAAACCACCTATTGCATTTTCAAATCAAACCACCTTTTGCATTTTCAAAACAAACCATCTTTTGCATTTTCAAAGCAAACCACCTTTTGCATTTTCAAAGCAATTTTTTTTTGCATTTTCAAAGCAATTTTGTTTCGCATTTTCAAAGCAAACCGCCTTTTGCATTTTCAAAGCAAACCACCTTTTGCAATTTCAAAGCAAAGCACCTTTTGCATTTTCAAAGCAAACCACTTATAGCATTTTCAAAGCAAACCACCTTTTGCATTTTCAAACCAAACCACTTTTTTGCATTTTCAAAGCAAACCAGATTTAACATTTTCAAAGCAAACTGCCTTTTGCACTTTCAAAGCAAACGACCTTTTGCATTTTCAAAGCAAATCAGCTTTTGCATTTTCACAGCCACCACCTTTTGCATTTGCAAAGTAAACCAACTTTTGCATTTTCAATGCAAACCAGCAAACCACCTTTTGCATTTTCAAAGCAAACCACTTTTTCCATTTTCAAAGCAAACCACATTTAGCATTTTCACAGCAAATCACCTTTTGCATTTTCAAAGCAAACCACCTTTTGCATTTTCAAAGCAAACCAACATTTCCATTTTAAAACCAAACCACCTTTTGCATTTTAAAACCAAAACACCTTTTGCATTTTAAAAGCAAACCATCTTTTGCATATTAAAAGCAAGTCACCTTTTGCATTTTCAAAGCAAACCACCTTTTGTATTTTCAAAGCAAACCACCTTTTGCATTTTCAAAGCAAACCACCTTGTGTATTTTCAAAGCAAACCACCTTTTTCATTTTCAATGCAAACCAGCAAACGAACTTTTGCATTTTCATAGCAAACCTTTTGCATTTTCAAAGCAAAGGACCTTTTGCATTTTAAAAGAAAACCACATTTTGCATTTTGAGAGCAAACCTCCTTTGGGCATTTTTATAGCAAACCACCTTTTGCCTTTTCAAAGCAAACCATCTTTTGCATTTTCAAAGCAAACCTTTGCATTTTCAAAGCTAACCATCTTTTGCATTTTCAAAGCAAACCACCTTTTCAAAGCAAACCACCTTTTGCATTTTCAAAGCAAACCACCTTTTGCATTTTCAAAGCAAACCACCTTTTGCAATTTCAAAGCAAAGCACCTTTTGCATTTTCAAAGCAAACCACTTATAGCATTTTCAAAGCAAACCACCTTTTGCATTTTCAAACCAAACCACTTTTTTGCATTTTCAAAACAAACCACATTTAACATTTTCAAAGCAAACTACCTTTTGCACTTTCAAAGCAAACGACCTTTTGCATTTTCAAAGCAAATCAGCTTTTGCATTTTCAAAGCCCACCACCTTTTGCATTTTCAAAGTAAACCACCTTTTGCATTTTCAAAGCAAACCACATTTAGCATTTTCAAAGCAAATCATCTTTTGCATTTTCAAAGCAAACCACCTTTTGCATTTTCAAAGCAAACCAACATTTCCATTTTAAAACCAAACCATCATTTGCATTTTAAAACCAAAACACCTTTTGTATTTTCAAAGCAAATCACCTTTTGCATTTTCAAAGCAAACCACCTTGTGTATTTTCAAAGCAAACCACCTTTTTCATTTTCAATTCAAACCAGCAAACCAACTTGTGCATTTTCATAGTAAACCTTTTGCATTTTCAAAGCAAAGGACCTTTTGCATTTTCAAAGAAAACCACATTTTGCATTTTGAAAGCAAACCTCCTTTTGGCATTTTTATAGCAAACCACCTTTTTTTGCCTTTTCAAAGCAAACCACCATTTGCATTTTCAAAGCAAACCACTTTTTGCAATTTCCAAGCAAACCAACGTTTGCATTTTCAATGCAACCCACCTTTTTCATTTTAAAAGCAAACCACCTTTTGCATTTTCAAAGCAAACCACCATTTGCATTTTCAAAACAAACCTTTTGCATTATCAAAGTAAACCCTTTGCATTTTCAAAGCAAACCTTTAGCATTTTCAAAGCAAACCAGCTTTTTCATATTCAAAGCAAACCACCTTTTGCATTTTCAAAGCAAACCACCTTTTGCATTTTCAAAGCATACCATCTTTGCATTTTCAAAGCAAACCACCTTATGCATTTCCATTAAAAAGCAGCTTTTGCATTTTCAATGCAAACCAGCAAACCACCTTTTGCATTTTCAAAGCAAACGACCGTTTGCATTTTCAAAGCAAACCACCTTTTGCATTTTCAAAGCAAACCACTTTTTCGCATTTTTATACCAAACCACCATTTGCATTTTCAATCCACCTTTTCCATTTTCAAAGTAAACCATCTACTGATTTTTAAAGCAAACCTTTTTGCATTTTCAAAGCATACCATCTTTTGCATTTTCAAAGCAAACCACCTTTTGCATTTCCATTAAAAAGGAGCTTTTGCATTTTCAATGCAAATCAGCAAACCACCTTTTGCAATTCCAAATCAAACAACGTTTTGTATTTTCAAAGCAAACCACCTTTTGCATTTTCAAAGCAAACCACTTTTTTGCAATTTCAAAGCAAACCCTCTTTTGCATTTTCAAAGCAAACCACCTTTTCCATTTTCAAAACAAACAATCCACTGCATTTTTAAAGCAAACATTTTTGCATTTTCAAAGGAAACCACCTTTTGCATTTTCAATCCACCTTTTCCATTTTAAAAAGCAAACCATCTACTGCTTTTTTAAAGCAAACCTTTTAGCATTTTCAAAGCATACCATCTTTTGCATTTTCAAAGCAAACCACCTTTTACATTTTCAAAGCAAACTACTTTTTGGCATTTTTATACCAAACTACCTTTTGCATTTTCAAAGCAAACCACCTTTTACATTTTCATTGAAAACCAACATTTGCATTTTCAAAGCAAACCACCTTTTGCATTTTCAATGCAAACCACCATTTGCATATTAAAACAAAGCCACTTTTTGCATTTTCAAATCAAACCACGTTTTGTATTTTCAAAGCAAACCACCTTTCGCATTTTCAAAGCAAACCACTTTTTTGCAAATACAAAGCAAACAATCTTTTGCATTTTCAAATCAAACGACCTTTTGCATATTAATAGCAAACGACCGTTTGCATTTATAGGGCAAACGACCATTTGCATTTTCAAAGCAAACCTCCTTTTGCATTTTCAAAGCAAACCACCTTTTGCATTTCCATTAAAAAGCAGATTTTGCACTTACAATGCAAATCAGCAAACCACCTTTTGCATTTTCAAAGCAAACGACCGTTTGCATTTTCAAAGCAAACTACCTTTTGCATTTTCAAAGCAAACCACTTTTTGGCATTTTTATACCAAACCACCTTTTGCATTTTCAAAGCAAACCACCTTTTGCATTTTATAAGTAAACCACCTTTTGCATTTTCAAAGCAAACCACCATTTGCATATTAAAACAAAGCCACTTTTTGCATTTTCAAATTAAACCACGTTTTGTATTTTCAAAGCAAACCACCTTTTGCATTTTCAAAGCAAACCACTTTTTTGCAATTTCAAAGCAAACAATCTTTTGCATTTTCAAAGCAAACGACCTTCTGCATATTAAAAGCAAACGACCTTTTGCATTTTCAGAGCAAACGACCTTTTGCATTTTCAAAGAAAACAACGTTTTGTATTTTCAAAGCAAACCACCTTTTGCATTTTCAAAGCAAACTACTTTTTTGCAATTTCAAAGCAAACCACCTTTTGCATTTTCAAAGCAAACCACCTTTTCTATTTTCAAAGCAAACCATCTACTGCATTTTTAAAGCAAACCTCATTTTGCATTTTCAAAGCAAACCACCTTTTGCATTTTCAAAGCAAACCACCTTTTGCATTTTCAAAGCAAACCACCTTTTGCATTTTCAAAGCAAACCGCTTTTTTGCATGTTCAAAGCAAACCACACATTTGCAATTTCAAATCAAAACCACCTTTTGCATTTTCAAAGAAAACCACCTTTTCCATTTTCAAAGCAAACCATCTATTGCATTTTTAAAGCAAACGACCTTTTGCATTTTCAAAGGAAACCACATTTTGCATTTTCAATCCACCTTTTCCATTTTCAAAGCAAACCATCTACTGCTTTTTTAAAGCAAACCTTTTTGCATTTTCAAAGCATACCATCTTTTGCATTTTCAAAGCAAACCACATTTTGCATTTCCATTAAAACGCAGCTTTTGCATTTTCAATGCAAACCAGCAAATCACCTTTTGCATTTTCAAAGCAAACGACCGTTTGCATTTTCAAAGCAAACCACCTTTTACATTTTCAAAGCAAACCACATTTTGGCATATTTATACCAAACCACCTTTTGCATTTTCAAAGCAAATCACCTTTTACATTTTCATTGAAAACCAACATTTGCATTTTCAAACCAAACCACCTTTTGCATTTTAAAAGCAAACCACTTTTTGCATTTTCAAAGCAAACCACCAATTGCATATTAAAACAAAGCCACTTTTTGCATTTTCAAATCAAACCACGTTTTGTATTTTCAAAGCAAGCCACTTTTGCATTTTCAAAGCAAACCACTTTTTTGCATTTTCAAAGCAAACGACCTTTTGCATATTAAAAGCAAACGACCTTTTGCATTTTCAGAGCAAACGACCTTTTGTATTTTCAAAGCAAACCTCCTTTTGCATTTTCAAAGAAAACCACCTTTTGCATTTTCAAACCACCTTTTCCATTTTCAAAGCAAACCATCTACTGCTTTTTGAAAGCAAACCTTTTTGAATTTTCAAAGCAAACCACCTTTTGCATTTTCAAAGGAAACCACCTTTTGCATTTTCAAAGAAAACCACCTTTTCCATTTTCAAAGCAAACCATCTATTGCATTTTTAAAGCAAACCTTTTTGCATTTTCAAAGGAAACCACATTTTGCATTTTCAATCCACCTTTTCCATTTTCAAAGCAAACCATCTACTGTTTTTTTAAAGCAAACCTTTTTGTATTTTCAAAGCAAACCACTTTTGCATTTTCAAAGCAAACCACTTTTTTGCAATTTCAAAGCAAACAATCTTTTGCATTTACAAAGCAAACGACCTTTTGCATATTAAAAGCAAACGACCTTTTGCATTTTCAGAGCAAACGACCTTTTGTATTTTCAAAGCAAACCTCCTTTTGCATTTTCAAAGGAAACCACCTTTTGCATTTTCAAACCACCTTTTCCATTTTCAAAGCAAACCATCTACTGCTTTTTTAAAGCAAACCTTTTTTAATTTACAAAGCAAACCACCTTTTGCATTTTCAAAGCAAACCACCTTTTGCATTTTCAAAACATACCATCTTTTGCATTTTCAAAGCAAAGCAGCTGTTGCATTTCCATTAAAAAGCAGCTTCTGCATTTTCAATGCAAACCAGAAAACCACCTATTGCATTTTCAAAGCAAACGACCTTTTGCATTTTAAAAGCAAACGACCTTTTGTATTTTCAAAGCAAACGACCTTTTGCATTTTCAAAGCAAACCACCTTTTGCATTTTCAAAGCAAACCATCTACTGCATTTTCAAAGCAAACCATCTACTGCATTTTTAAAGCAAACCTTTTTGCATTTTCAAAGGAAACCACCTTTTGCATTTTCAAACCACCTTTTCCATTTTCAAAGTAAATCATCTACTGCTTTTTTAAAGCAAACCTTTTTGCATTTTCAAAGCAAAACACCTATATCATTTTCAAAGCAAACCACCTTTTGCATTTTCAAAGCACACCACCTTTTACATTTTCAAAGCAAACTCCCTTTTGCATTTTCAATGCAAACCAGCAATCCACCTTTTGCATTTTAAAAGCAAACGACCTTTTGTATTTTCAAAGCAAACGACCTTTTGCATTTTCAAAGCAAACCACCTTTTGCATCTTCAAAGCAACCACCTTTTGCTTTTTCAAAGCAAACCACTATTCGCATTTTCAAAACAAACCTTTTGCATTTTCAAAGTAAACCCTTTGCATTTTCAAAGCAAACCTTTTGATTTTAAAAGCAAACCACCTTTTTTTCATTTTCAAATCAAACCACCTTTTGCTTTTTCAAAGCAAACCACCATATGCCCTTCAAAGCAAACCGCCTTTTGCATTTTCAAAGTAAACCCTTTGCATTTTGAAAGCAAACCACTTTTTCATTTTCAAAGCAAACCACCATTTGCATTTTCAAAGCAAACCACCTTTAGAATTTTCAAAGCAAACCACCTTTTGCATTTTCAAGGCAGACTAACTTTTGCATTTTCAAAGCAAACCTCCTTTTGGCGCTTTTATAGCAAACCACCTTTTGCATTTTAAAAGCAAACCACCTTTTGCATTTTCAAAGCAAACCACCTTTTGCATCTTCTAAGCAACCACCTTTTGCTTTTTCAAAGCAAACCACTATTTTCCCTTCAAAGCAAACCACTTTTTGCATTTTCAAAGCAAACCTTTTGCATTTTCAAAGTAAACCCTTTGCATTTCAAAGCAAACCATTTGATTTTAAAAGCAAACAACCTTTTTTACATTTTCAAAGAAAACCACCTTTTGCATTTTCAAAGCAAACCACCATTTGCCCTTCAAAGCAAACCACTATTTGCATTTTCAAAGCATACCACCATTTGCATTTTCAAAGCAAACCACCTTTTACATAGTAAAGACAAACAACCTTTTGCATTTTAAAAGCAAACCACCATTTCCATATTAAAAGAAAGCCACCTATGGCATTTTCAAAGCAAACCACCTTCTGTATTTTCAAAGCAAACATTTTTTCCTTTTTCAAAGCAAACTATCTACTACATTATAAAGCAAACCTTTTTGGATTTTCAAAGCAGACCACCTTTTACATTTTCAAAGCACACCACATTTTGCATTTTCAAAGAAAACCACCTTTTTCATTTTCAAAGCAAACCACCTTTTGCATTTTCAAAGCAAATGACCTTTTGAATCTTCAAAGCAAACGACCTTTTGCATTTTCAAAGCAAACCACCTTTTGCATTTCCAAAGCAAACCACTTTTTGGCATTTTTATACCAAACCACCTTTTGCATTTTCAAAGCAAACCATTTTTTTGCAATTTAAAAGCAAACCACCTTTTGCATTTTCAAAGCAAACCACCTTTTCAATTTTCAAAGCAAACCATCTTCTGCATTTTTAAAGCAAACCTTTTTGCATTTTCAAAGCAAACCACCTTTTGCTTTTTCAAAGCAAACCACCTTTTGCTTTTTCAAAGCAAACCACCTTTTGCATTTTCAAAGCAAACCACCTTTTACATTTTCATTGAAAACCAACATTTGCATTTTCAAACCAAACCACCTTTTGCATTTTCAAAGCAAACCACCATTTGCATATTAAAACAAAGCCACTTTTTGCATTTTCAAATCAAACCACGTTTTGTATTTTCAAAGCAAACCACTTTTGCATTTTCAAAGCAAACCACTTTTTTGCAATTTCAAAGCAAACAATCTTTTGCATTTACAAAGCAAACGACCTTTTGCATATTAAAAGCAAACGACCTTTTGCATTTTCAGAGCAAACGACCTTTTGTATTTTCAAAGCAAACCTCCTTTTGCATTTTCAAAGGAAACCACCTTTTGCATTTTCAAACCACCTTTTCCATTTTCAAAGCAAACCATCTACTGCTTTTTTAAAGCAAACCTTTTTTAATTTACAAAGCAAACCACCTTTTGCATTTTCAAAGCAAACCACCTTTTGCATTTTCAAAACATACCATCTTTTGCATTTTCAAAGCAAACCAGCTGTTGCATTTCCATTAAAATGCAGCTTCTGCATTTTCAATGCAAACCAGAAAACCACCTATTGCATTTTCAAAGCAAACGACCTTTTGCATTTTAAAAGCAAACGACCTTTTGTATTTTCAAAGCAAACGACCTTTTGCATTTTCAAAGCAAACCACCTTTTGCATTTTCAAAGCAAACCATCTACTGCATTTTCAAAGCAAACCATCTACTGCATTTTTAAAGCAAACCTTTTTGCATTTTCAAAGGAAACCACCTTTTGCATTTTCAAACCACCTTTTCCATTTTCAAAGTAAATCATCTACTGCTTTTTTAAAGCAAACCTTTTTGCATTTTCAAAGCAAAACACCTATATCATTTTCAAAGCAAACCACCTTTTGCATTTTCAAAGCACACCACCTTTTACATTTTCAAAGCAAACTCCCTTTTGCATTTTCAATGCAAACCAGCAATCCACCTTTTGCATTTTAAAAGCAAACGACCTTTTGTATTTTCAAAGCAAACGACCTTTTGCATTTTCAAAGCAAACCACCTTTTGCATCTTCAAAGCAACCACCTTTTGCTTTTTCAAAGCAAACCACTATTCGCATTTTCAAAACAAACCTTTTGCATTTTCAAAGTAAACCCTTTGCATTTTCAAAGCAAACCTTTTGATTTTAAAAGCAAACCACCTTTTTTTCATTTTCAAATCAAACCACCTTTTGCTTTTTCAAAGCAAACCACCATATGCCCTTCAAAGCAAACCGCCTTTTGCATTTTCAAAGTAAACCCTTTGCATTTTGAAAGCAAACCACTTTTTCATTTTCAAAGCAAACCACCATTTGCATTTTCAAAGCAAACCACCTTTAGAATTTTCAAAGCAAACCACCTTTTGCATTTTCAAGGCAGACTAACTTTTGCATTTTCAAAGCAAACCTCCTTTTGGCGCTTTTATAGCAAACCACCTTTTGCATTTTAAAAGCAAACCACCTTTTGCATTTTCAAAGCAAACCACCTTTTGCATCTTCTAAGCAACCACCTTTTGCTTTTTCAAAGCAAACCACTATTTTCCCTTCAAAGCAAACCACTTTTTGCATTTTCAAAGCAAACCTTTTGCATTTTCAAAGTAAACCCTTTGCATTTCAAAGCAAACCATTTGATTTTAAAAGCAAACAACCTTTTTTACATTTTCAAAGAAAACCACCTTTTGCATTTTCAAAGCAAACCACCATTTGCCCTTCAAAGCAAACCACTATTTGCATTTTCAAAGCATACCACCATTTGCATTTTCAAAGCAAACCACCTTTTACATAGTAAAGACAAACAACCTTTTGCATTTTAAAAGCAAACCACCATTTCCATATTAAAAGAAAGCCACCTATGGCATTTTCAAAGCAAACCACCTTCTGTATTTTCAAAGCAAACATTTTTTCCTTTTTCAAAGCAAACTATCTACTACATTATAAAGCAAACCTTTTTGGATTTTCAAAGCAGACCACCTTTTACATTTTCAAAGCACACCACATTTTGCATTTTCAAAGAAAACCACCTTTTTCATTTTCAAAGCAAACCACCTTTTGCATTTTCAAAGCAAATGACCTTTTGAATCTTCAAAGCAAACGACCTTTTGCATTTTCAAAGCAAACCACCTTTTGCATTTCCAAAGCAAACCACTTTTTGGCATTTTTATACCAAACCACCTTTTGCATTTTCAAAGCAAACCATTTTTTTGCAATTTAAAAGCAAACCACCTTTTGCATTTTCAAAGCAAACCACCTTTTCAATTTTCAAAGCAAACCATCTTCTGCATTTTTAAAGCAAACCTTTTTGCATTTTCAAAGCAAACCACCTTTTGCTTTTTCAAAGCAAACCACCTTTTGCTTTTTCAAAGCAAACCACCTTTTGCATTTTCAAAGCAAATCACGTTTTCCATTTTCAAAGCAAACCACGTTTTGCATTTTCAAAGCAAACCTTTTGGCATTTTCAAAGCAATCCACCTTTTGCATTTTCAAAGCAAACTACCTTTTCAAAGCAAACCACCTTTTGCAATTTCAAAGAAAACCACCGTTTCCATTTACAAAGCAAACCACCTTTTCCATTTTCAAAGCAAACCACCTATAGCATTTTCAAAGCAAACCACATTTTGTATTTTCAAAGCAAACCACCTTTTGTTTTTTCTAAACAAACGACATTTTGCATTTTCAAAGCAAAGCACATTTTGCATTTACAAAGCAAACCGCCTTTTGGCATTTTATAGCAAACCACCTTTTGCATTTTCAAAGCAAACCACCTTTTCCATTTACAAAGCAAACCTACTGCATTTTTAAAGCAAACCTTTTTGCATTTTCATAGCAAACCACCTTTTGCATTTTCAAAGCTAATCATCTATAGCATTTTCAAAACAAACCACCTTTTCCATTTTCAAATCCAAACCACCTTTTGCATTTTTAAAGCAAACCACCATTTGCATATTAAAAGCAAGCCACCTTTTGCATTTTCAAAGCAAACCACCTTTTGCATTTTCAACTCAAACGACTTTTTTTTGCAATTTCAAAACAAACCACCTTTTGCATTTTCAAAGCAAACCACTTATTCCATTTTCAAAGCAAACCATCTACTACATTTTTAAAGCAAACCTTTTTGGATTTTCAAAGCAAACCACCTTTTGCATTTTCAAAGCAAACCACCTTTTCCATTTTCAAAGCAAACTATCTACCGCATTTTTAAAGCAAACCACTTTTTGCATTTTCAACGCACACCACATTTTGCATTTTCAAAGCAAACCACCTTTTGCATTTTCAATGTTAACCAGCAAACCACCTTTTGCATTTTAAAAGCAAGCCACCTTTTGCATTTTCAAAGCAAACCACATTTTTCATTTTCAAAGCAAACCACCCTTTGCATTTTCATTGAAAAGCAGCTTTTGCATTTTGAATGCAAACCAGCAAACCACTTTTTGCATTTTCAAAGCAAATGACCTTTAGCATTTTCAAAGCAAACGACCTTTTGCATTTTCTAAGAAAACCACCTTTTACATTTTCAAAGCAAACCACCATTTGCATTTTCAAAGAAAACCACCGTTATCATTTTAAAAGCAAACCACGTTTTGCATTTTCAAAGCAAACCACCATTTGTATATTAAAAGGAAGCCACCTTTTGCATTTTTAAAGCAAACCACCTTTTGTATTTTCAAAGCAAACCACCTTTTGCATTTTCAAAGTAAACCACTTTTTTTTGCAATTTCAAAACAAACCACCTTTTGCATTTTCAAAGCAAACCACCTTTTCCATTTTCAAATCAAACCATCTACTGCATTTTTAAAGCAAACCTTTTTGCATTTTCAAAGCAAACCACCTTTTGCTTTTTCAAAGCAAACCACCTTTTGCATTTTCAAAGCAAACCACCTTTTCCATTTTCTAAACAAACGACATTTTACATTTTCAAAGCAAACCACCATTTGTATTTTCAAAGCAAACCACTTTTTGCAATTTCAAAGCAAACCAACTTTTGCATTTTCAATGAAAACCACCTTTTGCATTTTAAAAGCAAACCACCTTTTTCTGTTTCAAAGCAAACCACCTTTTAACTTTTCAAAGCAACCCACCTTTTGCCTTTTCAAAGCAAACCACCTTTTGCTTTTTCAAAACAAACCACAATTTGCCCTTCAAACCAAACCACTATTTGCATTTTCAAAGCTAACCTTTTGCATTTTCAACGTAAACCCTTTGCATTTTCAAAGCAAACCTTTTGCCTTTTCAAAGCAAACCACCTTTTGCATTTTCAAAGCAAACCACCTTTTGCATTTTCAAAGCAAACCACATTTTGCATTTAAAAAAAAAAACACATTTAGCATTTTCACAGCAAACCATATTTTGCTTTTTCAAAGCAAACAACCTTTTGCATTTTCAAAGCATACCATCTTTTCATTTACAAAGCAAACCACCTTTTGCATTTCCATTAAAAAGCAGCTTTTACATTTTCAATGCAAACCAGCAAACCACCTTTTGCATTTTCAAAGCAAACCAGCTTTTGCATTTTCAAAGCAAACCACCATTTGCATATTAAAATCAATCCACCTTTTGCATTTTCAAAGCAAACTACCTTTTCAAAGCAAACCACCTTTTGCAATTTCAAAGAAAACCACTTTTTGCATGTTCAAAGTAAACCACCTATAGCATTTTCAAAGCAAACCACATTTTGTATTTTCAAAGCAAACCTCCTTTTCCATTTTGAAAGCAAACCACTTTTTTCCATTTTCAAAGCAATCCTACTGCATTTTTAAAGCAAACCTTTTTGCATTTTCATAGCAAACCACCTTTTGCATTTTCAAACTAACCATCTATAGCATTTTCAAAACAAACCACCTTTTGCATCTTCAATGCAAACCAGCAAACCAACTTTTGCATTTTCAAAGCAAACCACCTTTTGCATTATCAAAACAAACGACCTTTTGCATTTTCAAAGAAATCCACATTTTGCATTTTCAAAGCAAACCGCCTTTAGGCATTTTATAGCAAACCATGTTTTGCATTTTCAAAGCAAACCACCATTTGCATTTTCAAAGCAAACCACTTTTTGCAATTTCAAACCAAACCACCTTTTGCATTTTCAATGCAAACCACCTTTTGCATTTTAAAAGCAAACCACCTTTTGCATTTTCAAAGCAAACCACTATTTGCATTTTCAAAGCAAACCATTTGCATTTTCAAAGTACACCCTTTGCATTTTCAAAGCAAACATTTTGCATTTTCAAAGCAAACCACCATTTGCATTTTCAAAGCAAACCACCTTTTGCATTTTAAAGGCAAACCACCTTTTGCATTTTCAAAGCAAACCAACTTTTGTATTTTCAAAGCAAACCACCTTTTGCATTTTCAAAGCAAACCACTTATCTTGCTATTTCAAAGCAAACCACTTATCTTGCTATTTCAAAGCAAACCACCTGTTACATTTTCAAAGCAAACCACTTTTACCATTTTCAAAGCAAACCATGTACTACATTTTTAAAGCAAACCTTTTTGGATTTTCAAAGCAAACCACCTTTTGCAGTTTCAAAGCAAACTACATTTTCCATTTTCAAAGCAAACCATCTACTGCATTTTTAAAGCAAACCACCTTTTTCATTTTCAACGAACTCCACATTTTGCATTTTCAAAGCAATGAACCTTTTGCATTTTCAATACAAACCAGCAAACCACCTTTTGCATTTTTAAAGCAAACCACCTTTTGCATTTTCAAAGGAAACCACCTTTTGCATTTTCAAAGCAAACCACCTTTTGCTTTTTTCAAAGCAAACCACCATTTGCCCTTCAAAGCAAACCACTATTTGCATTTTCAAAGCAAACTTTTGCATTTTCAAAGTAAACCCTTTGCATTTTCAAAGCAAACCTTTTGATTTTCAAAGCAAACCACCTTTTTGCATTTTCAATGCAAACAACCTTTTGCATTTTCAAAGCAAACCACCTTTTCCATTTTCAAAGCAAACCATCTACTGCATTTTAAAAGCAAATCATTTTGCATTTTCATAGCAAACCACCTTTTGCATTTTCAAAGCAAACGACCTTTTGCATTTTCAAAGCAAATCACCTTTTGCATTTTCAAAGCAAACCACCATTTGCCCTTCAAAGCAAACCACTATTTTCATTTTCAAAGCAAACCTTTTGCATTTTCAAAGTAAACCCTTTGCATTTCGAAAGTAAACCCTTTGCATTTTCAAAGCAAACCTTTTGATTTTAAAAGCAAACCACCTTTTTTCATTTTCAAAGCAAACCACCTGTTGCATTTTCAATGCAAACCAGCAAACCAAATTTTGCATTTTCAAAGCAAACCACCTTTTCCATTTTCTAAACAAACGACATTTTACATTTTCAAAGCAAAGCACATTTTGCATTTTCAAAGCAAACCGCCTTTTGGCATTTTATAGCAAACCACCTTTTGCATTTTCAAAGCAAACCACCATTTGCATTTTCAAAGCAAACCACTTTTTGCAATTTCAAAGCAAACCACCTTTTGCATTTTCAAAGCATACCACCTTTTGCCTTTTCAAAGCAAACCACCTTTTGCTTTTTCAAAGCAAACCATAATTTGCCCTTCAAAGCAAACCACTATTTGCATTTTCAAAGCTAACCTTTTGCATTTTCAACCTAACCCTTTGCATTTTCAAAGCAAACCTTTTGCATTTTCAAAGCAAACCACCTTTTGCATTTTCAAAGCATACCATCTTTTCATTTTCAAAGCAAACCACCTTTTGCATTTCCATTAAAAAGCAGCTTTTGCATTTTCTATGCAAACCAGCAAACCACCTTTTGCATTTTCAAAGCAAACCACCTTTTACATTTTCAAAGCAAACCACCATTTGCATTTTCAAAGCAAACCACCTTTTGCATTTTCAAGGTAAACCACCTTTTTGCATTTTCCTAGCAAACCACCTTTTGCATTTTCAAAGCAAACCACCTTTTGCATTTTCAAAGCAAACCTCCTTTTGCATTTTTAAAGCAAACCACCTTTTGCATTTTTAAAGCACACCACCTTTTGCATTTTCAAAGCAAACCACCTTTTGCATTTTCAATGCAAACCAGCAAACCAACTTTTGCATTTTCAAAGCAAACAACTTTTTGCATTATCAAAACAAACGACCTTTTGCATTTTCAAAGAAATCCACATTTTGCATTTTCAAAGCAAACCGCCTTTTGGCATTTTATAGCAAACCACCTTTTGCATTTTCAAAGCAAACCACCATTTGCATTTTCAAAGCAAACCACTTTTTGCAATTTCAAAGCAAACCATCTTTTGCATTTTCAAAGCAAACCACCATTTGTATTTTCAAAGCAAACCACCTTTTGCATTTTCAAAGCAAACCATGTTTTGCATTTTCAAAGCAAAGCACCATTTGCCCTTCAAAGCAAACCACTATTTGCATTTTCAAAGCAAACCTTTTGCATTTTCAAAGTAAACCCTTGTGCATTTTCAAAGCAAACCACCTTTTGCATTTTCAAAGAAAACCACCTTTTGCATTTTTAAAGCAAACCACATTTTGCATTTTCAAAGCAAACCTTTTGCATTTTCAAACAAAACCTTTTGCATTTTCAAATCAAATCTTTAGCATTTTCAAAGAAAACCAGCTTTTGCATTTTCAAAGTGAACCAAATTTTGCATTTTCTAAGCAAAGCACCTTTTGCATTTTCAAAGAAAACCTTTTGTAATTTCAGCCATCCTTTTGCATTTCCAATCCAAACTACCTTTTGCTTTTCTAAACCAAACCACCATTTGCATTTTCAAACAAAACTACATTTTTACATTTTGAAAGAAAACCACATTTTGCATTTTCAAAGCCAGCCACATTTTCCATAAAGCAAACCACCTTTTGCATTTTCAAACCAAACCACCTTTTGCATTTTCAAAGCAAACCCTTTGCATTTTCAACCTTTTGCAATCTCAAGGCAAACCACCTTTTGTATTTTCAAAGCAAACCACATTTTGCATTTTCAAAGCAAAACCACTTTTGCATTTTCAAAGCAAACCTTTTGCATTTTCAAACCAAACCTTTTGCATTTTCAAACCAAACCTTTTGCATTTCCAAACCAGACCACCATTTGCATTTTCAAACCAAACCACCATTTGCGTTTTCAAAGCACACCTTTTGCATTTTCAAAGCAAACCTTTTGCAGTTTCAAACTGAAGTGGGCGCATGTGCGCAGGTGCAGGGCTCTTCTAGAGTGTGCGCATGTGCAAGACTTTTCCGGAGTGTGCGCATGTGCGAGGTATTTCGGGCAGGAAAGGCCTGCGGAATCAGCCATGTTTGCCAGACGTTTCTGAGTTTATGTATTAAAGAAATAAGTTGCTTTCGGACGGGAGGGTAGTGCAATTCAATACCTTGGAGAGTACGTGACATGAAAGCCACTGGTCGTCCTCCTTGATTTAATGTTGCTGATACTGCTAAATCAGAGGCATCACATTCAACAACAAAGGGGAGATCCTCATCGATGGCGTGTAATGTCGCAGATTCTAATTGATGATAGGAACTTTATCAACACAGAAGTAACTAATCTTTTACAAGAAGGTATCATAGAACCCAGCTCTTCCCCTTGGAGGGCACAAGTTGTCGTGGTTAAGGACCCCTTGGAGAGACATAGAAAGAGACTCTGCATTGATTACTCTATAAACCAGTTCATGGATCTTGATGCATATCCACTACCTCGTATAGAAGAGATTATCAATACATTAGCTAATTATAAGATATTCTCTACTTTTGACTTAAAAAGTGCTGACTACCAAATTCCTTTGAAGGAATCAGAGAAGAAATACACTGCGTTTGAAGCAAATGGGAAATTGTATCACCACTGCAGAGTTCCTTTTGGTGTAACTAATGGAGTGGCTGTTTTTCAGAGAGAGATGGACAAACTTGTTGAACAAGGAAACCTTAAAGATACTTTCCCTTATCTTGATAATTTAACTATTGCTGGAAAAGACCAAGCTGAACATGATGAAAATGTACAACGGTTTTTAGATGTTGTACATTCTAAACATCTAACATTAAATGAGGCAAAGTTAATAACATCAGTGTCAACAATTCATATTCTTGGTTATTGGGATGGAAATGATATAATCCAGCCTGATCCAGAAAGACTCTGCCCACTCCAAGAGATCCCTGTTCCAGTCACATTACACTCTCTACGAAGGGTTCTTTGGATGTTTGCATATTATGCTCAATGGATACCAAATTTTGCTGACAAAATTCAACCTTTGATTAGAACAAAATCTTTCCCCCTTGACTCTACAGCAATTGGTGCCTTTACTTCTTTAAAGAAACAATTAGAATCTGCGACATTACACGCCATCGATGAGGATCTCCACTTTGTTGTTGAATGTGATGCCTCTGATTTAGCAGTATCAGCAACATTAAATCAAGGAGGACGACCAGTGGCTTTCATGTCACGTACTCTCCAAGGTATTGAATTGCACTACCCTCCCGTCCGAAAAGGTAGCTACACCAATCATTGAAGCAGTGAGGAAATGGAGTCATTTCCTTGCTCGCCAGCACTTCACTTTGATAACAGATCAGCGTTCAGTAGCTTTTATGCTGGATAATCGGAAACGAACGAACATTAAAAACAGTAAAATTCATGAATGGAGGATTGAATTATCTGCATATAGTTATTCAATTGAGTACCGCCCTGGTAAGGATAATGTTGCTCCAGATACATTAACTCGAGCATTTTGTGCCTCTGTTCATTCTTCTGCACTCACTGATCTTCACAATGGGCTGTGTCATCCTGGAATCACACATTTGTTGCACTATGTTCGTTCCAAAAACGTACCTTTCTCTACAGAAGATGTTGTGAGGAAGGGGTTAATAGATATAGTTGATTTAGACTAAGAACCCTTTGTATTGTAGAGAGTAGATGAGCTTCAAGGATGAGAAAAAGGAGATAGCGACAGTCCAGGAAGAACTGGTGTAAAGGGCATGAACAACTCTCTAGTGCGCATGGGTAATGAGACAAATGAATATTGCAAACACGTCCATCATGACAAGATGTCTGATTTAAATGCACATGCGATGTATGATGTGGGAGGCACCAGGGGCGGTACTGGTAGATTGTGCACCTCAGTGCTCTGATTTGAAAGGAGCCCAAAGGGGAGGAATAAAGGTGTAACAAATGTAAAATGATATGAATAAAAGAGAGTGGCTTTCCCGACCTCGGTGTGTCTCGACAGGGGAGGCACCCGACTCTGCAGACTTGCTAATAAATAAACTTGTTTCTCTCATTTCTCTAGCATCGTGATTGTGAGCACTCACTTTTTGCACCTCACAAGCCTGGGGGCTCGTCTTGGGATCGCCACTCCGGCCAGCTGGTGGCGGTATACGGGAGAGGGGACGGTGCACCCCGCTGATTCAGCGGCCCTGGACCCCTTGCTTGCCGTCAGCGGTTTGAGCGAGTGATATCCCAGACCAGAGATTAGAGAAACAAGTGGGAGTAGTTGGAAATCGCGAGGAGCCAAATCGAGTGATTCTTGTGCACAGGACCCGGGTAAGAAAACGACTATTAAGTACTACTCGGGCGATTAAATAGATCGGGGGAAATTCCGATCGCGAGGATGGGCAATGAAAACGGAAAGCCCAAAAAGGGAGGGGAAGGGCGGTAAAGCCGCATTCTGCCTGATAGTCCGTTGGGGCGAATGCTGAGCCTCTGGGGGCAAGGAAATACCCAGGGATTTTATATATGTGATAATTATATTGTATTTGTAGACCACATTGTAAGAGTAAGTAAGTAAGTAAGTAAGTTTTATTAGAATCAAAAATGTCCACTGTAGGTAGGTGTATGTTCCTTTAAATAAATTAGGTCATGGTGAAAGGCGATGAACAGCTGTAAGATAACGATTAACTGTTTGTATCCTCGTAACCTAGAAGGGGAAGTTGTAAAATCAGCTTTTGGTTTTTCTGATGTTCTTTTAGATTTCTAGTCAGTAAAGTTAATTTGGAAAATTGTTACTAGTGCTAGGAATTGGACATTTAAAATAGTGGTGAATATGGATTGAAATAATTGGAAATAAGTTCATTGGTAAACATTCAAGTTTAGAAAGGAAGGAGAGAGAGGCAGTTAGGAGATAACAGAAGTAGAAAAACGACAGGCGTGAAAGTAATAAAGCAGGAGGAGTCAGTGGAAGATTTAAAAAAGAAAGGTGAATGAATTTGCAAGGAGGCTAGAATATTTGAGAAGCAAGAAATTGAGTTTAGAATAAGAAAGAAGGCATACCAGAAAGGATTAAAGTTGGAAGCATTGGGATAAAGTGATGAGACTGCTTTAAAGAGAAAAGAGAAGGACAGACACAGATTATCCCTTGGGGCACCCATAAACTGAGAGGGCTAAAAAAACACCTCACCCTATATCCCTGATGGGGGAGGAAATGGATTAGGGCTTTGGAGGAGGAGAACGTGGGACGATTATTGACCATGGAAGATTTGAAGGCACTGTTGGTAAAAGTGACAGAACTACTGAAGATGGATGGTATAAACTGATGCGAACAATGTAATAAGCAATGGCATACTGTTTGACACAGTCAGGCAGAGGGTATGGCAGGCCCTCAGACAATGTAATCCAGCAGGCTATCTGGAAAACCAGCTGAAAAGGTGGGGAGTTGATTGATGAACATTATATTATGAACTACTGTGGTGGATGTCATTCTTCTTAAAGTCAAGCAGATTGGAGAAGGTGGTGAGATTGTCATTAATTTCCCACCCCCGATTCAGCAAACAGTTGGTCTCTGCGGTCGAGAAATATCGCAAAGATAGGAAAAAGACTTGCAAACCAGCAGGAGGAGCTGTTGTCAATAAACAATGGACCTGGTTGAAAAGACAAGTGAGTCCTATGACGGAACCAAGCAGGGCCAGAGAATTACATGCCAATAATGAATGTCTTTGGGGAACGTTTCCTCAAAAAGTCCTATCAGGAGTGAAATTAATCTGGATATAAGCCCTAACAGGACTGGGTCCCCAAGAGAGAAAAGGATTTAAAGGAGGATTTGTTGGTATTGTTCCATAAGTGAAAAGCGATGTAAGAGAGAGAGAGAGAGATTTTAAAAAATACTTCAGAATGTAGGACAGAGTATGATAACCTCGGGAAAAGGCAGGATATAGTTCAGACTAGATTAGGTATAAGCCCTGTAGTGTCGTTTATGATGAATAAGGTAATTAAGAGGTTTGGTAGACCTACAGAAATCAGCTTTCACAACGGATTGTTTTCATTTAGGGAGTAGCCAAGTTGGCGATAGAGACCCTTAGAGTAAAATACACATTTGGGTATGTAACACCTGCAGTCACAGGCATGGTGGAAAGAATAAATGGAACATTGAAGGTTAATATAAATAAGATTTGTTTAATTACAAAGTTGAATTGGATCGATGCCCTGCCATTGGCACTGAAGAGATGTTGCATGCAAACTAACCGAGCAGGTGGCACAATGGAGAGGTCCCTACAAGAGACCGAGTTTGGAACAGTTAAAGATAGAATTTAAAAAGTATATGAAACAGTTAATTATGATATACAAGTCTATTTATGAACAGGTAAAGTAAAAGCTGTTGGAGGTGGACCAGGAGGAAGGACCCTTTAAACCTGAAGACAAGGTGTATGTATGAGTTTTCTAAACTACCGACCGATGTTCAGGTAGAAGGTTGATATACCTGGTACCATTTCAATAATTACATGAGGGCCGTCCCGCAGGTACGAATAGATAATAGCCCTGAGGTAAGTGAACAGGAGGACAAAGATGTGAGAAAAGAATAGAGTTTTACCAAGAACGTTGTTTGACATCAGTGGTGGGCAAAATAATGGAAAGGATACTTAAGACAATATAAGAATTTGGATAAATAGGGTAGGATTAGGAAGAATTAGCATGGCTTTGCGATTGTGATGTTTGACTAATCTTGAATTTTTTGAAAAAGTTATTAGGGAAATTGATGAGGGTAAAGTGGTGGATGTTGTCTAGATGAACTTCAGTAAGGCCTTTGACAAGGTTCAATAAGGAAATAAGGTTGGTTAAGAAGGGTTAGTAAGGAATAGCAAGATGGATTAAAAAGTGGCTGTATGGGAGATGTCAGAGAGCAATGGTGGATGGATGTTTGTCAGGTTGGAGGTCAGTGACTAGAGGGGTACCTCGGGGATGTGTGTTGGGTCCACTGTTGTTTGTCATGTGAATCAATAATCTGGATGTTGGTGTGGTAAAATAGATTAATAAGTATGTAGATGATACTAAGATAGGGGGTGTTGTGAATAATGAAGTAGATTTTAAAAGTGTACAGAGAGATTTAGATCATTTGGAAGAGTGGGTTGAAACATGACAGATGGGTTTAATGTTGATAAGTGTGAGATGATACATCTTGGCAGGACAAATCAAAATTGAACCTACATGGTAAATGATTGTGAATTGAGGAATGAAGTTGAACAGAGGGATCTAGGAATAACTGTGCATAGTTCCCTAAAGGTGGAATCTCATGAAGATAGGATGGTAAAGAAAGATTTTGGTGTGTTGGCCTTTATAAATCAGAGCATTATGTATAGAAGTTGGGTTGTAATGTTAAATTGTACAAGGCATTGGTGAGGTCAATTGTGGAGTATGGTGTATAATTTTGGTAGGCATAATTATAGGAAAAAGGTCAACAAAATAGAGAGAGAGTACAGAGGAGATCAATTAGAATGTTGCCTGGGTTTCAGCAACTAAGACACAGAGAAAGGTTGAACAAGTTATGTCTTTATTATTTAGGAAAGATAGAAGGGGTCCGAACAAATACAAGGGAATGATGTATTCCTAAGGAACTATTTACTGGCAGTATCTCGTTCTATTACAGAATTAAAACCCAAGGGGCTGCTGGCCCAGAGTCCCCATCTTGACTTTCCAATCCATTCTGTGAAAGCGGGGGACTGGGATCTTGTAACATCATGGAAGGAAGAAAAGATGCAACCTAAGTGGACTGGTCCATATTTGGTACTAATGACCACGGAAACAGCAGTGCGGACAAAAGAAAACGGGTGGACATACGCAAGTCGAGTTAAGGGTCCTGTGGAGGCCCCACCAGACAATATCAGCCCGTGGACTGTGCGCAAAGGAGAGGAACCATTGACGTTAATATTTACCAAGAACCCGCGGGGAAAAATGAAGATTTCGTGTTGGTGGGTCGTGTGTTGGGTGGTTACCCAACTCGTGAGTAATATAACATGCATAAAAATCACAATACCACAGAATAGAAGGTCCACCACCATCCCATTTGATGTATGTAAAGGAAAATGGTGCTGCGGCTATAGAATGTATGTATGCACCCATCCCTGTAAAGATTGGCACTACCAGTCCTCTTGGGGAGGAGGGGTTTGAGTGCTATACAAGAAATAACCCAAAGGGACAGGACATGGGGATGGTGCTCAACTGCAATCAGACGTATAACATTGGAGAACTCAATGAAGGAAGCCAACGACAAGAGAGAGGGGTGAAAGGATCATTCGACACACACATATATATAGATGCGATAGGGGTGCCAAGAGAGGTACCTGATGAATTCAAAGCCAGAAACCAGATAGCTGCGGGCTTTGAGTCCATACTCTTCTGGTGGTCCACAATTAATAAAAATGTGGACTGGATCAACTACCTATACTACAATCAACAACGCTTTATAAAATACACTCGAGATGCGGTTGAAGGATTAGCGGAACAACTGACAGATACCAGCCTAATGGCCTGGCAAAATCGCATGGCCTTAGACATGCTACTGGCTGGAAGGTTCGACCAGCCCCGACGCGAGGTTCGATCGCCCGGCGCGAGGGAGCTGACATCCCTCCGATGCGGGAGCTTGATCGCCTCGGCATGGAGGGCCCGAACGCCGCTGGCTACGGGTGTCAAGATCGTTCCGTCAACTGAGGCTCGAGGCCCACGACCGAGGAAGAACAAAGGGAAGGACTTGAACTTTATTTCACCTTCCATCACAGTGAGGAATGTGTAGGAGTCACTGTGGTGAATGTTCATGTTAAAATGTGTTTTTGGGTGATCTGTTACTTTTAATTGTATGACTGACCTGGCCAATAAAATTCCTCGTATGTTGCAAAACATACTTGGCAAATAAAGTGTGGTTCTGATTCTGACTTATTTCTCATACCAGGGTTCATACACTTGGAACAGCTATAAATTCAAGGGCTTTCAAGGTCCAAAAATCCCATTTCCAAGGACCAAAATTTCAGTAAACATTGATGGTTTATCGGAGACGTATATCAATTGATTGGTATTGGATGATTTGATTCTGTACCAAATAACAGCAAGTAAGAAGGTTGGCTGGTCGCCATGTAAGATTTGATTCAAAATCATGTTTTACACATCTCTGGTACAAAGACCACAGCAGAAAAATCAACTTTCAACTCAAAGTTCCTTCGAAGTTATGAACCATTTATATAGCTCGAAACATTGCCAAAGGCCCATTGGAATTTGGAGTTGAGACCTTGTTTTCTGTTGTGTTACTTGTGTGATCTGATATACAGGCACTGATTTTCAGGGAAATCTGAGAAGGTGATCAGTCAATCCATTGGCCCATGTTGCACAGAATGACACTAAACTACATAATAATTAATTACACACAATAAAATAAATATAATAATAATAATAAACTTTATTTCAGACTCAAGGTCCAGACAAGGGGCAACATTACATAAAAATGCATTACATATGTAAAAATATCATAAAGTACATATAAAATCTTAGTATATCACTTATAAAAGCATCATAAATTATATATTAAGAAAAAAAAACACAATGCATGAATTAAAATCCAGAATAAAAGAATGATCAATGTCCTACAACGAGACAGCGATGTTACCAGCATTACACCATCTAGGTTTCCTTAGTAGTGTTCTCATGGCATCATTATATGACACCTTTAGTCTCTGCAAACTTGTCTTTCCATAGTTCGACCACAGGTGCGCAGTATAGAGTGGTGTGCAGTATGCTCTAAATAGCGACATCTTAACCACATCTGCACACGCACCAAACTTACTCAAGAGAATATCATCCTGTATATATAGCATGCGTTGTTGCCTATAAATATCCTCATCATCTGTCATTTGTTCTGTAATAAAATGCCCTAGATATTTTACCTTATTACAGACACTAAGTTTATTGTCAGACAATTTAAAATCAGGACATTTTAGACATTTATCCTCTTTGGTTCTACAGATCATAACAGCACTCTTACCAGCATTATATTTAATATCATGTTCCATACCATACACAGAACATATAGTAGGGAGCTGCTGTAGACCAGCGCTAGATGGACTAAAGACCACAAGATCATCTGCATACATAATATGGTTCACTAAAATATTACCAATCATGCACCCAGTATTACAGGCTTTCAATTGTTTGGACAGATCATCAATATAAAGATTAAAAAGGACTGGGGACAAAATCCCCCCTTGTCTAACACCATTGCTAACCCCAAATGGGGCTGAAACCCTATTGCCCCATTTTATTTGCATAGTCTGGTGGGCATACCAGTAGGCCAGAATTCTCACAGTGTATTTAGGCACCCATCTTTGACTCATTTTAACAATCAGATTTGTGCGATTAACATGATCAAAGGCTTTGGAAGCATCAATAAAGCACATAAGGATTGAAGAGGTTTTGCCTCTATATTTGTTTACAATCTCCTTTAGGGCATATATGCATAAGTCAGTGCCATGTTTAGCTTTAAAACCAAACTGGTTATCTGCGGAGTTAACAAACTCATTTATTCTATCCAGCAGAACTCTTTCTAAAACGTTTGACAATATGCTGGCTAAAGCCATGGGCCTGTAATTATTTAGGCTGCCTACTTTACCAGCTTTGTCCTTAATGACCGGCACTAACAGAACAGACAACATTGAGTCTGGTAACAAGCCATGAATCATAAAGCCAGTAAAACAAATAGCAAGGAGAGGAGCTATCCTCATACTCACATACTTAAGATGTTCAGCAGAAATATGATCCAAGCCTCTTGCTTGGTTGTTGGACAGCTTGTTCATGGCATTATACACCTCTGAGAGGGGGCGCTGTCCTATACGGCTGCCAGTCCTGCCGCTGTCCGTTTCTTTCACTTCTTTTTATTATTTTTAGTACGTAAAAGTGTTGTTTGGGGGTCTAATTATTTTATGTGTGGGGTGGGGTGGGGAGGGAGGGGGAAACTGCATTTTCTAGTCCCTACCTGGTCGGGGAGGCTGCCTTCCTCCGAGTAGCACCTTCGACCAGCCCTCGAGGCCTACCAGCGGGGCCTGGAGCGGCGTTTTCTGAGGGGACCTGGCCAGAACCTCGGCTTCGGCGGCGGCACAGCGCTGGAGCGCTATCGCGGAGTGGGCGATGCCTTGCCTGGGTCGCCGCGCTGGAACTCCGGTATGCTGGGATCTGACGATTGAACATCGTGGTGCTGCAGGTCTGTGGAGTGGACAGCCCGTGGGCAGCGGCGCTGACTTTGAACATCGGGAGCCTGGGATCTATCGCCGAGATCACCAGTGGTGGAACTCCGTCCATAGCGGCCTGTTGGCTTTGGAAGCCGTGGTCTCCAGTAAGGAGGAGGCCGTTCCAGGCATCCCAAGCCGATGACAGGAATCTCCCGACGCCGGAGCACCATCACCCGGCGAGAGGGCCTGAAACATCGGGCCTCCGTAGCGGCGACTGTGGAGACCTCAATAGGCCCGACTATGGGTGGACAAGAGGATGGGGACTGGACTTTGTGCCTTCCCTCACAGTGGGAACCATTGTGGGGGGGGATGTTTTTATGTTTTAATGTTAAACTTCTTCTTTAATGCTATGTTGTACTTTTATTAGTGTGCTGCAAGGACATCTGAATTTTCCCATTGAAAATGGGATTAATAAAGTATTTATTATTATCATTATTATTATGTGACATAATCACCATTGAGTCACTACTCTCAATATTGTCCACCCTATACAAGTCACCTTGGACACAGTTGAATAAAGTACTATAATGTTGTTGCCATAACTCCGCGATATTAGCTGTTCCAGAGTTTCCATCTACAGTGCATGGTAGAGATGTTTTGCAACTGTTAAGAGCTCTCACTTCTTTCCAAAAATCTGTAGCCTTGTTACTTAGCAGCTTCTTAGCCATGGAATCAGCCCTCATAGCCAAACGTGGGCAGCAGGTGGGACTAGTGTAGAATGGGCATGTAGGTCAGTGTGGCACGTTGGGCCGAAGGGCCTGTTTCCACGCTGTGTCACTGTGTCTCTCTGTCTCTCCCTCTGTCGCTCTGTCTCTCTCTCTGTGTGTCTTTCTCTCTGCGTCTCTCTCTCTCTCTCTCTCTCTCTCTCTGTCTCTCTCTCTGTCTGTCTCTCTGTCCCTGTCTCTCTGTGTCTCTCTCTCTCTCTGTCTGTCTCTCTGCCTCTCTCTCTGTCTCTCTCTCTCTCTGTCTCTCTCTCTCTGTCTCTTTCTGTCTCTCTCTCTCTCTCTCTCTCACTGTCTCTCTCTCTCTCTCTGTCTCTCTCTGTCTCTCTCTCTCTCTCTCTCTCTCTCTCTCTCTCTATCTGTGTCTCTCTCTGTCTCTGTCTCTCTGTCTCTCTCTCTCTCTCTCTCTCTCTCTCTCTCTCTGTCTCTCTCTCTCTCTCTCTCTCTCTCTCTCTCTGTCTCTCTCTCTCTGTCTCTCTCTCTCTCTGTCTGTCTCTCTGCCTCTCTCTCTCTCTGGCTCTCTGTCTCTCTGTCTCTCTCTCTCTCTCTCTCTGTGTCTCTCTCTCTGTGTGTCTCTCTCTCTCTGTCTCTCTCTCTCTGTCTCTCTCTCTCTCTCTCTCTCTCTCTATCTGTGTCTCTCTCTGTCTCTCTCTCTGTTTGCTAGAGGGGATTTGGATCCGATTCAGACAATGCCAACTGCGGGCTGGCAGGGGGTAATGGACCGAAGGGCCTGTTTTGGCCGCTCCGGACTTCCCACATCCACGCCATTGTCCTGCAAGGTCGGCTTGGTGAGTTTGGAAGGGGTTTGGGGCAAATGGTTTGGAAATGAGACAGAAATCGGCCTGAAGGGCTGTATTAAGGGTGACTATAGGGTGAATTATAAAATGCTGGGATCGGCCTACAAGCGCCTGTGCATGCTCCCCCTGCTGCATTAAAGGAATGCATGCATCATTGGCTGGATTGCTGCCCCCTCCGCTGCATGGCAGCGCTTTCATCCTCACCTGCTCTTCACAGCTGGATTCCCGCACCATTTCCGGTTGAGTGGCGAACCCCTCCTCCACAAAGTCGCTTCCTGGGGAAGGGGGGACGCTTTAGAACGGCGCACCGGCGCTGGCAAAGTGGGACGGCGCGTCTCAGGCGTCCGGGTGGAGGGCGAAACGTCGCAGGTTTGGTTCCGGGAGATAAGACGAGGGGAGAGGGGAGAGGGGAGAGGGAGAGATAGAGAGAGAGAAGCAGGGAGAGAGATTGACGAGGGAGAGAGAAGTATTCACCCCTCCCTCCCTCCCTCTCTGGGCGGCACGATGGCCCAGCGGTAGAGTTGCCGCCTCACGGCGCCAGAGACCCCGGTTCCATCCCAACCACGGGTGCTGTCTGTGTGGAGTTTACACGTTCTCTACCCGTGACCAGCGTGGGATTTTTCCGGGCGCTCCGGATTCCCACCACACTCCAAAGACGTGCGGGTTTGTAGGTTAATTGGCTTCTGGTAAAGATTGTAAACTGTCCCCCAGTGTGTGTGTGTGTGTGTGTGTGTAGGATATATGTTGGTGTGTGGGGATCGCTGGTCGGCTAGCATGGACTCGGTGGGCCGAAGGGCCTGTTTCCGCGCTGTATCTCCAAACTAAACTAGACTAAACTGGTTGAAGAACATAATTCAAACATTGCCTTGTCCACAAAGTGTAAAAGATGTTTTCACTTTATTTGGAAAGGAAAGAAAACCGAGAAAGAGTTGAGTATAGGAGCAAAGAGGTCCTTCTGCAGTTGTACAGGGCCCTAGTGAGACCACACCTGGAGTATTGTGTACAGTTTTGGCCATGTTGGCCTCCATAACAAGATGAGTTGAGTATAGGAGCAAAGAGGTCCTTCTGCAGTTGTACAGGGCCCTAGTGAGACCACACCTGGAGTATTGTGTACAGTTTTGGCCCTGTTGGCCTCCATAACAAGAGGAGTTGAGTACAGGAGCAAAGAGGTCCTTCTGCAGTTGTACAGGGCCCTGGTGAGACCACACCTGGAGTATTGTGTACAGTTTTGGCCATGTTGGCCTCCATAACAAGAGGAGTTGAGTATAGGAGCAAAGAGGTCCTTCTGCAGTTGTACAGGGCCCTTGTGAGACCACACCTGGAGTATTGTGTGCCCGCAAACACGCACGCCCTCCATTCGCACACGAACGCCACTATTATGAACTTAACTAACGATTGAATTCTTCAGATGCTGGTGTCAAACTTGCAAATCTGCTCCTAAAGTGAAGACTACAATTCCTTTAAAATTCATCCCTCTCTCTCCCCTCCCCTCCCATCTCCTCTATCTTTCCCTCTCCCTCCTTTCTCTCTCTACCCCCTCTCTCTCTCCCTCTCCTGTCCTCTATCTTTCCCTCTCCTCTCTCCATTCTCTGTCCCCCCCTCTCTCTCTCCTCTCCTCTATCTTGCCCTCTCCCTGTCTCCTTTCTCTGTCTCTCTCCCTCTCCCATCTCCTCTGTCCCTCTCCTTTCTCGCTCTCTCTCCTCTCTCCCCCCCTCCATCTCCCCTCCCTCCCACCTTCCCCCTCTCTTTCACTCAAATCCTCATTTTTCACTCAATTTCTCTTTCCCTCCTCCCTCCCGCAGCCCACACCCCTCCATCTCACTCCATCTCTCTCCCTCTCTCTCTTTCCTCCCTCTATCTCCTCCCCTATTTCTCTCTCCTCTCCTTCCCTCTATCTATCTCCCCTCTCCTCTCCTCCCCTGCCCTCTATCTTTCCGTCTCCCTCTCTCCCATCTATCTTTCCGTCTCCCTCTCTCTCTCTCTCTCTCTCTCTCTCTCTCTCTCTCTCTCTCTCTCTCTCCTCTCCTCTCCACCCTCCTCTCCTATCTCCCTCTCCTTTCTCTCTCTCCCTCTCTCTCTCTTACTCTCTATCTTTCCCGCTCCCTCTCTCCTTTCTCTCTTCCCTCTCTCTGCCTCTCCTCTCCTCTATATTCCCTCTCCCTCTCTCCTTTCTCGCTCTCTCTCTCTCCTCTCTCTCTTTCTCCTCTCCTCTCCTCTCCTCTCTCCCGCCTCTTTCTCTCTCTCTCTCTCTCTCTCCCCTCCATCTCTCCTTCCCTCCCTTCCACCTTCCCCCTCTCTTTCACTCAAATCCAAAATTTTCACTCAATTCTTCATTTCTCCCTCAATTTCTCCTTTCCTCCTTCCCTCCCTCTCCCAGCCCACACTCCTCCATCTCGCCCTCTCTCTCTCTCTCTCTCCTTCTCCCTCTCTCTCACTCCTGTCTGCAACGCGGACCAGAGAGAGACAAGGGGGCGGGTTCCTTCTCCCACCCTCTGACTGACGTCCCACTCCACCAATCACTTGCCGCTTCCGGCCATCTGCAAGTCCCGCCCCACCGCCCGGTTGAATGACGTCTCTCTCTGGCAATGGGGACGTCCGATCAGTCAGAGGGCCGGATGTCCTGCCCCGCCGTCCCCTCTGTGACATCACCGTTGCATTTCACATCTGAGGGGTTTTGCAAGATTATTGCAATCAATTTAATGCATTTCACATCCCGGGGGGTTGCAATGTCACTAATGCAACGCATTTGCTGCACTTAACGTTGCAGGATGGTGCAAAGTTATTCCAACGCGATGCATTTGTTGCATTTAACATTTTTGAGGAGTTCTGCAAGATTAGTGCAAAGCGATTTAATGCATTGAACTTCCAAGCGGGGTTGGGGGGCAGGTTGCAATATTACTTGAATGCAACGATTTGCTGCATTTAACGATGCAGGAGGGTGCAAAGTTATTCCAATGCGATGCATTCGTTGCATTTAACATCTGAGGGGTTTTGCTCGATTATTGCAAAGCGATTTAATGCATTTAACTTCCGAGGGGGGGTTGCAATATCACTTGAATGCAGTCAAAAGGAATACACTTGGACTGCGATAACATCGAGGCTTGTCACCCCCTGCCCAGGAGAAAATCCAAAGAGGAAAAAAATAGCGATGACAAACCAGCCATCATAATAAGGTTTGTCAACAGGAAATATAAAGTTAGTCTCCTAAAACAAGGAAGACAGTTGAAGGGAACAAAAGTATTTATGAATGAACACCTAACAAAACGAAATGCCGACATAGCCCGACAAGCACGATACCTTAAGAAACAGAAAAAAATACTAAATACCTGGACTGCAAACTGTAAAATCTTTATTAAAATTAAATGGAACACCAGAGGAAGCCAAAGTGCTGGTCATTAGAGATATTGCAGACCTGGACAAATACCAATGATCATAAAACGGGATTGTGAGGTGAAATTTATTTACACACGCAACTATGGCATACACTGAAGGAATTCAGTCATTTACATCTGGAAATGGCAGTCAAGTAATTAAAATAATAAGTGAAAAGAAACAACTGAAGTTAGAACCATTTGAATATACCGATCACAATTTACAGGATTTGGAATACGATATAGACCCCGGACAATAATTTTTACTTTAATTCTAACGACAAAAATATCTGCTGCTACTACACAGAGGAACAGTATAATCAGAATATTAATGCAAAAGGCCAAATTACCTATTATCCACTTTAATAGCAGGAGCCTCTATGCGAATTTCAATAGTATTAAAGAGTATTTACAAAAAATTTTACAGCCATTCAATATCATCGCAATATCTGAAACATGGATTAATCAGGAAAAGGGAATTGATTTTGAGATGGACGGATATGATTTCAATTACATCAATAGAAAAAATAAGGGGGGAGGAGGGGTAGCACTATATGTGGATACAACTCTGAATTATAAGGTAGTAGATAATATGACAACTGTGGTTGACAATCTGCATGAATGTATAACTATAGAAATAATTAATGGTGGAAATAAAAATGTAATCATTAGTTGTATATATAGGGCACCGGGGTCAAGTATTGAAATCTTCAGGGGCTGGATGGAGAGTATGTTTTCAACAACAAGTAGTAAATCAGTGTTTTTATGTGGAGATTTCATTATTGACCTACTAAATCCTAATCAACACAACCTTACAGAAGATTTTATTAATACTATGTACAGCATGAGTCTATTTCCTAAAATCACTAGACCGAGTAGAATTACTTCCCATTGCGCTACACTCATTGACAATATATTTAATAATGATGTGGAAAATAAAATAGTAAGTGGATTATTAATTAATGATATAAGTGACCATCTGCCAGTTTTTATAGTTTATGATAATATCCACAGGAACAACAAACCAAACAAATTAATAGAATATAGACGAGTGAGATCGGAGGAAGCTATCAATGCACTAAAAAAGGATCTATTGGCACAAAACTGGGATATAATATACCAAAAAAGAGACATTGATAGTGCTTATGAAACATTTATTGCTATGTTTAAGTCATTATATGATAAAAATTGTCCAATTAAAGAATATAATAGAAAATCAAAATATACTAAATGTCCATGGATTACAAAGGGATTACAAAATGCTTGTAAAAAAAAAAAAGCCCTATACAGAGATTTTATAAGAGAGAGAACTAAAGATACAGAAAATAAATATAAAAAGTATAAAAATAAATTAACTTACATCATAAGAGAAAGCAAGAAAGATTATTATAAGAAGAAATTAGATGACAATAAAGACAATATAAAAAGAATATGGAGCATACTTAATAGCATTATTAGAAATGGTCCGGGGAGAACAAATTACCCGAAGTATTTTATTGATAAGGATAAGGAAAATTACAATATGGAAGATATAGCTAATAGCTTTAATAATTTTTTTTGTAAATATTGGACCAGACCTGGCTAAACAAATCCCTGATTCAGGACATCTGGAGAAACTCCTGAGAATTTAGTGGAGAGAAATCCTGCTCTATGTTTCTTACGGCAGTAGAAGAAAAAGAACTGTTGGATATTGTCAAACATGTAAAAATAAAAAGTCTACCGATTTCAATGACATTGACATGTCGCTAGTTAAGATGGTCATTGAGGGGATCTCCAAACCTTTAACATTCATCTGTAATTTATCCTTCCAAACCGGTACTTTTCCAATTCAAATGAAAATAGCAAAAATAATACCAATATACAAAACTGGGAACAAGCATCATTTTATAAACTATAGACCTGTTTCCTTACTCCCACAATTTTCCAAAATATTAGAAAAAATGTTTAATAATAGATTAGACAAATTTGTAGAAAAGAATAAATTAATCACAGAAAGTCAATATGGATTCAGAACAAATAGATCAACATCACTTGCAATACTAGAATTAATTGAAGACATCACAAACGCCATTGATAAGAAATTATATGCAGCTGGGATATTCATTGACATAAAAAAGCATTTGATACAATTAATCATGATATTTTATTAAAAAAATTGGAGAGGTATGGAATTAGAGGAATAGTACTGGACTGGATTAAAAGCTACTTAAGTAACAGGCAACAGTTTGTAAATCTGGGTAGTCATAATTCTACATGCTTGGACATTGTGTGTGGTGTACCACAGGGGTCAGTGCTGGGCCCAAAATTATTTATCATGTACATAAATGATATTTGTAATGTGTCCAATGTCTTGAGGCTGGTTTTGTTTGCAG
The DNA here is from genome assembly GCA_038087875.1 of Malacoraja senta. Lineage (NCBI taxonomy): Eukaryota > Metazoa > Chordata > Chondrichthyes > Rajiformes > Rajidae > Malacoraja > Malacoraja senta. The sequence continues at coordinate 55,973 of JAXLNO010001688.1, forward strand.
ATGATACAAATATTTTTTGTTCTGGGAAAATTTAAAACAGCTATTGGATAAAATAATAAAAGAAATGGGTAAATTGAAAATATGGTTTGATAGGAATAAAATGTCATTAAATCTGAGTAAAACTAAAATAATGTTATTTGGTAATTGTAGAATAAATACACTAGTAAGTATAAAGATAAATGGGGTGGAAGTTGAAAGAGTGCATGAAAATAAATTTCTTGGGGTTATAATTGACGATAAAATAAGCTGGAAATCACATATTAAACATGTAAAATTAAAAATTGTCAAAAAGTATCTCTGTATTATACAAAGCCAAGCAAGCTCTGGATTACAAATCACTCCGTATTCTTTATTGTTCATTAATTTTACCCTACTTAAATTATTGTGCAGAAGTCTGGGGTAATAATTATAAAAATTCGATACACTCATTAACCATGATGCAAAAAAGAGCAATTCGTATTATCCATAATGCTAAGTATCTGGGTCATACGAATCCATTATTTTTAGAGTCAAAATTATTAAAATTAGAAGATTTGGTTACATTCAAAACAGCTCAGATAATGTTTAGGGCCAAAAATAAAAATTTACCTGGAAACATTCAAAAATTATTTAACGAGCGTGTGGGGGGTTACAATTTAAGAGGAATATTTAATTTTAAGAAACAAAAAGTCCGTACGACTAGAAAAACCTTTTGTATTTCGGTTTGTGGAGTAGGAGTGTGGAATAAATTGAATGGGGAATTGAAGCAATGCACAAACATGAATCATTTTAAAATGATATATAAAAAATAATTCTCAAGGGGTACAGGGATGGAGGGGATGGTTGACAAGTGGGGGTTGATGTTTATCTTGCTTTACTATTGTTTACTTTTGTTAGGGTACTTCAGATATGAAGTTTGTATGTACATAATAGTTGTATGTATATATATGTCTGTAGGTATTATGGGAAATTGCCTAGGGTAGTATTATTATTAGTAATGAATTGATTTTAAATATGGTAGAAGTGTTGGGGAAAAGGGGTGAGATTTAATAAGTTATTCTTCTTCTCACTCCTTTTCGAGCTTGTACAGACACAGAGTTGGACATTTGGAACTTTGATTTTGTTCTTCTCATTGCTTTGTAAATATTGATTGTAATGTCCAATTGTTTGATAATTTCGATTTTGTTAATATTAATGTCTTTAATGTCTTTACTTGTTCGGAATAAATAAATAAAATAAAAAAAATAATTAAAAAAAACCTATTTGCTGCATTTAACGTTGCAGGAGGGTGCAAAGTTATTCCAATGCCATGCATGTGTTGCACTTAACATTTTTAAGTGGTTCTGCAAGATTAGTGCAAAGCGATTTAATGCATTGAACTTCCAAGCGATTTAAGATTCAAGATTCAAGAGAGTATATTGTCATGTGTCCCAGATAGGACAATGAAATTCTTGCTTTGCTTCAGCACAACAGAATATTGCAGGCATAAATAAATACAGATCAGTGTGTCCTATACCATTGAATATATATACACACACACATAAATAAACAGATAAAGAGCAATGGGCTATTAATGTTCAGAGTTTGTTTGAAGTTGTGGGGAAGTAGCTATAGGGGGGTTGCACGTAAGGTCACTGGGTCATAGGGCTTGACTCACGGAGCCGCTCAATCCATTTAGAAGACAAACGTAACTTCCGGTATATGTTATTAATGCAAGAAACGCGTACTTTCCCACCTGTTAAAAACCGCCAAAATGTTGAATTTTTGCGCTGTAAATAATTGTGGAAATCGGGGTAACCGTGAGAGACATCTATCCTACTGCAGAATTCCAAAAGTGAAACGAAATGAAGGTAAAGAGAAGCGAGAGCTGAAGGGACAACAACAGTTAAAGTGCTTGGCGAACATTGGTCATGCAGATATCAAATTGGAAAATATTGGGAATTATCACCTTTGCTCACTGCATTTCATCAACAGTAAGGTATTATGTATGTTTTTCTTTATTCATTTGCTATCTAAAACGTTTCAGAAGTGATGAATCTGGCTGTAAAATTGTAAAATCGCTCATGGTTCTGAAGTGGGTTTTTACATGCAAAAAGAAAATGCTTCTGAAGCTAAATTTATCATTAAAAAAATCTCCAGACTTACAAGTGGTGTGTGGAAAAGTAAGTTTTCTATCATGGTATTGAGATGTATATTTTGGCAAATAATAAAATGTTCTGACAGCTTAAACACCCACTCCCTTCCAATAGGATATTGTCAATTTGCTGAGGTTGATTATGTCCAATTAACAGCTAACAATTATGCCATTCCTTGGCTTGCATCTGAGTCAAATGTAATTCAAAACCCATGTACGGTTTGCCATTTTTTGAAGGATAAATTTTGCTTCAGAAGTGTTTTCGTTTTGTATGTAAAAACCCACTTGAGAACCATGGGCGTTTTTAAAATTTTACAGCCAGATTTATCACTTGTGAAACTTTTTAGATACCAAAGGAATCAAGCAAAAACACAAATAATGCCTTACTGTTGATGAAATGCAGTGAGCAAACGTGTTAATTCCCAATATTTTCAATCTTGATATTTGCACGGCCAATGTCCGCCAATCACTTTAGCTACTGTTGTCCCTTCAGCTGTTGCTTCTATCTACCGTCATTTCTCCTCACTTATGGAATCTGAAGTAGGATAAATGTCTCTCACGCTTACCCCGATTTCCATAATTATTTACAGCGCAAACATTGGCCATGGCGGCGGTTTTTTAACGGGCCCACTACGCTGCAAACAATGGTAAGTGTTTACCTGAAGTTCATCGTATGTACTCCAGTTGGCGTAGCGTGGCAACAGTACGGGTCACGGGTCGTGACCTGACTGCCGTGTAACCTCCCTATAATAAAGTGGGGAATTTTATCTAGCAGGTGTGTGGTCGAGGTAACCTGATTATAAGAGGGGGAAGGGGAAGACCCATCACTACACTCCCTGTAGGGGGATGGGAGCACTAGGACCCAGCAGAGACAGACCACGTGCTGTCTGCATGGTGGAGGTTGTGGGCCTGGTGCTGAGCCGGGAACTCTGGTGAGGTGACGGCTCTGGCCCGCTGGTGGCCGATGGAGAGACGAGGGAGGGTCGGCGGGCGGAGTCGCTGGTGGAGGCCCGTTGGGGGGGGGGGGGGTGGGGGGCTGGAGTAGAGATACGGGCAGCAGCATCGGTGGTCGCGGTGACAGTGAAGGTCGGCGACAGTGGCCACGCCGGGGAGGCGGGTGAGAGTCGGCGGCTGCGGGCGGCAGTTCGCTGGTCCGGGCCTCAGTTCTATCCGTACTGACTCCACATCTCCTGATTCTATGTCATCCCTCGTAAGGGACTGAATTTCATTCCTCACCAACAGAGCTACCCCAGCCTCTCTGCCCACCTGTCTGTCTGTCTTTTCGAGCGTACGTATACCCCTGAATATTCAGTTCCCAGCCCTGGTCCTCTTGCAGCCATGTCTCTAATTCCCATGACATTATACTTGCCAATTTCTAACGGAGCCTCAAGCTCATCCACTTTATTTCTCATACCAAGGGTGCGTACACTTGGAACAGCTATAAATTCAAAAGACTTTCAAGGTCCAAAAATCCCATTTCCAAGGACCAAATTCAGTAAACATTGATGGTTTATCGGAGACTTGTACATAAATTGCTTGGTATTGGATGATTTGATTCTGTACCAAATAACAGCAAGTAAGAAGGTCGGCTGGTCGCCATCTCAGATTTGATTGAAAATCATGTTTTGCACACCTCTGGTACAAAGAACACAGCAGAAAAATCAACTTTCAACTCAAAGTTCCTTCGAAGTTATGAACCATTGATATAGCTCGAAAATTTGCCAAAGGCCCATTGCAATTTGGAGTTGACACCTTGTTTTCTGTTGTGTTACTTGTGTGCTCTGATGTACAGGCACTGATTTTCAGGGAAATCTGAGAAGGTGATCAGTCAATCCATTAGTCCATGTTGCACAGAATGAGACTAAACCACATAATAATTAATTACACACAAGATGGTTAACTTGTCTATATTCGCACTTCATTAGAGCAGTGATGGTCCATTTTCTCATCTCTTAGTTATTCAATCTGAAACCATGATAATGGAAAACTGCTTTTCAACCAGTCCCCTGCAAACCTGTACTG